>CM068981.1:26154475-26754475 GCA_035357415.1 Ophraella communa
TGTAAATCCATATAGATTTCGCAGGACCTGTTGAAGGACAAAACTTTTTAATAGTTGTAGATGCTTTTACTAAATGGCCTGAAGTTATTAAAATGAATTCTATTACATCGTATTCTACAATTAAAGAATTGAATTCTTTATTTGCAACTTTTGGCATACCAAAAACTGTAGTGTCTGATAATGGAACACAATTCACCAGCAGTACATTCAGTGACTTTTGCCAGAACAATGGAATCGAACATATACGATCTCCTCCTTACCATCCACAATTTAATGGCCAAGCCGAACGTTTTGTTGATTCATTTAAAAGAGCAATGAAGAAAATGCGAGAACAGACTACAGAAGATATTATTACCACATTTTTACAAACATATCGGACTACCCCAAACAGAAACGTTCCTGGAGGAATTTCTCCATTCGAAACGATGTTTGGTAGAAAACCAAGAATTTTATTAAACCTACTACTTCCATCCGACAATCACAGAGGAATTAAATCAAACACGAAAATGGAAGAACAATTTAACAAAAAACACGGTGCAAAAATTCGACGTTTTCAACCAGGACAAGCGGTCTATGTAAAAATGAGCCACTCAAAAGGTTGGACAGAAGGAAAGATTATTGAAAACATTGGTAAAGTAATGTACAATGTATTACTTAGTCAACCTCACAAGTTAATTAAAGTTCATACCAATCAGTTAAAATCAAGATACAACGACAGTAATGAAGAGGAAAACAGACTTGAAGCCAATTTACCACTTGAAATACTACTAGATACGTTCAGTCTCAATCACTCCTCCAAAAGTAATGTTCATGTACCACATGAAGATGACATTGGTTCACGTCCAGATCTACCTGATGAAACTCAGTCTCTTCAAGGTGGAAGTCAACCAATTCCCAGTAGACCTATATGTGGTAGAAAAATGCCTCAACGACTTGCAGATTACGATCTTACCTAAGAAAATAAAATATTCTACTTAAAAGGGGAAGATGTTGTAGACATAGACAGATAACTAGGTTAGGAGATATGACAGTTTAGTTTTTGACAAGATATTTTAGAGTTGTCACTTATCTTTGTACTTTTTATAATTAATATATTCTTTGTATAATTAACGAGTTGATACTACGGTAGTTAACACTGTTATTTCCGGTTATTTATTCCAACACCAAATTGCAACTAGCAATATCTGGGCCCATAACCTGTTCAACTACTGGATCAGTTAAATAATTATTAGTTGATTAATTTACTTTTTATATTTTGCACCCATAAAAATCTTCATTATAAAACGCATTTGCGTATCGTAAAGTAACTTTTACGCACGCAAATTTCTGTTTTAAATGGTTGGCGACATGATTGAAGTATCTAATGACAAGACTATTGACAATGACATTTGTGAGTTAATAGCAATTTATTAATTTTATATTGTTCTTTTAAAAAGTATTTGTGAATATAAATATCATCTTTTACTTATATAATATATTATTATTGGTGTGTTAGTAATTTTAAAATATTTGAAAACATTAACATTTCATAATTTAAATGTCAAAACTGTCAAATGTTATAAATTATACAGTGCTAACAACATACTTTTTAAAATAAAAATTTTCGTAATTACATAAAAATAATAAATTAATTTAAATAATGATAAAATGGCAAAATATAAAAAATATTATAAACAACTTATTTCATATGGCTGTTGTGACACTCGTTCTTTAAAAAACTCATCGCTTCGCGATTCGTTTTTTAAACTTGAACTCGTATCATAACAGAATTCCATATGAAATGCGTTGTTTAATATACTATTATATGACTTTTATTTTACATAAAAGATTGTACCTTCATTAGAATCAACATGTTACTATGACTACAACTACTATTATTGTCCATAGAAAATGTAATAAAACCATTCAGAATTGCTAACATTAATCGATATTCTCAATAAGATGATGGAAGTGCATTGTCTACAGAATAACAGAATAGTCGCAATTACATAAATTTCGTTCTAGATAGTGGGGCAACAAACCACTGGGTTACTGCTGATGTAGAAAAATATATGGTAAATTTGGAAGTTCTTAGTAAAAGCATCGATATCAAGATTGCAAATGGACGAATAATTAAAGGAACTAAAAGATGCAAACTTCGCATGAAAGTTATCAATAATAAGAATTCTAGTGAGGCTACCATATTGATATCTGCAATTGTTGTACCTGGTTGTCCATACAATCTTCTATCTGTGAAAAGAATGTCAGAAAAAGGATACAATGTAACATTCAATAGTGGTGGAAAATTCGTTTCCATAGCAAACGACGATTTACAATTGGAATTTAAATCAGTGAAGAATCTATATGTAGTAAGATTTTATGTGAATCAATCCCCAGTGATGAGAGAAACTTGTTTTGTTACATATCAAGCAAAGATTTATTATGGCATCAAAGATTGGGTCACCTTAATGCACAAAGTATGAAATCACTCAATTTACCATGTAATTTTGGAGTGTGTGGCTAGGTAAATCAAAACGTAAATCTTTTAAAAATGCAGAATTACCAAGATCAAAGAAAATTGGGGAACTTATTCATAGCGATATTGCTGGACCATTTAGAATCCATACTATGAATGGTGAACGATATTATCAAACCATTATTGATGACTATTCCCACTTCGTTATTGTTTACTTAAAGCGAAGAATGAAGCAGAAAAAAACATTATGAACTATGTGAGGGAATTGAAAGCAAAAGGTTATTTTTGCTCAACAATTCGAACAGATTGTGGTGGTGAATACTCTTCACATATTTTTAAAAACCTATGCAGACAAAAGGGAATTATATTGAAATACAGTTTGCCATACACCCATCAGCAAAATGGGGTAAGCGAGAGAATAAATTTTACATTACTAAGTAGAGTGAGAACACTTTACGCTGAAACAAATTTACCAAAGGATCTTTGGGGAGAAGCACTTCGCTGTGCTGCATATCAGCTAAACAGATCTCCAACTAGCACATTAAAAGGTAAAATACCAGCAGAGATTCATCTAGGTAACGTTGATTTTAATAAATTGAAGGTTTTTGGCTCTAAAGCGTGGGCATACAAGCTACGCAGTGCCCACTAACAAATTGGACACGAGAGCAATAGAATGTATTATGGTAGGTTATGCCATGAATGGATACAGACTATGAGATCCAAAAACTACTAAAATAATAATTTCAAGAGACATTACGTTCGACGAAAATGATTATGTGTATAAACCTCAAGAAACTGTGACAGATATTCCAAGAATGTACATTGAAAATGAATGTACGACTAATCCAGAACCTCAGAATTTGAACCATGTACAAGACATAATCGAAGTCAATGATGATATATCTCAAGAGATATTACTGATAGAAATTGTGAAGACATATCAGATAGAGACAATATTGAAGCATCTGAATCCTTACCTACAACGAGTAATAGAATAAGAGTTCCTCCGAAGAAATTCAACGATTTCGTAATCTACAAAGTTAACGATGAATTCAGTGAAAATGAGGATGAAATTAATTTAGCATATTGTCTATCCGCAGGAGTACCGAGTTCTTTTGAAGCAGCAGTAGAATCAAATGATGGTTGGAAGGAAGCAATAGAAAAAGAAATTAACGCTCTGGAAACATATAAAACATGGGAATCAGCTATTTTACCTAAAGGAGTAAAAGCAATCGATACAAGATGGGTGTTCACGGTGAAGTCAGATGGCACCAAAAAGGCTCGTTTAGTAGCAAAAGGTTTCCAGGAAAAAGTATCCTTAAACATATATGCACCTGTTGTTCAATTACCAACAATAAGAATGTTATTATCGGTTGCATTACAAAAGCAATGGGATGTAAAACAACTTGATGTTCCCACCGCATTTTTAAACGGAGATTTAGACAAAGATATTTATATAAAATCACCAAAGGGAATGAAGAATCCATCAAATATTATATTAAAATTAAAGAAAAGTCTATATGGTCTTCGTTCTGCAATTCAATACAGCAGTAGAAAGATATGGTCTAGTTAGATCTCAAAATGATTTCTGTTTATACAAAGGTGATAATGTTTATTTGCTTGTAGATATGGGTCGATGACATAGTGATCACTGGAACAGAACAAGAATGTAATCAACATATAGAATTTTGAAAAATGAATTTAATGCAAAGGATTTTGGGACTATCAAAAACTTTCTTGGTTCAGAAATCACTTTAACTGAAGAATTTATCAGTATTTCTCAAAAGAATTTCATAGAAAAAGTAATTACCAAATTTGGTATGGAAAATTCCAAAGATATGAGTACGCCGATGGAGCACAATTTTCAAGTAGATTTGTCATTACCAATCTACAAGAATTTACCTTACACAGAATTAGTTGGTTCTGTGATATACATCTCTCTTGTCAGCAGACCTGATATTGCTTTTGCCACATCGGTATTAAGCAGATATTTGGACAAACCTACGAAACAGTTATGGCTTGCAGGAAAAAGATTTTTAAGGTATTTGAAGGCTACTGTTCAATTATGTCTTACATTCTACAGAAATGGTTGCACCGGACTCATTACATACACCGATGCAGATTGGGCAGGTGATACCAGTGATAGAAAAAGTACAAGTGGATGTATCATTTACCATGGTAGAAATCCAATATCTTGGTTCTCAAGAAAACAGACTTGCGTTTCACAGTCGACTGCTCAAGCCGAATATATAGCATGTGCGACAGCAGCGATGGATGCAATGTATTTCAAGAATATTTGTGAAGACTTCAAATGAGATGATATAGTTCCTTTAGTATATGTTGACAATCAAAGTGCAATAAATATGTGTGAAAGCTACGAAAACAGCAAACGTACTAGACACATAGACATCAAGTATCATTTCATCAAAGATGTGGTATCTAAACATTTGGTACAACTGAAGTACATCAAAAGCGGTGAAAATATTGCAGATATTTTTACTAAAGCTTTAAATGCTACTAAATTTCTTAAAATTTGTGAAAAACTAAATATTTTCTAATATTAATAATTTTTTTAAAGTATTTAAATTGAGAGGGCCTGTCAAAATAATATATTAATTCAATTTAAATGTTAATCAAGGTATGCTTCTAAAATAGATATAACTGTCACTGTCAGATTTAAGTATTGTAATTTTTACTCCATGTATTCCTTTGTAATAAAAAGTTTAGTACGAGTCCGAGTGTTCGTTCAATAATAGATATATATATATATTGTAATAATTAAATATTCTATAATAGTATAATGAGCATTATCAACAGAAGTTGTTTAATATTAACTCAATCAAATAATTTTAATTATATTGTATTATTTTATTGTATATTTTGTGTATTTGTAAGAAAATTTTAAGTTGGAAATTATTTTATTATGTAATGTATCGATATTATGTTTAGTACATAAATATGTTATTTAGAACTTAGTAGAAACTTCGCGAAAATTGATTGTATAATGTGTAAAAAAAGGACAGATAATGTGAAAAAAGGAGACAGATATATTTTTACTATATTTCATTCTGGAATAATCGATGATAGACGAAGTGAGTATGTCTAGTCATATATATGAAAGAAAGAAATACACATATTTTTCCCAGAAATGACTAAGCTCTAGAACAAAAAAACGAAGCTTCTAGAAGTTTGAAACCTATAAAAGACTGAACAGAGGTCGTTAAAAGGGAAGTATATAATTGGTAGTCAAACATTGAAGATCTGAGTGTGAATAGTCAATTTGAACAAACAGTTTTTTTAAAAAGAGAGTTTATTATTGGAAGTAAAAGAGAGATCAGTGAGTGTGAACAGTCAGTTAAAAAGTGAACAAACAGTTTTCAAAGTAGTTATAATAAAGTGACATTAAAAATACAAAGTAAAACAATTATAAAGTAAAACAAAGGGCCAAGTGACCTTAAAAAGTAATCAAAAGGTGAAATTAAAATATTTTCGGTTGATGTAAAAAAGAATAAGAGTACTTACTATTATTAATACAACTAAAGGAACTATAATCCATCAACACTAAAATTTGAGGAACAAAGAACAATAATTACACAAGAAACTAATCGTCTAATAACACTTCAGTTTACCAAAATCGCAAATACCACGTATCGCTTCGTTCGTCTCCATTTTTCATAGATCAACTACAGATTTTTCCACCAATCAGGAAACAGGACTTTACATATCAAGGTCAGATAAAATTGTAATTTTTAAAAAAAAAAATTTTGTAGTAGTTAGTTGAATTTTATAATTTAAAAAAAAACAAAGGAATTTACTTGGTATTTAATAATTAGTGTATTTGATAATCTTACTTGCCATTACATAAACAACATTGGTTAGTTTAACTTAATTCACATCAAGTAAGTTCTTTTATAATTATTAAAGGCCTTTCTTTTTAATATTTTTTCTAATTAGTTTCATTATTAAACTTTCAACATTACTGTTTTAATTTAAATATTTTATAATAAATTTATAATTAATCAATTTTCTTCAAATACCTTCTACCTAATAACCCAATAGAAACTAGCATAACCAAACACCCCCTGAGAAAAAGATCTTGTTGCTGTTGCTACATTTAAATAAGTAATATCAATCTAATAAATAAATCAATCAAATCAATAAACTTTCTCTCAAATCATAATATTCATTACAAAGTGGCGTCCCAACTATAGAGCTCGTTTCTGTTGGAAAATTTTGGTATTCATTCAAACAATTTCTGTTGAAAAATAGTAGACAATTTAATATTAAACAATAGGAAGGTTTTTTTTATTAAAAGACAACATAATAAGATATTTTATTAAGATTAACATACATTTTGCATTTATTTTAACATAAGTGCCATTTTATTTTATCATAATAACACAACCAAATATCTAATAAAATAAATTATTTTACTAAATATTGAAACAATAAATAACAAAAATGGAATCCAGAAAGACATTAAAAGACCTAAGTCTATCAGAACTTAAAAATGAGTTAGAAATCAGAAATTTTAATTACTGAAGGATCTAGAGAAACATTAATAGAAAGACTTCAGGAAGTACTAGAAGAAGAGGGAATAAATCCTGAAGAATACATATTTCAAACAGAAGAACAGTCAACTAGTACACAAGCACAACAAACTATGGAAAGAGGTGGTTTTGTCTGTAAGAGATATGATAGTGTAGAAAAACATAAAGAAACAAAAGACAATGGTGTACAATTGATGGATATGATGAAACAAATACTGGAAAAGATGGACATTCAAAATCAACAGCACAAGAAGAGTGTAGAAGAATTAGGAAATAAAATTGAAAATACACAAAAACAAATAAAAGAAGATATGGAAAAACTTAATCAAATTACGAAGGAAGAAATGAAACAGCAAATAAATGAAATAAAGAAATCGTTGGGAAAAGATATTTCTGATGTACGGAGGAAACAGACAGAGTTAGAAGAAAGACAAAAAGAACAAGAGGATAAGATAGAAAATATCCAGGATAAGGTAACTGAAGAGGTTAAAAAAGGAATTGAAGTAACAAAAACATCCATATCAGAAGAAATCTATAGAAAAACTAATGGTAAATTAAAAGAACAAGAAAGAAAAATCATGAGCAACTCAAAGAACATAGATTCATTGGAAAAGAAGATAGAAGAAGAAATTACATCCAACAGAAATGTCATGGAAGATGAAAATTTTAAACTTAGGAGAGAAATGGAAAGAGAAATACAAGTAACCAAAGAAGAAATTGGAAAGTGTAATAAGAAAGTAGAAGAAATTAAAAATAACAACATGGCTATACTACAACCTACATTTAGCACAACATTACATATTGATGATAACTTAAAATTTAATGGTAACATAAAGAAAATACATCCAAAAACATTCATAACGGTCATAAGAAACAAAATAAGGAACTGGAATAATTTTGAAGATATTAGAGAAGTCATAAGGGGATATTTGACAGATCAGGCTCAGATCTGGTTCACGAGTAAAGAATCTCACTTTAACACCTTCCAGGACTTTGAAGAATCCTTCCTTAAACATTATTGGGGAAACAAACCAAGGATATGTAAGGGAAAAACTATACTATGGAAAGTATGATGAAACCAAAAAGGAAATATGTATAATTATGCTCTAAAAATTTACACACAAGCACAGTTCCTAGATCCGGCAATAAGAGAAGAAGAAATTGTTATGTATTTATCCAGACATTTCAAACCACAGATAGCAGAGACAATTGCAATACAAAATATAAAAACCTTTGAACAACTTACCAATTACATTATGAGAGTGGAAAGAAATATGGGAAATAGACAAGAAACAGCACGTCATAATCAGGAACAAAGAAACCATAGCTATGGGGAAAACACTTATGGAAGAGAAAGAAATAGATACCAACAAAATAACAATGATAGAAGAAACCATCAAGATCATAACAATCGACAAAATAATAATAACATAAGAAATAATTTTAATAATTATCCAAATTACTATAGAGATCATAGAAATAATAATAACAATAACAACTATAGAAATCAAAATCATTACCAAGGAAATAATGGGGAAAGTAATAACCAATTACAAAGAAGAAATTCTGATACAGACATAAGAAGAAATAGATCTAATAATAATAATAATGACAATAATATTAATAATAGAAACAACAACAGGAGAGTAAACTTCCAAAGAAGTAGAAGTTCTGAAAGAAATTATGAGACAGAAAACAATAATCTTGATAACCATGCAATCCAGGTGGAAGATATGGATAGTACATCCACTCCACATTTTCAGTAAAGGATGTAAAAAATAGTAATCCTTTTATATTTGTACATCCAAGCTCTTTTCTTGTTCCAGAGGATTACCTGGAAAAGGAAAAAGAAAATAGTAAATTAATCATTCTCAATGCAAAAATAAATAACAATTTAATTAAAGTAATAATTGATACTGGATCAGAAGTATCATTAATAAATAATAAAACAGTAAAATCACTTAATTTACAAAATTTAATAATTTCAATACCAAAGATAAATTTAATAGGTGTAAATAACAAAAAACTGATTGAAATCAACAAAACAATGGTATTAAATCTAAACATGGAGGAAGAAAACATAATAGTACAATTAGTAGTAATACCAAATATGGAATTTGATGTATTAATAGGTGCTGATGAGCTTGAGAAAAATAAAGTAAAAATAGACTATGAAAGAAAAATAATTAATATAAATGGAAAAATAATTAAATTTGATTATGAAGAAAGAGAAGGAAAAGATAAGTTTATAAATTATTTACAAGAAAATGTAGAATTACAGAATATTTCAAAAAATAATGAGATAATTGGTGAAATGGTGAATAAAGCAAGAACAGAAAATGAAATTAATTCAAGAATGAATAACTGGAGTAGCATCATACTGGATTGTGAGAAAGAGAAACAGAATGAAGTGAAAAGATCAATGGAAAAATATTTCAATTTATTTACTGATGAACCTAGGATAGCCAAAAATTATGTACATGAATTGAAGGTTAAGAACATTGAAACATTTAAAGCTCACAGTTATCCTATACCATACAAACATAAAAACCAAGTTAGAGAAGCAATAGACAAATTATTAAAAGACAAAATAATAGAATATAGTACAACACCATATATAAACTCCATAATACCTGTTGTAAAATCTTCTAGAGATCTAAGATTATGTTTAGATGCAAGATTTTTAAATAAACACACCATACCAGAATATGAATCACCTTTAACTATAGAAGCAATATTAGGAAGAATATCAGAAGCAAAAATATTTACTAAAATGGATTTGAAACATTCCTTTCATTTGATACCATTAGCTGAAAAAAGCAGAGACTATACTGGTTTCATGATAGATGGAGTTGTATATCGTTTCACCGTTGTGCCTTTTGGTGCACAATCCGCTACTTCGGCATTACTAAAGGTACTACACAAAATTTTAAATAAATATGAAGACTTCACTCTCCACTACATAGACGACATCTTAATATTTTCCAAAAATTAAAAAGAACATATCAAACACTTAGAAATAGTTTTGAAAACCTTAGATGAAGCCGGACTAAAATTAAACATGAAAAAGTGTCAATTCTTTAAAAAAGAAGTAATATTCCTTGGGTATAAATTAGATCAAGAAGGGGTATCATTAAGTGAAGAAAGAATTAAAATAATACAAGATTATAAAAGACCAACTAACTTAAAGACACTAAGAGGATTTTTGGGGATATTAAATTACTTTAAACGGTTAGTACCCAATCTATCAGAAAAAGAACTCCCATTACTGGAGCTGTTAAGAAAGAACACCAAATGGAAATGGGATAATGAGAAAGAAACTGCATTTCAACAAATAAAAAAGGAATTTACCGAAAATATTAAAATTTATCATCCAAACTACAATGTAAGATTTACACTCAGAACAGATGCATCTATACACCGATTTGCAGGAGTTTTAACACAAAATATTGAGGGAAAAGAGGTACCAATATCATTTGTCTCCAGAATAACAAGAAAAGCAGAGAGAAATTACAGTGTGGGAGAGCTAGAATTAGCCAGCATAATATTTAGTATCAACAAATTAAGATTTTATTTAATTGGAAACCATTTTAATCTAGAGACTGACAACCAAGCACTAATAACAATACTAAATAACAAAAATGGAAACAGCAGAATACATAGGTGGGCACTATTTTTACAAGAATACTCCTTTGACATTAAATACATACCTGGAAAGAAAAATATAGTAGCTGATGGAATAACAAGGATGGATGGTGAACCAAATAAAACAAACAGGGAATATAGAATTGGAATAAACTTATTAAAGGATGACGAGGAAATATACACCTTAAACAAAATAATTTTAGATCAACAAAATTTATCTAGCATTGAGAAACAAAAATATAAACAAAAGGAAAATTTAACACACTACAAAGATATTGGTAATCAAGAAGTCTATGTTATAACTAATGATTTGGCTAGAAAGATCATAACTGATTTACATCAAAGATTCACACATATAGGAGTTAGAAAAACTTTCAAAATATTC
Organism: Ophraella communa; assembly: GCA_035357415.1. Lineage (NCBI taxonomy): Eukaryota > Metazoa > Arthropoda > Insecta > Coleoptera > Chrysomelidae > Ophraella > Ophraella communa. The sequence continues at coordinate 26,165,511 of CM068981.1, forward strand.
AGAGAAAACTACTACAGTAAATGTGATTTAAAACTATGTAAAGATATAATAAAAACTTGTAAACTATGTCAATTTGCAAAAGAAAAGAATTTACATTATGAAAACACCCCAAAACCAATAATAAGTAAAGAACCATTAGAACTCATAGCTGTTGACTTCATTAGTAATTTAGTTCCAACTAGGGAAGGTAATTTACATATTTTTGTTATTGTGGACCATTTTTCAAAATACATACAAGCATACCCATGTAAAAGAACAAATACAAAGGTGGTAAAAAATTGTATCAACAGATTCATTGCTGAACATGGTAAAATAAAAAAGTGTATTATGGATAATGCTACATATTTTAATAATAACAATCTGAAAACATGGTTGGTAAAACAAGACATACAACCCATTTATACTTCAATAAGACCTCCACAGTCAAACCCAAGTGAGAGAATGATAAAAGAACTAATTAAATACTTACGGATATTAGTCCACAGTGAACATCAAATATGGGATGAGAAACTACCAATTATAGTCAAAACAATGAATAATATTCCAAATGATGTAACTGAAAAACCACCAATTACTATCATGAAATATACAGCAGCTGAAAGACCATGGATAACATCAATTCCTGAAAAATATGAAGACATATTAACAAAAGCACAAGAAAACATATTAAAAAAGGCAGAGAAATGTAGAAACAAAATTAATAAGAATAAAAAACCCATGACTTTTAAGCAAGGAGAAAAAGTAATTATTAAAGCTTTAAGAGTACCTAATAGAAAGGAAAACCGATGTATCAAATTTAGTTATTACAAGAAGGACCATATCTTGTAGATACCAAAGATGGGATTAACAGTTATAAATTAATTTATCCAGGCACTGGAATAATTCGTGGAATATTTAATGTTAATCAAATTTATAAATATAATGAATAAGAAGTAAACTTACCAAATGTATGGTGATGATACCACATAATGTTTACCAACTTTTAAGGTTATTTGAAAAGGAATGCTAAATTGAACTAGAATCTATTATTCAAACGCAAATTCTTTCAAAATCCTAAAACAAATAAAATCAATATTCATCAAATTAAACATAACATTAAACAAATTTAAGGTTATCTTCCAGTTTAACCATCCGCTAAAAATTCTCTGCGCATGTACAAAAATATTTGAAATTTACAGCGGGACAGCCGCACAGTGTTGTCAGTTCAAATATTTTTTCCTGAAAGCGAATAGTTTTGATTTAGTAAATTAGATCATACAAAGACGCACATTAATAAGGAGAGTTACTGCTAAAATTCATAAGTAATAATTAAGATGCTAAGAACAGCAGTTGAAAACATGAATAATAACGTAGGTAGGTACTTCCCTTCGTTATTTCGAATTAAATATATTATAATATGCGAATATAAAAATCTCACGTGTTCATTGTATTCTTTTTTTAAATTAATGAAAAATATAAACTACCACAATAAATGCAGTAAAAACTATAAGGAAAAAACATTTTTAAATACATATTTATATTAAAATTAAATAATATAAAATTAAAATATTATATTACGTCTTCTGATTTATTTAAGGCATATTATGTTTACATGCATATAAAATTTAAATCCAAAATCAGCCCTATAATTGAATCTCCTTGTTATAATAAATTAACGTCATCTGCAAAATGTGCATACTGTACGTTCAACATGCATTATTTCATAGATTTATTTAACTGATTACATAACCTAAGTTACGCCATCTGTTAAATAATGTCTATAATTTTCGTCTTTCCAATGTTTATTCACTCACTTTATTTATTCATAAGATTTATTCATACATATGTGGCAACGCAGCTCGAGATTTAAAGTTTGCCGCTCCTTATCAACCAATAAAATTATCCTTGATACTTCAAATTTTGTACATGCGCAGAGAATTTTTAGCGGATGGTTAAACTGGAAGATAACCAAATTTAATTTTCAGTTAATAAAGAAACAGTGTGAACTCTGTAACAGAATAGAAAAGAAATTTCTTTCTATTTCAGGAAATTTCTTGTAACGTTACTCTGTATGTCTATTCGGAGATTTTCGAGTAGTTTCGTATGCATATTCGGAAGATAGAAATAGAAACAGCTAAAAGGGTCTTTCTATGTCTGATTTGTGGTTTCTATGGCGCAAAACATTAAAACAAAAATATTATAACCGTAAGGTTTATGCCCCAGGTACATCATAAAGCATTCTTAGGTTATTGTATTTTATTAGAAGTTTAATTTTTAATTAAAAATGAGAAGTATTTTATTATTTTTTCTTGTAAACAAGAATGTTTTTCTATATAAACAATACTTAATTGATGCTATACATTAACACGGTATCTGTGTTCCGTCATTAACTCTCAGCAATTGGCATTGTTTTTTAGTTTTTCATGTTGTCAATAAAAGCCTATGTTTGGGTTTATTAATGTTTATTTTAATTTTACCACAACTACCTAGGGTGTGTTCGGGGAGCACGCTATTTGCGCCAGTCGGCGCTATCTAGTACTATTCCTCGTTGCGTTATATGGCGCTTGGCGCTACATAGCTCGAAAGCGTGCTCCCCGAACACACCCCTAGCTAATATTGTCTGAACTCTCAGGAAGTTCTAACATATTTGTCGTGTATGTCTTCTTTCGATACTATGCATTTCTCTTCAATCTTCTTCTTCTGCCTCTTCTATAAAATTCGCAATTACCAAATCCATTTCACTCATTTAATAGAAAAGCACAAAAAATAACAAACAACGCAAGAACAAAATAAGTAATAACAGCTTAAAATGACAATATTGACATTTATGATGGCAAAATTCTTGTCTAAGGCATTTCTCTATATCCGAACTTGCCCGAAGGTTTTAGGAAAAAGTCATACAGAGTAGCGTTTGTTGATAGAAAGAAATTTTCTTTCTTTGCTATTTCTTTTCTATTTCTATCTCTATCGAGTTACAGAGTACGCGTTCAGATGATTTTAAAATTTGACATATTTGATTTGATCACAGAACTAAGAATCAGGTCAGGCACGGAGACTTAAAATCATAGAACAGTAAGAATACTTCTTCGTTTTTATAAAATGTTCACAAAACAAAATTTTGTACCTTGGTTAGTATAAAAAAAAATAATATATATATCCTATGATATACTTAGAATTTAAAAATGTTTAATAGATTATTTAAAAAATTTCTATATGATTATAGAAATGTTTTTAAATAATCGGGGGCTGATTGTAATAATTAAATATTCTATAATAGTATAATGAGCATTATCAACAGAAGTTGTTTAATATTAACTCAATCAAATAATTTTAATTATATTGTATTATTTTATTGTATATTTTGTGTATTTGTAAGAAAATTTTAAGTTGGAAATTATTTTATTATGTAATGTATCGATATTATGTTTAGTACATAAATATGTTATTTAGAACTTAGTAGAAACTTCTCGAAAATTGATTGTATAATGTGTAAAAAAAGGACAGATAATGTGAAAAAGGAGACAGATATATTTTTACTATATTTCATTCTGGAATAATCGATGATAGACGAAGTGAGTATGTCTAGTCATATCATATACGTATAAAAGGATATACTGCTCACTGTCTATGCTGGGACCCTATTCTCAAACAGTGACATATTTTGTCGCATGCGAGAAATCCTCTTTGTCGAAGAAAATCTGAATAACCTTATTCTCAAAAGTCACCTTTGCAAATTTTTGATAGACAAATTGTAGAATGGTCAAAGGCAGCCGACAATTTATGTCGAATGCGAGAATTTCATTACTTGCGAAATTTGTAGCTTATCATTATATACATGTTAATTTTTGTTAATTTATATGGGAAATGAAACCTCAATCCTTTTTTATGTTTTTATTTCAACGTTAAAAAAACATAAAATGAATACACCATAAGGAATAGACAGAAGCTATCAGTAGTTTAGTTAGGTACTTTTTCAGATATTTTTGTAGAGAGAAAATGGCAGTTAATTGCTATTGGAAATTTAGAAAATCGAGAAATGTATTAACGGCCTCGAGAGAGACGAGGAATATGTAGAAGTGTTTTTACATTATTTTCATCTCATAGAAAGTTTATTAAAACGTTCAAATTACCTAACTAAAGAATTAGGTAAAGACTAATATTTAATCTAGAACCCTTAATAGAACAAGGGAATCGTGAAAGTGCATTACATCTCTTAAAGAAAGGTATTTTTCCGATTGTATCATAATAGGTATATAGATATTATTAATCTAACCAATATAATATTAAAGTAAGTGTAATTGTAAGTATAAGTGGAAACACTAAATTAAAAGTTATGAGTATTGTTAGTCTTATGCCAAGGTTTTACTACTAATTCTAAGTACGAATTGTAATTGTAATTTGCTGGTTTTGAATGAAGCTTTTTAAGTTTTGCTTGCATGAATCCACCTTAAACACGAGCCTCAAAAATAAACAATCCAATCTACCACACAAATACAAATTGACACAAAATATAACTATCAAAAAACCAAAACTCACATCCTACATTGGCATAGAAAATATTTGAGAATCGTTAAATCGGTGTTGCCAGCTCCTGATATTCGACAAAATATGTCTGATGCGAATTGGAAGACGAAACCAGTCGAGAATACCACCAATTCAAGTTGTGCGACAATTTTCATAGACAAATGTCGAATTCGAAATATGTTGTTCGACATTCGAGAATAGGCCCCCTGGGGCCCGATCCTGGAAAATGTCACTAGTGACAATGACAAAAAATGTCGCTAGTCGTCAAATGTCAAATAAAAAAGTCTACCGCAGACACAAAATTGCTATTCTTGAAAAGGTGAGAATATTTAGTAACTTTTTCTATTTATGGTTGGTACTCCCATTAAAACCGTTCTACCCGTTCTTCGTTTCAATAGTCAGGGCTGACTGACGAGGGGGTTGGACCATGAACTGGCTTAACAATGGCACTAATAAATTTTTAACCGAATTTTTGTCAAGCCGAAATAGTTTTATAAATAAAACATCACTCAAACTGAATGGATCCACTGGGGTCCTCCTCCTTCTTACAACCTCTTCTTCGTCCTCATTATCTTCTAAATCATTTAACATGTTCAGAAAGATGTTTAAGTCCATTTTTAATAACAATAAAGCTTGTAAAAACTTTTACCACCACGTAATTAATCGTAAGTTTTCGAAGGTTAAAAGAATAAGGTTATCCTTCATGAAAACACCTTTGACAGTAACCTAATGCACCGAATCGGAAAAAAGTCTCTCGCGACTTTAAAAGTCTTCATTACTTTACGAGAGACATTTAATGTCACTTCAACGTTGCCAGTTTGCAAGCGACATTTTTTGTCATTGTCACTAGTGACATTTTCCAGGATCGGGCCCCTGGTAATGATCGTGTTGCGACCCTAGCAAAGAGAGATGGATGTATATGTTTACACTATTTCATTCGTTTGGGTTAACTACGCTTGCCTGGTCATGTGATTTTGTTCCGCTGAAACGATTGGCTATAGTTTGAAAATTAGTTACTTTTGTGCATAAACACATGATTGACAATAACTATTGGAAATAGATAAAGTGGTAACAGATGTTTTATGATTGGCGCGGCGTTAAGAAGTAATTAAAAATAGGCTTTGTTTTTAAGAATTAATTTAATTTTAATGAATTAATTTTGTTAAATAAGTCAAGTACTTTAATTAAATCTATAAAGAATATTTTTTGTAGAAAATCAAATTTTATATTGAAATGCACTTTTTAGAATTAAAAAAATTGTACTTTGTTTAAAGTTACCTCAAAAATGGAAGCTGGAAAACACCGAAAAATTAGTTTTTTATTTACTGTTCATTCATTTTTTGTAAAATAACATAGGTAGGTACTTAATATTTGACTAAGAACAATAAATAACTGAACGGTTGAACTAATCTTCCACTATTTATTCGAAAAATACGTTTTAAAATGCAATTACAGCTGTTTCGCTAATAACTAGCATCGTCAGATTGACATAATGCAGTTACATTTTGTTTGTTTGTAACTAGATACTTGATGTTGATAAGTAGTTAAGTCTAGACCAAGTAAGGAAGTAATAAGACATAACAGTATTAAAGCCTAGATGTTATTAGCCCTAAGGGATTATCCTGGATGTATTTCCCTCTAAGATCAGTATAACTGTGCAATGATATAGAAAAAACAGGAAAAAACTATATCATGCTGATCTTTACAATAACTTAATATATTTATGTTACAAATAATGTCTAATCTATGTATAAAATGAAGACTCAATCAAAGTAAACAGTTTAATAGTGGAGAACTTCCAACATTTATTTGTTCATTAACTACTTTAAACTGTTGATCTGCTAGATGTCTTTTAATTTCAAGTTCTTCTAGAAAATCTAAGTTTTGTTTCTTATCACAAATGTGTAGTATATGAATGTTATTGGTGTGTATCAGTGAGTTTGGATGTTCAAGTAGGTGTTTTGCATAGTTCGACTTATCTGGTTGTTGTAATCTATATGCTCTTAAGTGTTCATTAAATCTTACTTCAAAATTTCTTTGTGTTTGACCTATATATACAGCATTACATTTTGGACAATTAATTTTGTAAATACCAGATTTTTTTAATTTTGGTGGTGTAACCTAACCTAACCTAACAAAATTAATTGTCCAAAATGTATCAACATCAAGTACCTACCTAGCTACAAACAAACAAAATGTAACTTCAATATATCAATCTGACGATGCTAGTTATTAGCGAAACAGCTGTAATTGCATTTTAAAACGTATTTTTCGAATAAATAGTGGAAGTTTAGTTTAACCGTTCAGTTATTTATTGTTCTTAGTAAGATGGACTTAGCGGAACATAATCACACGACCAGGCAAGCGTAGTTAACCCAAACGAATGAAATAGTGTAAACATATACGTCTATCTCTCTTTGCTAGAATCGTTTTCCAAACAATGTAGACAGTATATCCTTTTATACGTATATGAGTCATATATATGAAAGAAAGAAATACACATATTTTTCCCAGAAATGACTAAGCTCTAGAACAAAAAAACGAAGCTTCTAGAAGTTTGAAACCTATAAAAGACTGAACAGAGGTCGTTAAAAGGGAAGTATATAATTGGTAGTCAAACATTGAAGATCTGAGTGTGAATAGTCAATTTGAACAAACAGTTTTTTTAAAAAGAGAGTTTATTATTGGAAGTAAAAGAGAGAAGATCAGTGAGTGTGAACAGTCAGTTAAAAAGTGAACAAACAGTTTTCAAAGTAGTTATAATAAAGTGACATTAAAAATACAAAGTAAAACAATTATAAAGTAAAACAAAGTGCCAAGTGACCTTAAAAACTAATCAAAAGGTGAAATTAAAATATTTTCGGTTGATGTAAAAAAGAAGAGTACTTACTATTATTAATACAACTAAAGGAACTATAATCCATCAACACTAAAATTTGAGGAACAAACAAAGAACAATAATTACACAAGAAACTAATCGTCTAATAACACTTCAGTTTACCAAAATCGCAAATACCACGTATCGCTTCGTTCGTCTCCGTTTTTCATAGATCAACTACAGATTTTTCCACCAATCAGGAAACAGGACTTTACATATCAAGGTCAGATAAAATTGTAATTTTTTTAAAAAAAAATTTTGTAGTAGTTAGTTGAATTTTATAATTTAAAAAAAAACAAAGGAATTTACTTGGTATTTAATAATTAGTGTATTTGATAATCTTACTTGCCATTACATAAACAACATTGGTTAGTTTAACTTAATTCACATCAAGTAAGTTCTTTTATAATTACTAAAGGCCTTTCTTTTTAATATTTTTTCTAATTAGTTTCATTATTAAACCTTCAACACACTGTTTTAATTTAACTATTTTATAATAAATTTATAATTATAATTAATCAATTTTATTCAAATACCTTCTACCTAATAACCCAATAGAAACTAGCATAACCAAACACCCCTGAGAAAAAGATCTTGTTGCTATTAGTACATTTAAATAAGTAATATCAATCTAATAAATAAATCAATCAAATCAATAAACTTTCTCTCAAATCATAATATTCATTACAATATATATATATATATATATATATATATAGAACCTATTCTTAACATCTGTAAGGAAATCTGTAACTAACAAGTCGGATTAGAATTGCATTTCCTATAAATTTTACAGATTTTTTACTTACAGACCTTACATATGTACACAGAATCCCACTGTAACTTGATTTAGAAAAATAAAAAAATACTGGTGAGTTGGAAACGCATTTATTAACCATACATAAATTATTCACAAAATGTATATCAATTTTATAAAAGTGCCATATAGCAAGACAATACGGAATAAACCAGTCTCAAAATGTTCTCTTAAAATTTACAGAACGATAAAATTATTCCATATCCCGATAAAAGATTACTCAAAGTGAATAAATTAAACACTAACCATAATATCATCCACACAAAAAAATTAACTCGAATCTGTACAAAAAAATCAATATAAAAAAATATATATAAATATTTTTTTTTTATTTTTGTAATTAAATGCACTTTATCCCGTTTCTCTCTTTTTACAACTCGTCTTTCTTAGCGGCATCTACGTCTTCGACTTCCTCTTCGGAAGGAGGTTCTGAAGCATCGACTCCACCGGACTCGACGAACTTAATGAATTCCTCTAAAGTTCTCGGACCGTTGTAATCTATAGCTTGGTTTTCACCTTTGGTGAACAATTTAATGGTGGGGAAGCTCGTTACTTTTGTGTGTTCCAATTCATTCGTGGTTGCGTCCATTTTGGCGATAACAACTTCTTCGTTATCCTTGAAATGTTCGCCCAATTTATCGTAGATGGGCACCAACTGTTTGCAGTGACCGCACCAGGGGGCGTAAAACTCGACGAGGACATCCTTGGTAGGGTCCAAAGCGACGCTGTCGAAGTTACTGGCTACCAACACCTAAGAAAATTCATTAAAAAATTAGACTAATATACAGGTCACACATGAAACTCTTACCAAAAACATTATTTTGGCCTAGTTGTTTTAATAATCAGTATCAAAAGAATTTTAATAAAAATAGATAGTTAAGGGTGAAGGTGTCTTCACGGCTGAGAGATATGGTCACCATAAAGCTGGATAGTCATATACATAAATGACAACCATGAGCTTAAAGTGAGATTTTGGAGGTTGGCATATATTTCATGATTAGAATGATGGTGGAGGACATGAGCTTTCTAATGGGTCCTGTAAGCCAGACTTGATCAAAAGCTTTCTTTGCATCCAAGAAGACTGCTGCAAATGAAGTGAGTGACATTGTTGTCGTGAAGTAGGCCATGCATGTGGTTAAGAATGTTGAGTATATTGCAGAAAATGTAGGAGAGGATTTTGTGAAGTGGATGTGTGGTTTCAGAGAGAGCTAATGGCAATTAAAGAATCTTGCCCAGAAAATGATGAGGAGTGTTCACAAGGTACAATCATGAAAGAGACTCTCTGGAATGGTTTTCATGTACATGGAGATGGCACCATAAAAAAAGGAAGGAGTGTTGCTGAGTTGTCCTAACTGGAAGTTAGAAGAATATTTGGGAGTATGGTAAGGAGAAAGTAGGAGAAATATGGTAGAAACGCTTTATGAGGGCGAGGGAATAGGTTCCCCTTTAGGAATAGAGACAATGTACACACCAGTGCTGAGTCTACATATAAAGTCAAGCCTGTATAGGCGTCTTGGGTGAAAAATACATTGTACTTTAGGAAAGGAGGCCAAAACAATAGACAGGAATAAAATAGATATGGTCTGATGCAGGCCCTGCATTCTCCAGGGAATAATATTTAACAGAAAAAGTTAAAAAACCTCATATCTTGGTTTTCTCTATACATTCAGAGGAAGTTATGGATACAAGGAAGTATAGAGAGATGAATCAAGTAACAGGAGTATGTCCAATAGAACTGGCTAAGCTGTATGAAAGAATAGTGGAATTTAGAGAAACTCTGATGGAGTAGAGGTAAATATGTGAGTTGTAAACACTGACTTTGTCACCTAGTCATTGTCAGGAAATGGTTCTGTAGAGGTTTAATTCAATTAAATATTGGGAGTTGTATTCAGTAAAATACAGAGAAAGAAGAAAGAAAAATTCTGGGGAGCTAAATTTTTCAACAATGAGTGTGTCCATTATTTATTTTAAGAAAAAAACTTTTCTGGTGTAAAATATGGGAAGATTTGAGTTCCAGTGACATATATATTGTTTGAAAAAGAATTAAAATATAGAGAAAATTCTGTACAATTATAAAAAATTTAAACTAAAAACTACAAGAAAAATTACAAACATTTTTTCATTGACTTACCTTGACGGGTTCCTTATCCCAATCCTCTGGCAACTCCTGACTCAACAGATGTTGTTTGAGTTTACCTTCTAAGAAATCGTCTACAAACTGTTTGATATTTTCCGCCGTCAATTCATCGCTGGGCGGCTTGTATTTGGCCATATCTTCTTCTAATCGAATAAGACGAGCTACAGGAGCGTCTTTCTTCTGTATACCGAAAAATTCCAAAATTCTTTGATGATCCTCTTCTTCAGCATCGATAGTGACGAAAAGTACTTTTTCCCTGTAAGGTTTAGCCACTGATTTCGCAGCTTCGGATATCGTCTTGTACGATTCGTCGTTCTTGTTCAAGAACATCAACAGGTGGTTCTTGATCTCCCCTCCGAAGATCTTTTGGGCCGTATCGTGATTGAATTCCACCAATAGAGGCAGTGAGTTAGATTTAATAAACTTGGTGATTTCTACGTCAGTGGGTCCGGATTCGTATAGTACTTTACCTTCATCAAACTGTGTTTTAAAAAGAAAATAGATAAAATTTTTTTGTAAGAAAACATTTAAATTGAAATACCTTTTTGAACAAAACTATGGTGTCATCTTTGGCTTCATAGATTTCAAATACTGCTTCTTCTGATGTTACAGCGAACGGAATGTCATCAATAGTTGCAGCTACTTCTAAGAAAGCTTTAGCAAGTTCTGTAGTTTGGTCTTTGAAGAAACCAAAAACTACTACATTGCTGCTTTCTATTAGTTCTTTTGCTGCTTCTACTGTGGTTATTTCCCTTGCAGGAGGACCAGTCTTCTTTAACAACCAGTTCACAATGTCATCAGCTTGTCTACCTCCTAAAATCCAGTAGATTTGAAATTCTTTTTTGTAAATATTTGTATTTGGTTAAACCCACCCTTTAATATTTAACAAATAAAAAGTTAACAATAGAAATGTGTATTAGACTTAATCCTACTTGTAAATATTTTTTATTTACCTTGTTACCCACCTACCAACTTAATATTTGTTTACAAATTAAATAAACATTAAAAGCAAATTTAAAAATATTCAATATAATGATAATTGCTTTGTAAATAGTTTTTTAGGTAAAAAAACATTAAAATAAATGAAATTTCAAATTAATAACCTGAATATTCGGTGGGTGTTCCCTTTCGGAAGAACTTCAATGTAGGGTAGCCACGAATTCCAAATTTCTCAGCTAGATCTGCCTCTTCGGTAGCATCGACTTTACCGAGTTTGATGGCAGAGCCTTGTTCTTCTAATTGTTTGGCCGCTTTGGCGTATTCGGGAGCCAAAGCTTTGCAGTGACCACACCAAGGAGCATCTATTTGTAATAATTTAGTGTAATATAACAAAATTAAACACTTTTGATGATTTGAAACAATTTTAACCCTCAAAGAATCTCCCTTATCATTTTAGTCACTGATAACCTTTTATATGATGTGTCAGTAAAAAAACTAGTGAAATTTAGCTTAAAATGTAATTCTTTTAACAATATAATTTAAAATATGCTTAAAAACAGTTTCAGATACATAATTTAGTAAAAAATTTAACTATAAATGGGTTATATCATGTAGCAAAGTAACTTTGTTATTTGTAACCAATTTTTCCAATAAAACTTGACAAATAACCATTTTACAAATAAAAGTGACTTTTTTATTTCCCACTGTGAAAAACCGGTAATTGTATACAAAAAAAAATTCTATATAAAATCAAAGTGGTACTTACAGAATTCCACCAATATGAAGTCATTGTCGCCTACAGCATTTTGAAAATTATCTTTGGTAAGTACTAACACACCATCATCGACTTTAATATCATCGGCGGCAAAGACTATCTTCAAGACGAATATCAACAACAAACCCGTACCTTTAAACATTTTTGTAAATTAAACTTTGAAAAAAATTTGACATCAACGTGGCACGAACTATTAAAAATAAAACTTGGGATCTTGCCCCAACGACTGGCAAATGAATAAGAACAGAATTCCCGTTAACTGGACTTTTTAATAGGGAACTTAATATTGCTGACAAAACAACATACACTTCGTGTGGTAATTTGATTGGCCGAGAAATGTGTTAAAATTTGTGTTTAAAGATAAACGAAACGTCCACGATGTATACTTTTGACGGCTGTCACTTTATACCAGAGTCACGGAACGTATCCGATGCGTGTGGTGCATGCGTACCGTTCGACAAAACAAAACTTGTAAGTGACCTACGTAATGTAATGTCCTATGTTTCGTGCCAGTTTGTCAAGTATTAAAAGCAGATAGTTTATATATATATAAATAAAACATGCATTGTTTGAATGCATTTTAATTTTCTGACCTTACTAATAATACTAATAGGATTTCTACATGATTCTGTAGTAAAAATAAAACCTAACTAATGTGATGTAACATCAATAATGACATCTAACACTAATGAATGATTTAGAAGGAAGACGTTATTAGTTAAGTATTTTATAAAAAGATGGCGCACTCCTAATATTAATTTAATGCAAATAAAATATTTCCAATAACAATAAATAACAACAAATTAATATCTCGTATAAACTTTATTATTGCATTGATTATAAATAATGCAAGAGGTTATCTTAAATTATGAGATAATTGTATTGAAATAGAGTTAGCAAAAATTTTTTTATAGAAATATTTAAATGTGCGTTAATAATTGTTACCTTGAAATATTTAAATAGGTAGTTTATCTTAATAATCCACAATCAAATGGAGAAAAGTGCAAAGATTGCGAACGTGCAAAAGATAAGCGGTTTTAAACTAAGCGCGCCAGATTTTCACGATCCATTATCTTCTTCTTACTCTGTCGACATCGTTGAAGTGGAAGTCTGTGATACTTTAGGGGACATTAAAATGGGTTCGGAAGAAAAATTAGCAAGAATTAGTCAATCTGGAGGTGCAGATAAAGAAAAGAACAAGAAGAAAGGTCCTCGACCAGCTCCCCCGCCCGGCCTAAAAGATGATCTCACTACGATTCTGCATATTTGTGTTGTTTTATTTGTAATTCTTATTTTGTATGCTTGTTTCGTGAAACCTTTTGAATTTTTTACGTGGCACCCATTGCTACTTTCTATTGGGGTAAGTTTAGTTAACTTAATTAAATTTTCTAAAAAACAATTGAGCACAGATGATATAACTACTAAAACAATTGAGGTTATTTTGACGCAATGTCTACTGCACCGTTAGTTGTAATAATAATGCTTTATTTTTAGTGGATGTTGTTAATGACGGAAGGAGTTTTGTTTATTTCAAAGGAAAATCCAATAGGAAGGCGTCTAGATTTAAATCGTGCCTTAAAACTACGTTATCATTGGGTGGCCATAGCTATAAGTCTCGTTCTAGTAGCTTGTGGATTTATAGTGGCCTTCAAATCGAAAAACGATAAAGGTAAAGAACATTTTAAAACTTATCACGCTCTTTTCGGAATTATCGCTCTAATCGCTTGCATACCTTCGACTATTAATGGTACGGTAGCTTTATTCGATGTGGAACTTAAAAGGTACATCAAACCATCTCTAAGCGTAGCCATACATGTTGCTAGTGGTAGTATTGCAGTAACATTTGGAGGTTTGTGTCTCATTATGAGTAATTTTACGAATTGGTTTAGGAATCATACTGATAATAATAAATATATGTTGATGTTGGGGTTGGTTACGACTATTTATGTTACCATTTGGACTGCTCAAAGACCTTGGCGTAAAACTTTGAGAAAGTTCTTTAATTTTGATATTTAATTGTCTAGCAATGAGGTACAGGATTATTTCTACAGCTCTTTTTACAGAAATTATTATTTTTGATGTCTTCAGCTATTGTATAAAAGGAGTTTCTGTTCTTTTCAATGTGACAGTATTTTAAATTTGCTACAAATAAAAGTTTATTATTTAATATTGATTTTTATTTATTTGTTAACTGGTTAGTAAAAGCTTTTTTAAATAATAATAAAAATTAGTGGATTTGTTTATTTTTGTGTTATTTTTTGTATTTTTGTAGAAAAGGTAAGTGTTAAGGATAATAAAAAACTCTTGTACCTAGCTACAAACAAACAAAATGTAACTTAAATGTCAATCTGATGATGCTTCATAGCGAAACAGCTGTCATTGAGTCTTTTAAAAAAGCAATTTTTAAATAAATATTGGAAGTTTTGTTAAAACGAAGAGTTTTTTATTATCCTTAATAAGATGGACTTCCAAAAAGTAAGGGTTAGTACAATCAATTTAATTAAAGGTAAGTGTGTTTTCAGTATTTTAGACCATTTTACTTACTTTCTTACAAAAAATTATCCATAACGTTATTTCAAAGAAAATCTAGTTTTGAACTTTAAATTTTTAATATTAATTTAATTGTATAATGTAATAGGTAGGTACAGCAGTTAATAAATTTGATAAAACAAAATATTTTCATATAAACTACACCAATAGATTATTATTCACTGTTTTGATTTAATTTTAAAATACCTTAAAGCAGATTATTACTTGTATTAGCGATGTGTTAGCCATCTATAACGTAAGTGCTTGTTTCATGCTTTGTTGTTTTGTTACTGAGGTATTCTAGAAAAGAGTTAGTGTCCCAAGGATGGGGGGTGTCCCAAAGATGAATCTTGAGCCCTCTTCTATAGGTATACCATCAGTTTTAAATCAACTGAGTTAGGTATCAGATGACCAAATCGTTTGTCCTACTGAAGGAGCCAATAAGAACGGTGGACAAAGATGTATTTAGAAATATTTAATGAAACACCAAATCAAACGACAAATATTTAATTAACAGCAAAATGAAGTGGTAATTATTTTTGGTCTACAAGTCCACCACTTTAACTACATGAACACCAAAGATTCTCTACTTTGCTCTGGTAAGACCTAAACTAGAATTTGCATCAAATCTTTGGTTTTCTGAATATGCAACTTCATTTGAAATGGTGGAAAGGGGTTCAGAATAAATTCCTTAGATATCTGTATTATAAGAAATATCATACCTGGCCCGACTATGATACAATCAGGACAAGCCATCTTAGGAATCAATTTAAAATATTATCACTAGATCAAAGAACTATATCCGCTATTATGTTGCTACACAAAGTTATCAATGGAAAAATTAATAGCCTCAAAATTCTTTCTTTAGTGACTTTAAATGTTCCTAGACGGCGCACACGTTCTATGTTAATGTTTTATATACCGAATGTATTTCTAACAGTTAGAGATCCTCTTATAATGATTATGAAATTAATAAATAAGTATAATTTGCTCGTTGACTTTGAGTGAAGTTTGTCTGAAAAAGTTTTTTATAATTGCATATTAAACCACATTTTAAATAATTCTTTTTGAAATTTGAAACTTGTGAACTAATTTTAAGCACCTTCAGTTCATTCAATGATAGGATGGGATTTAAATCATATAGGTTTTGGATTAAATATAGGCATGCTAATTATTAAAAATGCAAGTTTGTATTGTAGATTATTAACGATGTAATAAGGCCTGCTTGGTTAAAAATAAATAAATATGGCTGTAAATACAATATGGTATATAGGAATTGATGCAATTCTAATATAAGTGAAAGTATAATTCTCAGATACTCATAATTATTCAGCTCTATATGGGATGCTATTATTCGAGGTGTGAAGTTAGGTAAACAAGGGTACTATAAATGAGCACATATATATTTGGATCCTGATTTAACTTGAGTATAAAAACCTAAAGTAGGCTATCTCCTCTACATATTTTATAATTATAATCAATATTATGTGGCAGTGCGAATCAGTCTTTTCTCGATATCCAGCTCTGTTTAATTCTTATAGGCCATAAATCAAAATGGGTCTCATAGAAATATGGTTATACCTACTTGTCTCTGGGTTATACCCTCAGAGTAATAAGCACGTAATAAGTAAACATAGAGATGTCACAACAACATAATAACATCAGAGACAACCACACATCCACATACTTAAAAACTGAGAGATGGAGAGAGATGGAAAATAAAATTCGCATCTAGAGGTGTAGGTAAACACAGCCTTACAGTGGCGTGTAATTGGTTAGAGTATCACCGTAATATATAAATGTCAGTTAAATATTTACACACATTAAAAATAATTCTTTTAATTAAATGAAAAAAAAAACAAAAAGGAAAATATTTAAAAGAAACTTTCCACTTTTAGTTTATATATAATATGTATTTCATTATTAATTTGATTTTCTTATTTGTAATAAATTTTAATTGAATTTGCTAATTCTACGCCAATGAACTGAAAAACTTACCGGTGATAGGTTAGATTATCATTTTGCGAAGTAGGTACAAATCATACACGCTTTTCGGGTTTTTATCATTTTCAGTATTAGAGAGTTTGCGGTCAGTCGTTTTACGTTACGTTAGACTCCTATTTTACGTTATACTGTAGTGTTTCGTAAAATTTGTAAACATAGCTTGCGGTTATCGTACCTTAAAAATCAAGGTTACAGATGACATATGATATGTCACTAGTGCAAGTTTAAAAATGATCGCTAAAAATAATAATTAACAAAACTAAGAAAAATGATAACCATAAGAATTATGAACAAAAGTCTTGGTAAACCTGATTGTATATACCTAGTAACATTGGTTATTGAAGATTTCCTTCTATTTACTGCTTAGCAAAAAGCAGTAGAAGAAAGAAAAATACTTGATTCTACAAATTAAATTTAATTTATAATCAGTGCAGAGTAATATTTGTAGCTTCTTGTTTCGTTTTGAAAAACAAGACATTATTGAACTATCAATTTTTGCAAATACCTATCAGGATTGAAACTAATGATAAACAATCATGATACAACAATTTACAATGTACATTTGTTGTACCATGAAAGTAAATTATAACCATTAAAATCTGATTGGTTAACGTTATTTTCAAAAATAGCGTATAAATAAGCTTTATAAGGTATACTTTTTACTACATTTTTACGTTACACATTATAACGGAAATTTTTATAACGTAAAACACCTTACCGCAAACTATTGAAAATAAATAAAAACACTTTATAAAGTTCACTTAAGAGGGGCGTTTCTAATTTGGTAAGACTGCCTGAATTTAGTGAAAAATTTGGTTATTTTTAAATTACAAGAATGTAGAGTAGATGGCGATAGTGGTTTCAAATTAGTATTTTTATTATAAATTTGAATATTTTTAGAGCTTGTTGACTTTCGTTATCTAAGACAAAGATGAAAATATGAATTTTGCTTCGTAAATCTTTGAATGTTTCCACGACATACACTTACATTTGACCTTGAGACCATAAACAGATGAAAAATACCTGTATATTTTTTATTAAATGTTCTATTTGGAAGTTTGTTGTGTTTCATAGGCGTAACAAATTTATTGTTTTTAGGATTTAAAATAATTAAATATTAAAATTTATTGTACTAACCCTTACTAATTAAGGTATTTATTAGAATAAATATATTAATTATAATAAAAACATATTACGGTTTCTGAATATACACACATCAACATGGTCTAAAGAAAAATTGGAAAGTATGTAATTATACCTTTTTTGAAAATTGATATTGAGATTAAAATGTATTGCTTCATACATATATAAAAATAACGAAAGGTATCTTGGCAACAATGCAAAATTAATCGAGGTTAGTTTTATCCTTAGAACATAAATTTCTAAGGTTTTATCAGAGATTTTATTCACTTTCTGACGGATTATTTGAAGGTGTTGAAGTAGATGTAAATTTTTAGAATATATTTTGTGGAGAAAAATTAAATACTTTTCCAAAACGTTTGATGATTATTGCAAAAGTGTTACTATAATGTTTGTAAATATTAACAGGTTAGTCTGTCTTCAATATGACTTCAAGTAAGTACCTTGCTAATTATTTACTGCCTAAATAAATAAATCTCATTTATTTTTTAAAAACGAACCTTATTTGTTTTTGCATTAAAAAGTACTTCAGTTTCAAAATAACCTAAAATTTTAAACTTTTTTCCATTATATCCACTTAAAATTATGTTATCTTTTTTTAAAATGTGGTTAGAAAAATAATTTTTATATGTTAATTCATTACAAGTACTAATTCCCGCACCACTATCTACTTGTACGTTATGTGCTTTATTATTTATAACAATATTAATCTTATATGGATTTGTTAAGGTTCCATTACGTTTTCTGAAATAATATCATGTTCTGTTTCTATGAAATGATTATTACCTAAACTGTTTCCTTTGCTTACCAATATTTGACAAATGACCTCTGATCTTACAATAATTACAGATATAATTTTCGTACTTACATCTTGACTGATGCTTTTTACCACAATGCTTACACCACAAACCTTTTATGTGACTACCCTTTTCTTTTTGACTATGTAGGCTATGTCCTCCATTTCTGATATCTCGTGCCGACGATGACTTTTGACTTGGTCCGACTTGCGTCTGTCTACTTCGTCCCATCATGGAATTTTTTTGCTTTAGTTGGCTCCTCCCACTGCGCGTCAAATTCGAAATTTGGTTGATCTGCGCCTCGCCGTTGTTGACTGTGGATTCCTTTTGAACAGCTATATTTACCGTTTCTTCTAACGTTTTTTTCGCATTTTCTTTACACAGTCTATCAAGCACTCTACCTTTTTTTAGTCCAGTAACGAAAAAAAAAAAGAAAAATCTTAATCAAAGATAGACTTTGTTGATTTGAGACTATTTTTTATTAAAAGTCAAATTTCTGTGCAAAAGAAACATTGTTTGTTAAAATTTATTAATAAAATCAAACAAATAATTATTCAGCACTGTTAGCACAGAAAAAACATCACGACACTATTACTAATGGCAGGATCAACCAGGGAGCTGCGCTGTTGTGTACTAGTGTATACTAGTTTCGTTGAAAAAAAAATACATATATTGCCCAAACTGTCTATCATGCAATTTAGAATGTATTTTGAGCGTCCCGTATAGTTCCGGATTTCTTCTGATTCCAACTCCGCTATTATATTACTACTTGTTCAAATAATGCAACCATTATTTATAATAGAACTTAATTAATGTACAGATAGAGCTAAATGCTCAATATAATTGATATATTCACAAATTAACACCAGTAAAAAATGTATATAACATACTGATATTAACGAAACTTACGAGTAACCTCAAAAATAGATATAATGTAATTGCTAAAATGTCATAATTTCGAATCGAAATTCTCATTTCGACCCAAATGATTTGGTCGAAATTAATTTCGACTTGTCACGTTTTCATGACGTCATATGCTCACTTTTCAATACCTTTGCTAGGTGCCCATAGTCGCATTTCGACATGACGCGACGGTCGAAATTATTTCGAGTCGAAATTTTCACTTAGAATCAGAGCCATGCTATCTAGCGGTTCAAAACTCGTCCGATCTGCGCATGTGACGTCACTTGTGATATTCTATAGCGCGTTTCAACTTTAATATATATAACGGCGGGTGATCCGAAGGGTCGTGTCCAAAGTCCATAACGTAGCGAAATAATAACACAAGGTTTCATTATCAAGTGAATACTGGCGATCTAGTTTTTGGAGTTCAAATGCATATCTGTAATTTTCTCGGTGCTCTTCCGTATTTAGCCCGGCATCACATGTGCTACAAGTGTCGCTTCTCGGAAGGCCAAACGAGAGATTGAAGTGTTTTGAAAATATATTTGAGTAGAAGCTCTTAGTGACAAAAAACTTTTTATCGAGATTTTCATTTTTGCACAGCTCCAAATACAAATTGTACATTTTTGAAATGTTAAGAAAAGAAGAAAGATATTTTTTATTGCCGTTTTTATTTCTTGAATAGTGTGACTGTTCCGAAGGAAATGATAATATATGGACTTTGATTTTATCACTTTTTCAATTTTGTGTGGTCTCGAATCGTGACGTCCTCTTTTGTCAGGTGTTGGGGCAGGTACCAGAATTCAATTTCCTCTGGATGATTTGCACTTTTTTATTTGATACCTGATAAAGTGAGCAAAATGCTGTTTTACATACAGTCCTAACTGTTTTATTATAAGTTAAAGTATAGGTAAATGATGAGGTTTTAGCTCGAGTTATATTTTTCCTGTGTCTTCGAACTGGCGTAATACAGATTGATTTAAAAAGAACAGCATTTTTTGCATTAATATCAAGGGCATAATATTTTCGAAAAATTTCTTCTCTAGCTCTTCCATCAAAATAGTCATCACACTTCAGCTTGCAATTTTGTTTTTTACATAATGATCCCAATTCCGGAACTTTGGCAGACATCTTCTTTCCCTTCTGTGAAGTGTAGGCTTGACCATGCTCTCTACAAAAAGCTGCTTTATTTCTTTTCCAAGTGTCAGGACGTCGTTCTGCTTTCCTTGTAGTTTTTTCAGGCAATTCGAATACCTTCTTTTTTACTGAAGCAATCTTCACATTTTCAGTATGAGACTGTGGACTGATATTATGAAAAGCTTGATCAGGAAATAAGGTATCGTCTGGTCTGCAGTTACATGCTTGTGGTTACTCGAATCAGGACAGTCAGTATTTTTCGAAACTATAGGACTTATCAAACCTAAATGGAAAGCTCTGGAAGTTCCAGCGACAGGCGAACCACTTGAATCTACATAACACTGCCTGGATGTTTGAACCTTGTCAATATAGGATGCATTTGAATCTTCACTGTCTGCAGAAGAATCTGGAAGGTAGTCATCAGAAGAACCATCAACAGATAAATCTGGAAAAAATAAAAATATTGTCTTTAACAGAGATGATACTTCATACAAGAGTAATTTATTTTTACCAGACACATTTTGTAGCTCGGTGTAGGTTTTTTCTTCCTCTGATTCACGTTCGGCATCTGAAAATATATATTTTTTGAATTAATGATATAAACTTTAATGATTTCTAGACCTACAAGCATTTTATTATCGAACTTTTGCAAGCTTTACGACAGTTATATTTTTAAAACTCTATAAAACTTTTAGTATTTTAGAATACTAATTATTATTATTATTGGCTTTGCATCACATTACTTTTCTGCAAGAGTCACATTTTGTAAAAAAGGTATTAAAAAGCAGAATAATTCATAGCTTGAAGTTCAAAAATCATAACTTACTATTCAAATCTGGAATACTCTCTAGTACTGGTGATAGTGTTCTCCACTGACGTTCAGTGTCCAATTTTGATTGTTTTGGGGATACTGAAAATAGTATAGTATAAATAACTAGCATTTTAAGTACTAAAACACAAAAAACCGTGCGTTTTTTAGTACGTAAATACATACATTCATAATATATTAGCTTCACTAATATAAAATGTGTGATAAAACAGCATGACCCCAAATATTTTTTTCATCAAATAATGGGTTAGAGAATCTTACCTTTCCTAGCTCTTACAAGTAAATCTCATCTACTGTCAGTTATTTTTAAGTTACTTTGTTGGCAATATAATTAACTAGGAATGACGTCTTGGTCAACTTATCGTAAAAATCCTATATATATATATATAACCTTTCATGCGCATGCGCGCTCACTAACCTGAAATATATTACAGATACTTTTAGGTTTTCTATGAAAAAATTCTTTAATAAAACATGACATAAACTGCTATGCTAATTTTTTACCTGATGCAGACATAAATTAGGTATGTTATATAAACTTAATTTATATATTGAACATGCCATGCCACCAACTACATCTAAGTAAATGTTGGGCTTATAAGCCTACCCTACACCTATTTGAATCAAAACCTGTTTATTTATTTATGTGGAGTACATATTTAGATATTATACCTAGCATTAGGTGAGAGTTTTAAGTATAAAGAAAAATCTTAATCAAAGATAGACTTTGTTGATTTGAGACTATTTTTTATTAAAAGTCAAATTTCTGTGCAAAAGAAACATTGTTTGTTAAAATTTATTAATAAAATCAAACAAATAATTATTCAGCACTGTTAGCACAGAAAAAACATCACGACACTATTACTAATGGCAGGATCAACCAGGGAGCTGCGCTGTTGTGTACTAGTGTATACTAGTTTCGTTGAAAAAAAATACATATATTGCCCAAACTGCCTATCACGCAA
This sequence comes from Ophraella communa, assembly GCA_035357415.1. NCBI lineage: Eukaryota > Metazoa > Arthropoda > Insecta > Coleoptera > Chrysomelidae > Ophraella > Ophraella communa. The sequence goes on from CM068981.1 coordinate 26,187,864, forward strand.
TGTAGAATGTATTTTGAGCGTCCCGTATAATTCCGGATTTCTTCTGATTCCAACTCCGCTATTATATTACTACTTGTTCAAATAATGCAACCATTATTTATAATAGAACCTAATTAATGTACAGATAGAGCTAAATGCTCAATATAATTGATATATTCACAAATTAACACCAATAAAAAATGTATATAACATACTGATACTAACTAAATTTACGAGTAACCTCAAAAACAGATATAATGTAATTGCTAAAATGTCATAATTTCGAATCGAAATTCTCATTTCGATCCAAATGATTTGGTCAAAATTAATTTCGACTTGTCACGTTTTCATGACGTCATATGCTCACTTTGCAATACCTTCGCTAGGTGCGCATAGTCGCATTTCGACATGACGGTCGAAATTTTCACTTAGAATCAGAGCCATGCTATCTAGCGGTTCAAAACTCGTCCGATCTGCGCATGTGACGTCACTTGTGATATTCTATAGCGCGTTTCAACTTTAATATATATAACGGCGGGTGTTCCGAAGGGTCGTGTCCAAAGTCCATAACGTAGCGAAATAATAACACAAGGTTTCAACTGACGGTGTTTGTATTCCATTTTCTGAATTTCAACAAACAAGCAATGAGATGGGCGTGATTTCGTCCGATATGTTTTCGAGTCGCGGTTTTTCCACCCAATAATGACTTTTTCAAAAAATAAAAATAATGGCTGTCACCTCCTCTTTTTTTATTTTTTTTCTACCGATCCAAAGCCACCCCTTTGACTTCCTTTAAGTTACTACGACAAGCAGTGTTGCCACTTGAATAAAACTACAAGCATAGACGATCACGCCATCTCTACAATCGAGTAAGAATTAACAAAAAAAAAATTACCTGTCTCTGTAAACGTCAAGATCGATGGTTCGCGACACGGCCATACTGACAGCGTCACGCGTCCTCGCGTGGATGTTCAATCTGAAAGAGGAAACATTCACTGAAGTAGATTTGTAGATTTTCTCCTCGGTCACTCCTGACTATAACTAGGGCAAGGTTTTGAATCCCAACTAGGTACTTTATGTTTAGTTTCTTTATTTATTCTGATGAGTTATTATCTTAGTTACAGTAAAATTACGTGCAAACAAAGAACTGGTTTTAGAACTTCAAGGAAGTACCACTTGACCAGCGATACTTTTTTTTTTAACTCTCACTTGACCAGTGATTATCTCGTTCGTTACTTGACCAGCAACGTTTTTTTTAAAGCCACTTACCCAGTGGTTTTTTTATTTTTTTATTTTTTTTTTTACTTCGCTTGATCAGCGATAAAGCATTGTTAGATGCGCACCGCACACTCTTCGGTCGGACCGGAGCTACGACTACATACTAACATAATGCAACTTAAAGTTATGAAACCAGTTTTAACATGGACAGTGAATCAACAAAAAAAAAATTGAAATTTCCAATTAGGTAATCAGTTCATCATGTTTGCTTTCAATTTGCTATATACAGTCTCAATTTTTTTTTTATATTTTTTATTTTATTTTTTATGTTAGGTAGCTATTACATCATCTTGTTCAGCGTGTTCATTCTCATGTTCCTCGGACAAGTCACCTAAAAATTCATTTGAAGGCAGCTTCCTCAAACGATCGTGCGCATATTTGTATGACCTGTTACTATTTAGAGCTTTGATTAGATACCTATCACCATCTAACAATTCAGCAATCCTAAAAGGACCTTTGAATTTCGGGTCTAATTTTGTCATACGAGGAGTCAAATCTGCTTTTCGATGAGAGCAAAGCGTTGCAGTCTGTTACAACGACGAATTTATTACCATGCAGGTAATGACGAAAATGTTTAACCGAGTTAACAACTGCTAAGGTTTCCAGCTCATAAGAGTGATATTTTGCCTCAGCGGGTGTGGTACGCTTGCTATAATACCCAACAACATGGTATCTACCATCCAGATTTTGAATCAGAATTCCACCATACCCAATCGACGACGCATCAGTATGAAGTTCGACCGGACTATCAGAATATTACTAAGACAGTTTCGTTTGTCAAAACAAAGATAATATTCTGTCTAATGACCTAATGTTCTGGTTTCCAATCGATATTTTTCACTGCAGAAGAAGTAAGTGCATGAAGAGGAGCCATAACCTGAGCAAATTTAGGTACGAACTGTCTGAAATAGGAAACCAGTCCAATGAATTGCCTTAATAATTGTGTGACTGTTTGTGGAGGGGGTAGACGAGTTAACGCATCGACTTTCTTGGGATTAAGACGAATTTCACCCTTGCTAACGTCGTAACCCAGATACTCGACTCTTTCCTTCATAAACGAACACTTTTTCAAATTGAAGGAAAAACCTGCTTCGGTAAGCACACGCAAGACGGAACGGATCCTTTCGAAGGTCTCCATATAGACGACTGCATGAGTGTTAGCCAACGACCCTAACGCCTTATTGACTGCGCGTTGAAAAGCAGCGGGTGCGTTCCGGAGACCAAAGGGCATTTTGAGATATTCGAAATGACCCTCTGGAGTCACGAACGCGGTCTTTTCAATAGAGCTGGGGTGGATCGGTAGCTGATGAAATCTATTTGGTCAGCTATCAGAGACAAAGGATAGCGATCTGGCACCGTTTTTGCGTTCAGTTCTCTGAAATCCACACACATACGGTCCGATCCATCCTTTTTCTTCACAAGAAGAATAGGGCTCGCGAAAGGCGATGTACTCGGACGTATAATTTCAGCTGCCAGCAATTCGTCAACCTTTTCTCGGACGACCTGGCGTTCCTGTGGACTCAACCTATATGGCCTACGATACACGGTCTTATTATTATCTACCACTCGAATATCTATCGGCTCTACCTTAGCGTGACCAAAAGGTATACCAAAAACAAAATTATCTTTGAACTCGTTCAGTAGGTTTACTAGTTTGGACTTGAACTCATTGGGAACATCGGTGTCAATGTCATTAAAATCGACTTCAGCGGGGGTAGAAGTAGCACAAACGTTCACTGTCAATGACCTAGTAAAACGGAGCTTATTGAAGGAAATTAAAATCTCAATGCCTTGAGGTAAAACATCATAACCAATCATAATATTGTGTCGTAAGTATTTGTCCGGAAGAACATGAAAAAGAACTTCAAGGGCAATATCGTCAATCTGAACCATGGCTAAAATCTGTACGGTACTATAAACGCTACTATCACCAATGCCAGTGATTTTAATCGTGTTATTAAATCTCTTGCCATTAATTCTTGACGATATTGACTCCTTAATAAGAGAGCACTCAGCTCCAGAATCATAACAAAATGAAAATGACTCACCAGAATGCTGCAGAACACCGACAGGAGCTTCGACGGTGCAGACGTCTACACGTCGCTCACCAACGTTGTCAGCAGGCAAGCCACCAGGCTTGCCACCGTTGATCTTCTTCGACTGCGGACACCTCGAAGAGTAGTGGCCTTTAGCTCCACAATTGAAGCATGTGACATCAGCATTCGGGTTACCGGGCTTCGCAGCAGGTACGCTTGAATCTACTCTTGACGGCTTCGGTTGGTGGTATTCCTTCCTCTGGTTGTCCTTCTTAAATAAGCAGGCAGATATGTGATGTCCAGGTTTCCCACAGTGAGAGCATTTCACAAAAGTAGGTGATGGAAACTTGCGTTTGGCATAGGATGGCCCGTTTCCATGATCCGTAGTAGGGGGCGCTTTCCTCTTTAAGTAAGATAGCGCCTTCAGCACTTATTGCAGTTCCGCACGTGTGGAAATTTCAGTAGTAAAGGCAAGACGGTTAGCACGTGGTTCGATTTGAGCAAGATGCGCAACCACATTAGCCACAGCGATCTGCTCAACATCCATATTCTTCCAGCGCGACAGTAGCATATTAATCTGGGAAGCAGCATAGGAAGCAAGGCACTCGTTTTGTTTGGGCTTACTGTTCCACAGATGCAGCAGGGTAGCGGCAGCAGTCTCAGGTGCGTCATAACGAGCAGTGAAAGCATCTTGAAAATCCTTCCATTCCATGCCAGGGTAGGATATTTGCGATAGCCATATCGAAGCCTGGCCTTTTAGCGACTTACTCAGTGCAATCATCAGCGGTGCTCCACTAAGCGGGTTGTCAGCCATACACATGTTTGCAGTAGCCAGCCAAGCACGCGTGTCTATATTCACTTTGCCAGGATCGAATTTCGGTAGGTGCACAACGTGGCTGGACTATGTTCCTTTCATGGCGTTTATGCCAGTAAGAAAGGTTTTATTTTGTTGTTCAAGCAAGTGTTTAACTGACGGTGTTTGTATTCCGTTTTCTGAATTTCAACAAACAAGCAATGAGATGGGCGTGATTTCGTCCGATATGTTTTCGAGTCGCGGTTTTTCCACCCAATAATGACTTTTTCAAAAAATAAAAATAATGGCTGTCACCTCCTCTTTTTTTTATTTTTTTTTTCTACCGATCCAAAGCCACCCCTTTGACTTCCTTTAAGTTACTACGACAAGCAGTGTTGCCACTTGAATAAAACTACAAGCATAGACGATCACGCCATCTCTACAATCGAGTAAGAATTAACAAAAAAAATTAACTGTCTCTGTAAACGTCAAGATCGATGGTCTGCGACATATAATTAAAAGATCAAACGAACTTACCTTAAGTGAAGTTCGATATTAATTATACGCAGCATTTCCTTCGAAGATGAAAACAGTGTAGTATTACCTTATGTGCCATCTATCCCACAAAGTTCAAAGCTTCACGCTCCCGGCGGCGCCACCATCGCCAGTATCCTGCCCCATATTGACAGACAACCATTCTATTACTAATCCAAAGCTTAAATATGTCGCCAATTAATGGGGTTTTTTAGTATGGGTTATTTTTGGGTCGGGTTCATCTTCGAAGGAAATGCTGCGTATAATTAAGATCGAACTTTACTTAAGGTAAGTTCGTTTGATCTTTTAATTATACTTGCATTTCCTTCTTCAGATGAAAATAGTGTAGATGTTTAAAGCATAGCGACTTATTTCCTACTCGGTAAAAGAAAGACATTTATTTTTATTAAATTTTATATTCTACAATAAAACTTTTATAGTAAAGAACATATTATTTGTTTATTTTTCAATAACCTTTACAAATTGAGCAAATACAACTTATAATAATTTTAACCAGTTAACTCAATCCTAATATGTTTTTAGCAAAAATTGATTTGTCAGTTATTGGTTTGTTATAAAACCGTGCAAAAATTCCCGATTTTTCAGACCAACCTGCTGTAGACCGTATAACATCAATGTTAACTCCTTTTTTAGCTGCTGTTGACGTCGATGCGTGTCGCGTACTGTGAGCAGAAAATATTGTGGTATCAATTCCACTATCTTTAAGTGTAGATTTAATCCACCGACTTATCTGAGCGCTTGCTGCTTTATGTGGTTTTCTAAATGTCATGAAAAGTTTTGTTACTGAAGGAGGTCTAATATGTCTGGCCCTTTCTAAATAAGCCAATAATGCTTTGGCAGCACATAATTTCGGCAACTCATTAAAAAATGGAAGATATAGGACCGGTTGGGGTCTGTTTCTGTTGGTTGTTTTTATTCGATTGGGAATTTTAATTTCAATGCAATCTTCTTTATTCACTATGTCTTGTACCTCTATAAGAGATAATGTTTGCACTCTATGTGCAGTGACTAAAGCTATCAACGTCACGACCTTTTGAGAGATCAATTCTAATGATAATCACAAACCACTTACTCAGTGGTTTGTGATGATAATTGCTCATTAGGATGTAATTGTTCTAAATATGTAAGAACAATCTTAGGGTCCCAAATTTCCTTATATTTTGGTAAACTTGGTCGTAAATTTGAGACACCCTTAAAGAAACGTTTAATTTTATAATCATTTCCCAAATTTGGGGACAATATTAGAGCTAAAGCTGATCTATGACAATTTAGTGATCCATAGGAAGCACCTTTTTTATATTCTTGTTCTAAAAACTTTAAAACTAAATAAATACATTCATTAAAAGGGTTTTCCTTATTTATATTGCAAAACTCCCACCATAATTTCCAAGTAACATCATACTGTTTAAAGGTAGATTTACTAATTGAAGCAATCATTATTTCAGCTAAAGAGGGTGAAATTCCCTTTAACGCATATGCTTGCTTGATAAAATTCCTGCCACTAATATAAGTTGTTTGTATAGGGGGTGTGGTGTCCTGTCAACAGAAAATAGTAAATTAATATTAGGTTGGAAATAAATCATTTCTGAACATAGCATTGATTTGAAAAGAGGAAACCATGGCTGAGTGGTCCAAAGGGGAACCACCATAATGCCCTCTGCCTGATCATCACATATTTTTCGTAAAGTTGGTAAAATCAATGCAAAAGGTGGAAAGGCATAAAAGTTAATGTTTTTCCAACTAATTGTAAATGTATCTATAGCATAAGCTTCTGGGTCGGCATGCCATGAAACAAATAACTCACATTTATTATTATTTAAACGGCTAGCAAAAAGGTCTATGTTGGGTTTTCCAAACCTACTAACTATTGTTTCAAAAGCTGTGTCATTCAATTCCCACTCTATTTCGGAATATAATCTTCTAGATGCTGCATCTGCATTCGCATTATTTGAAGATGTTATATATGAATCGTAAACCCAGATATCTCTTTTTTCGCACCACAGCCATGAATCTCTAGCTAACTCATTAAGTCCTTGGAAACGGATACCCCCCATTCTATTTATATAATAGCCGTGGTATTATCTATTCTTAGAAGTACGTTAATATTATTTTTATCTTTAACAAAACATTTTAATCCAAAAAAGGCAGCCTTTAATTCTAAAACATTGGTTATTCGTTTCATCACTTGCCCACCTTCCATAAACAGTTTTTGACCCACATACTGCTCCCCAACCTGTTAATGATGAATCAGTATAGATGATCAGATCATAGATAGGTTTCCGGAGAGTTTTGCCAGACAATTTAATATTTTTTAACCACCACTTTATATCTTTATTAACTCCTTTTGTGATTAACATTTTCCTATTGTAATTTCCATTGCAACGTTTTAGTGCTAAATATTTTTCCCTTTCTAATCTTTTAGTGTACACCCAACCATATTTGAATGCTGGGCATGCTGAAACCAATGTACCAATTAATTTTGCGAGTTGTCTTATCCGAACTAATTTTATTTTTTCAAATGTTTTTAACATTTCTGTTACCCTCAGTACCTTTTCACTAGGTAAAGAGATAGTCATTGATTTTGAATTAAATTTAAACCCCATAAATGTACATTTGTTGGTAGGAATCAATTGGCTTTTTTCCCTATTTATTTTAAACCCCAATCTGGTTAAAAATACAATGGTATTATTAATATTATTTAAACAATTTTGATACGATTTCCCTATTAATAAAAAATCGTCTAAGTACACCACTGATAAGAAACCCTGTATTCTTAAATTAGATATTACAGGTTTCATAATTTTAGTGAAAACTAAAGGTGCTGAAGAAAGACCGAACGGTAAAACACAGTATTCATATAGTTCATTTAAAAATTTGAATCTTAGAAATTTTTTCGAAGATTTATCTATACTAATTGCATGATATGCCTGTGACAAGTCAATTTTTGCTAATAAACACTGATCTGTAATTAATTTTGCAGCAGTATTTTTATTTTCCATCTTAAAATGTTCCACTGCCATGAACTTATTTAAATCTTTTAAATTAAGCACTAATCTAAATTTTCCATTTTATTTTGGGACTAAAAATATATTTGAGATGAACTCTCCAGCAGTATGTAAACACTTTTTGATTGCCCTACAATTTAACAAACGAATTAATTCTGTAGAAATATAATTCTTATCTTCATTAGACCAATAAGTTACTTTGGAACTTGTCTTTGGTGAACCTTATATTTAAAAGGTATTTTATAACCTTTTACCCAAGAGAGAATAACTGGGTCTTTGGTTATTTCTTCCCAGTATTTTAAATTATACTTTAAAGTACCTACCCCAGTCTTCTCCTCTAAATCCGCTTCCTGACAGATTTGTTGATTTCTTGTCTGCTCCTCTGTCTGCTGCTGCCTTGGGCTGCCACACCGTAGTTGTGTGAACGCCGCTTGCTTAGAGGTTGATATCTGTCCTGGTAAGACCTCTTGCCTTTCCACTTCTGTCCATTCAGACTCGAAGGCTCTTGAACTCTGAATGGACGTTTCAAGTTTAAAGGTTTTTTCACTACTTTAGTCTTTTTAAGTTCTTGACCAGATTTCTCCATGTTCTTTGCTAATTTTATTCTTTCAGAAAGATTTTCACCATACAGCCATGTATCGACCTCTGCAGTAGTAAACACCTCTCTTAGATCCGAATTAAAATTAAGTAACTCTCTCGTCGTTAGGGTTTTATTATTGTGAAAATCTGCCATTAACCAAGCTGCATCCCCTACTGCCTCTATTATTTCCCTGCCTGTTGGATCCGAATTTCCCCCCCCCTTCGTTTCTTTCTACAGAGTTTGAAACAAGTAGAGTTAAAGCCTTTCCTAAGGCTGCCAAAGCTGCTCCAACTTGAGATTGAGATATTTGCAATTTTTCATCTCGTTTAAACACTCCTTCACCTACTGCTACCTTAACCTCTGGATTTATTTTTGGAGCTGCCATTAGCAAATAATTTCTAGCAGGAGGATATTTAGCCTTCAAAGAATTTCTTGTATCTTCCTCCAATCCATTTTTTAATATTCCTTCCCACAGCGAGGCCAGTTCTGTTTGTATTATTTCTTCCGATTCAATAACTATTGTCTTTTGTTTGCCTAACAAGTTCAGCATTTCTGTGCTAAGAGGGGGTTCCTCTTCTAAAGCGAGGGGATCTTCATCATTAGAGTGATCTGGTGAATGAGAAAATGATCGTTAGACAAAAGGATATAATGTTTGAAGTTGCTCCAACAAAGAATTTTCATGTTCATGCCCACAATGGAGCATGTCTTCTCAGCCCACTATCGAGCTTAATTATTTGTAACAGCCCACTATCGAGCTTTATTGTTTATATAAGCCTACTATCGAGCTATTTGTATCAGCTCACTATCAAGCTGGATCTCCATATCAGTTCACCATTAAGTTAAACTTCCTTGTATCAGCCCACTATCAAGCTGTTTCGGTCACAATGGAGCCGAGTTTAACTTACATAACTCTCAATGGAGTCTAATTTTTTAGCCCACTATCGAGCTTTATTGTTTATATAAGCCCACTATCGAGCTTTATTATTTGTATCAGCTCACTAGCAAGCTGGATCTCCATATCAGTTCACCATTAAGTTAGACTTCCCTGTATCAGCCCACTATCAAGCTGTTTCGGTTACAATGGAGCCGAGATTAACTTACATAACTCTCAATGGAGTCGAATTTTTTAGCCCACCATCGAGCTATCTTATAAAAATACATCCTTCCTCTATCAGGTTTACTAAAACAGACATAGATTATGTTATTAATACTTACTATTATGTTCGTTATCGTAATTATCGAATTTTTCCCTAGATCTCGATCTCGAATACCTATTTAGGTATTTTTCTCTGACATGACGACCATTTTTCTCACTAGACGTTGACGTTGTCGTTGATTCCGACAACGAGCGCCTCCTTTTCTTTACTTTTTTCTTTAATTTACGAAGGATTCGTCTTAATACCATTTCCTTCTCCGAATCAGACGATGATGAGGAATCTTTTCTCGCCTTTCTTTTACCCATTTTCTAATTATTTCTCCGTAAAATTGTAATTTTTACGAGCGCGAAACATGAACTTGTGTTCATGAAACCACAGAAGATAAAAGTAATAGAATGGTTGTCTGTCAATATGGGGCAGGATACTGGCGATGGTGGCGCCGCCGGGAGCGTGAAGCTTTGAACTTTGTGGGATAGATGGCACAAGAGGTAATACTACACTGTTTTCATCTGAAGAAGGAAATGCAAGTATAATAGGAATTTAATATTTATTTAGTCAATTTATTGTTTAAAACTTTTATTTGTTGGTTATTTAACATTATTTATCAAAACAAAGAACTTACTTGATGTTAAATTTGTGCTAAATTAATTAATGTTATTTATGTAATGGTAAGTAATTTATTATCTAAATACAGTAATTATTGAAGATCAAATAAATTCTTTTGTTTTTAAATTATAAACTATCTACTATATAACTATAAACTAAATACTACAAAAATTTTAAAAATGTTTACAATTTTATCTGACCTTGATGTAGAGTCCTGTTTCCTGATTGGTGGAAAAAATCAGTAGTCGCTCTATGAAAAACGGAAACGAACGAAGTGATACGTTGAATTTCCGACTTTGGTACAATTTCGTGTTGTTAGACGTTTGGTTTCTTGTGTAATATTGTTGTTATTTGTTTGTTCCTCCAAATTGATATAGTTTAGTGTTTGTTGGATTATAGTTCCTTTAATTGTATTATAAATAGTAAGTACACTTATAAGTAATTTCTTCTTTTTTATGCGTCGAAAATGTTTTTTTTAATTACACTTTTGATTAAGTTTTTACTGTTACTTTTTAGCACTTTGTTTTACTCCTTAATTACTTTAATTTGTATTCCTAATGTCAATATTTAACACTTTATTTTAACTACTTTAAAAACTGTTTGTTCACTTTGTTCAAATTGACTGTTCACACTCAGATCTTCTATGGTTGACTTCCAATCATATACTACTCCCCAACGACCTTTGCTCAAGTCTTTTTATAGGTTTCTAACTTTCTAGAATCTTCGTTATTGTTCTATGGATTAGTTAATTATAGAAAAATATGTGTATCTCTTTCTTTCATATATATAACTAGACATACTCACTTCGTCTATTGTCGATCTTTCGAGAACAAAATATAGTAAAAATATATCTGTCTCCTTTTTACACATTATATACTTAGTTACTCGAAGTTTCTAATAGGTTTAAATAACATATTTATGTAGGAAATATAATATTGATACATTACATAATAAAAATTGTTTCTAACTTAAAATTCTCTTACAAATACACAAAATATAAAATAAAATAATAAAAATTATTTGATTAAGTTATATTAAACAACTTCTGTTGATATTATACTCATTATACTATTATCGAATATTTAAATATTACATTCAGCCCCCGATTATTTAAAAATATTTTTATATTTTGCACTTATAAAAATCTTCAATATAAAATGCATTTGCGTATCGTAATGTAACTTTTACGCACGCAAATTTTTGTTTTAAATAGTTGGCGACATGAGTGAATTATCTAATGACAAGACTATTGACAATGACATTTGTGACTATTAGCAATTTATAAATTTTATATTGTTCTTTAAGAAAGTATTTGTAAATATGAATATCATATTTTACTTATATAATATATTAATATTGGTGTATTAGTCATTTTAAAATATTTGAAAACATTAACATTTCATAGTTTAAATGTCAAATGTTATAAATCACACAGTGCTACCGACATACTTTTTAAAATTAAAATTTTCGTAATTACATAAAAATAATAAATTAATTTAAAAAATGATAAAATGGCAAAATATAAAAAATATTATAAACAACTTATTTCATATGGCTGTTGTGACACTCGTTCTTTAAAAAACTCATCGTTCCGCGATTCGTTTTTTAAACTCGTGTCGTAACAGAATTACATATGAAATGCTTTGTTTAATATACTATTCTATAATCATATAGAAATTTTTTAAACAATCTATTAACCATTTTTAAAATCCAAATATATCATACGATATTTTGTTTTTTAATAACCAAGGTACAAAAATTGTTTTGTGAACATTTTATAAAAACGAAGAAGAATCATTCTTACTGTTCGTGTCTCTAAGGTCTAGTTCTTAGTTCTGTGATCAAATCAAATCAAATGTCAAATTTTTAAATCATCAACGCGTACTCTGTAACTCGATAGAAAAGAAATAGCAAAGAAAGAAAATTTCTTTCTATCAACAAACGCTACTCTGTATGACTTTTTCCTAAAACCTTCGGGCAAGTTCGGATATAGAGAAATGTGTACTAATGAACCTGAAAATATTTCGATTTTTAACCTATCTACCAGTAATTTTGCCATCATAAATGTCCTTCGAGCATATCGTGGGTATACTGCGAAAAGTGACCAAGTCACTGTGATGTTTATCTTTGTTGGATTGTTTGTAATAAAAACACTCTAATATACTTTGCTTAATTATTGTATTTTACATGTGATTATAATCGTGGTTAACATAAAGGATACCATGTATAGACAACAGACGCTTCCCCTGTTCCCGCGCTTAACCTCTGTCATTCTTCTTTTCTAACTCCCAGTTAGGATACTACATTCTCCCTGGAGTTTATTTAAAAAGACGTACATATGAATATGAATTAAAGTAAAAAATATAAACTAAAATAAAATATCAAATACATTCAAAAATGAGACTAAATAAAATAAGGTTATACATTTTGTTACAAGTTCATGAAGATACATACTTGAATGTTCAAAGTTTAGACTTATAATAGGAAATCTTTGTATATTATGGGTTTCGCTCTTTTTCTCTGGGGCCTCTGTTCCGTGTGAGAGTCTGGTTCGGTGTCATTGTTATCGCTGCTTTCCTTTTCTTCCACAATTTCAATTGGATTGAGTGCATCAGCGAAGAGATGCCTAAGGTCGAAAAGAATGTTGTCGGAGGCATCTGAATGGTCATTGTCTGTTGATGTTGGAATATTGGTAATTTCGATACTTTCTGGAGTTGGTGGTAGATCCATTATAGGGCTAGATATGTTGTCTTCGATAATTTTCCATTGCACAAATTTCCTGAGTTGGGGATTTTTTGGTTTTGTTTGACTTTGTTTTTTGACCGGTGTTGTTGGAAACATATCTGAATTTGTTTGGTGAAATTTTTTAAAGAACGAGGAATTTCTTGTTATTGTACGCTCGTGTCTTTGGGCTGTAATTGAAGTGTTCTTAATTTCGGTGATTTTGTAAGGTTTAGGATCAAAATATGGAGTTAAACAATTTTGTCTTAATTGTTTGCATAAAACTAAATCCCCTTTTTTAAAGTTGTGAATTCTTGTTTTTCTTTTGCTGTCTGCATAGGTTTTTTGTTTTTCTTTGTTCTTCTTATCTAAAGGTCTTATGATACTGTCTGTTTGGTGTTTTTGAGTAGTTGATGGTAGGAAATTATTCATTTTCCTTTGAAAGATACATTCAAAGGGTGATATTTCAGTTGTCGAGTGTGGAGTGCTTCTATAGTTGATTAAAAATTCTTGCAATTTCGACTCGTAGTGACCTGTTTCTAAGTGCGTGCACAGAAGTGACTTTTTTAAAGTCTGGACTAGTCTTTCTACCATTCCGTTAGCTTCTGGCCAATAAGGTGTTATCTTTATGTGTTTAATTCCATGAGATTTTAAAAAGTTTGTTAATTCATGGCCGTTGAAGGGTGGGCCATTATCAGATTTAAAAGTCATTGGAAATCCGAATGTAGCAAATAAGTTTGAAAGAATTGGTTTTAGTTGTGAAAAACTGGTTGAGTTCACGAATTCTATGATGGGATATCTGGAATATTCATCTACAATTAGAAATGCATATTTGTTGTTAGGGAATGGTCCTGCGAAGTCTACATCTATGCTTTGAAATGGATAGTCAGGTAAAGGTGTTGAGATGATGGGGTCTCTGTTGCTAGACTTTGTCGCTGCTTGGCAGGGAATACATGTTTTTATGTAAGCTTTTGTAATGATGTCTAAGTTTGGGAACCAAACTTTGGTTCTTAACAATTGTTTTGTTTTTGTCAGGCCCTGATGACCTTTGTGAGCCAGTTCTATTGCTTTTTTTTGTAATGCGATTGGTAACACTATTCTGTGGTCTCTTAGAATTACTTCATTGCAGTATGTTAGTTCATCTTTCAGTTTGGTAAATGGTTTAAGTTCAGGTAGTTTCCAAAACTTTTGATTTTGTTTCAGGAGAGCTTCTTTGAGGATTTGAAATGTTGGATCACTGGTGGTAGCTTCTTGTACTTCTTCTAGAGTTAGGTTCTTTGGTAGAGCGCTGTTAACGCAGAAGTTGACGTAATCTTCAACTTTGTCATGTTCTGTACTACTATTTTTGTTTAAAGGATGTCTCGAAAGATAGTCTGAAGGATTTGACTTACCATTTTGATGCATAATTTCGAAGTTATATGGTTGGATTCTTAGTAGTAGTCGTTCAACTCTTGCATTTGGTGCTGATCTTGAGTTTTGCAGTATTTTGACTAAGGGCAGATTGTCACAGTGTAGTATAAAATGTGAACCATATACATAATTATGAAAGTGTTGGATCGACCAGGTGCATGCTAGGGTTTCTTTTTCAAATTGACTGTAACGTTTTTGTACTGCTGATAATGTTGTGCTTGCATATGCAATTATGTGAAATTTGTTATATTGTATTGAATGTAAATTAATCTGATATTGAAACCACAATGTGACAATTCTCAATTATATATTTTATTATCTATTGACAATGACAACCGACTACTACTTTTATATAATTTTAAAAAACATTATTTTAAGATGAGTTGATATTGTTCTCAACACTCTTCCTCAAGATCAACTCTTCCTTTACAATTATCAAATAACCCTAATTCTTTTACAAAATAAATAAACAATTTAAAATTAAGAGGTTTAGTAAATAGATCTGCTAATTGACATTTTGTATTTATATAATTAATTTTAATAACACCTTCCTGTACTTTTTGTTTTATAAAATTATATTTTATGTCCATATGCTTAAGTTTCTTTTGATCGCAATTATGTACTGACCTTATTGTACTTTGGTTATCCTCATAAATAGTTATATTAGTATCAATTCCGAATTCTAGCAATAATTTTTTTATCCAGCATGCTTCTACAGCAGCTTCACACAAAGCTACAAATTCTGCTTCTGTTGTACTCAGAGCAACTGTTGATTGTTTCTTAGATCTCCAGACAACTGTGTTATTATACACTTTAAAAACATAACCTGATGTAGATTTTCTGTCAACATCTCTAGCCCAATCGGCATCAGCAAAACCTAACAATGGTAAACTTTCATTATTTTTAGCAAACACTAATTTATAATTTATAGTTCCCTTAATATATCTTAAAATTCGTTTTAATGATGACCATAAAATTTCACTAGGCTGTGATTGATATCTAGCAAGATAGTAAACCGAAGTAGCTAAATCTGGTCTTGTTCCTATAGTAGCATACATTAAAGATCCTATCAGAGATCTGCAATATTTTTCATATTTATTTCAGAATTTAACTTAAAATTTTGATCCATAGTTGGTGCTCTTACAATTTTCCATTCCAAACTTCTTTAAAACATTTCTTAAATATTTAGATTGACTAATTGAAGTTCCCATAGAATTCCTTTCAATTTCGATTCCCAAATAAGTTAAATGATTATCCCCCAAATCTTTCATTTTAAATTTTGAAGATAATAATTTTTTAATATTTATTATTTCCTGCAAATTTGATCCTAAAATGAGCAAATCATCAACATAAAGTAGAATATAAATTTTTTCTTTGATATATAAACAATAATCATTTTCTGATCGTATAAAACCAAATTTTGTAATTGTTTCATGAAATAACTCATACCAATACTTTGGAGACTTTTTAAGTCCATATAAAGATTTTCTAATTTTAAAACAAAACCTTCTTTTACGCGTATACCTTGAGGATGTTTTAAAAAGACATCTTCATCTATTCTACCGTAGAGAAAGGCCCCTTTTACATCCATTTGATGAATATAATAGTCCCTGTGAGCTGCAATTGACAAAACTATTCGTAGCGTTTGGAGTTTTAAAACGGGTGAGTATACATCCTCAAAAACATCGGTTTGTTGAAATCCACGAGCAACTAGTCTAGCTTTATAAATTTCCTTATTATTTACATTCTTCTTCGTGAATACCCATTTTGTATCAATTAATTTTTCTTTTTCTGGTTTCGTAACAATCCTCCAAGTTTTATTTTCTTCTAAAACCGCGATTTCCTCTTTAATTGCATTAAACCATTCTTCTTTATCATTTCTAAATTCAATTTCGTTATAGTTTGCTGGATTTTCATAATTCAGATATTCTCCTGCCATCAATGCAAACAAAACTTCTTCGTCATTATCACTACTAAAATTTATTACATTTTCTAGCCATTTTGGTCTGGTTATTTGTCTTTTTCCACATTTTGTTTCTTGAGAAGTTCCTGGTTGACAAGTGTCAATTTCTTCTATGATTGCTTCATCTAAACTAGGTATTATTACTGTCACCTGAATTGTTTAAATTTGTTGAGTCCTTTACAAGTTCTAATTTATTTAGATTATCTTCTGATACTGTCACGATTTGTTCAATTTCTTTTGGTTGTTCGTCAAATATTACATTTCTTGCAATCACCACCTTCTCACTGTTTTCATCCCACAATCTATAACCTGCAGAACCATATCCTACCATAATCAATTTCTTACCTTTTGGCTCTAACTTTGTCTTTAATTCTTTTGGAATGTGGTTGTAAGCTATGCTCCCGAAAACTCTTAAATTTGATATATTTGGTTTCTGTCCAGTCCACAATTCAGCAGGTGTAACATTTTTCCCAGCAGTTGGACTACGATTTGTGACATATGCAGAGAAACAAACCGCTTCTCCCCAAAACTCATACTTCATGTTAGATGCAATCAGCATTGTTCTTGCTTTATCAACTAAGGTCCTGTTCATCCTTTCCGCAACCCCATTCATTTCTGGATTATATGCTACTGTGTGCTCTAAAGAAATACCGTTATTGTAACAAAATTCTTGAAATTCATGAGAAACATATTCACCCCCATTTTCTGCCCTAAGTTTAAGTAAATTACTATTAAAATGCTTAGTTGAAAAGTTATAAAAAATTTTAAATTTCTCAAAAACTTCTGACTTTTTAGTTATTAAATAAACCATAACAAAATGAGTGAAATCGTCTATAAATGTTACAAAATATTTGTAATTATCCCATGTAGGTGGGTTAAAAGGTCCACAAACATCGGTAGTAGTTTAGTTGCCCTATGTCCAGTTTTCTTAAATGGCAACCTTGTACTTTTTCCCAAGGCGCAGCTCTCGCATAATATATTCCTGATTTTAATATTATTTATTCCTTCAACCAGATTATTATTAACTAGCAATTTTATATTATTAAAACACAAGTGTCCTAAACGCCTGTGCCATAACAATAAATCATTATCATTATTTGTTAAAGAGTAATTACAATTTAATCTATTATCAACCTCCATTTCTACAGAATATAATGAACCTTTAATGTTACCTTTATTATTAAAAACTTTTACTTTACCCTCTGCAAAATTTAATGTAAGACCATTGCCTTCCATTTTAGAAACTGACAACAAGTTTTGTCTAAGCTCTGGAACATAAAATACATTTACAATTGTACAGTTAGTAGATCTATTTCCTACAAAACATTTAACTTTTAAAGTACCTACACCAATCGCTTCTAAAACAATGCCATTTTTGGCAGCAGATATTTTTCTAGGTTTCTTTAACTCTATATAATCATAAAACAAATCTTTATTATTAACTAAATGATCTGAACACCCTGAATCTATACACCAAACTAATTTCCTTACATCATTTTTATTTTCGCAATAAAATGCTTCTTCCTTACCTTCACATATAAATACTGTGTCTTCATCATTTTCAGCTACAAATGACTGATTTCCTCTTCCTCTGTCTTGACCTCTTCTAATACCTCGATCTCTTCCGAAACCTTGATTTCGTTCTAAATTTGGACCTCTTTTTGAAGCTGGATGTGATCTCGTTTCTTGATGATTATCTCTATTTCCAAAATTATGCATTATACCTCTATGTATAAACTGTCTTCTTTCTTGAAAACCATTTTGTCGGCATTCAAACTTTTTATGGCCTGGTTTGCCGCATGTATAATGCAATGTATTTATGCCAGCTTTAGCGTAAAGTATTAACTAGTACCTAATACTTAGCAACTTCCATATTGAAACAAAAAGGTGGCCTAGATACATTACAGTAGTTATGTAGGTAATGTCAATGTGGGAGATTGAATGTCAGTGATTTTATTAAAAGTTTGTATTTAAAAAACCTGAGTTATTTATTAATACACACTAGGTTTGTTTTGACATCAAATCACAAACTTGTTTCTTACAATTTTCAAACCATTCTTGTGCGCATGTCTCGTTTGAAATAAATCCCGATCTGATCTCTGATTAATGTGAAAACAGTAGACAAAATGTGTATGAGTAAATAATCCGTAAGATATTACCTAAAAATAAGATTAAAAAGAAAGAGGTTATTGTTATTGTTTACAAAGCTATGAAAACTGTAGACATATGTATGAGTAAATTATCCTTAAAGTATTACCTAAGAAGAATTGTTAGAATGAAATCATTGTTGTTTTTATGTTTTTCTTTTATATTTATTATTTGATTCTGTGAGTTGTCTCTGATTCTGTCCTTTTTATTTTTAATATGTATGCAGATGCAAATACATCTATATACGTAAGTGTTTAATATTTACATTCTCATAATTGTAAAAATAATATATTTTATTTGTGTAGTACAAGAAGATGTATCTGATGGTCCAGTAACACAATAGTGTTCTATGTATTCAATTTGATTAAAGTGGGGCACAATTTCTTCAAAAAATCACTGGTTTTTGGGCCTTATTCTTTCTTCCAACATAATTTCTAAATCTGAATCGTCAGTGTCTGATAACATTAAATAATCAGATTCATCAGAATACATGTCTTTTTAGTTTAAATAGATTTATAATGATATTAAAAAAACAGGAGAAAATAACAACAAAAAATATAGAAACTATTTGACATAAAGTTTAATACGCGCATGTGCCAACAATCTGCTGGAAATTAATTCTCAAACTGCTTGGACTGTCACCAAACTGTCAGGAAACCATGTGAAAACATCCGACTAGTGATTGGAAATTAGTTTCAAACTAATGCGCGAACACAAAATATCGAATGCGCACTCTCAAAACGTTAGAAACAAGTTTGAAACCAATGTGAAAACAAACCTACTATTGTTTGGCGACGAGAAAAGAAACGAATCCAAAAAAAGGGGGCCAAAACATGTCTTTAATTGGAAGCATTGAACCCTTTAGTACGAAAGTTAGCGAAATATCGTCATGGATTGAGAGATTGGAGCAACTATTTGCATGTAATGAAGTTAAAGACGAAAAAAAAGTCTCTTTATTGATAACTTTTATTGGAGGAGAAGGTTATAATATTATGAAAGACTTAATTTCACCTGCTTTGCCAAGTTCAAAGTCCTATGATCAATTAGTTCAAGTGCTAAAGGATCATTATAGTCCAAAAAGGCTACTGATTGCAGAAAGGTTTAAATTTAACTCAGCGTTCCAGGACGTAAATGAAAGTTTGACTGCTTTTGCAGCTAGATTAAAAAATTTAGCAAAGACTTGTGAGTTCGGTACATTTCTCGATGATGCTTTAAGAGACAGGTTTGTTTGTGGTGTTCGCGCGGACAATATAAAACACAAACTGTTAACCGAAGCTACACTCAAGTTTCAAGATGCATTCAAAATAGCGGCAAGTATGGAGTTAGCTGAGGGACAAATAAAAGTTATGAGTTCAGAGTCGGGTCAAGTGAATAAAACATATCAAAAGTTTAATAGTAACATAAAGCCATTGAAGTCAAATCAAACCCAAAGTATAAGTACTCAACATTCAAGTAAGTCAGGTCCTAGTAAGTCACCTAACAAATATTATGGAAGTAACAAGAGTAGATGTAGAAGATGCTGCAGAATACATTATGACAATTCTAAATGCCCAGCTATCTTTTGGAGAAGGAAGCTTGCCGAGTACTTACTAATTAGGTATATTTACTGGGAGATATAATTCACATGCGACACTTCGTGACAACCATTTTATTAGACTACTACAACTGTAAATATTGCCAACCTGATTTACATATTTTTGGGGATCAGGATAGCCAACATTTCAATACCCCCTCTCAATTTATACAACATTTACATAAATAGTAAATTTGGATGAATTGTCAACTAAACAACAATCTTGACTCTAACCAAGTCTTGACAATAATTGAACAAAACGAAATCATACAAACATACTTATACATCCTACATTACTCAGGTTACAACTCATACCTACATAGAAAAATATTAAAAAAAAAAAAAAACTTTCATTAAGTAACTCAAAAAATATTAACATGAGAATATGATAAAAAAAAAATAAAAAAAAAAGTAAATAGATAATTCACATGAGTATGTGCCCAAGTATAAAAGTACTAATCTATAAAAACTTTCAACATTCTTGAATTTTGATCAAAGTTCTGAGACGTGAGAATATTTCATTTGAAAGAGCTTTAGTGAAAATATCAGCACAGTTTGATTTTGTATTTATGTACTGTAAAGTAATTACATTGTTTTCAATTAAATTTCGAATGAAATGATATTTTGTGTCTATATGCTTAGACCTTTTACCTTTAAAAGAATTTGTTGCAATACACATAGCTCCCTGGTTATCTATATATAATATACTACCAGTTATTTTCTCGTTCAATAATTCTTCTGCTAAGTTTTTTGTGAACAATAACTCACAACATGTAACAGTTGATGAAATATATTCAGCCTCAGTACTGCTCAATGAAACAGTGCTCTGTTTCCTTGAATACCATGAAACTGGATTGTCTAGAAAATATACTATACCTCCTGACATGCTTTTTCTATCATTGACATTTGCTGCCCAATCTGAATCTGAATATGCAAATATTAAAGGTTTTCTTTTCATATTTTTACTATATATAAGACAGAAATTAATTGTATTTTTTAAATATCTAATAATACGTTTAGCAGCTTTCCATAGTATATCATCAGGACAATCGAGAAATTGACTTAAATAAGAGATTGAAAACATTATGTCAGGGCGACTACCCAATGCAATATACATTAAGCTTCCAATTAATTGCCTATAAGGCACATTGACAGAGATTTGATTATTAGCATTAGTTTTGTCAACCTGAAAACCTGTTTCCATTGGTGTTTTGCTAACATTGCAATTCGTCATATTAAATTTCTCAATTATCTTATTGATTAAGGGTTTTTGAGAAATATACATTTTTACATCATTTTTATTTACAGAATATTCAAAATCAATACCCAAAAAGTTGTTTACACAACCGAGATTTTTTGCGTTAAACTCACTTTTTAAGCTTTCAATAATTTTTTGAATCGAATCGCTATCTTCACCGCACAATAGGATATCATCGACCCATATACACATACACACATTTTTCTTTGTATAAACGCAACAGTCACTTTCCGCACTTTTAAAACCAATTTTGATTGCCCATTTGTTGAATCGTTGGTTCCAGCATTTGGGTGATTCTTTCAGTCCATATAAAGCCTTTTGTAGTTTGAGAACTTTGTTTTGTCGTTTATAACCCTTAGGACAATGAATATAAACATCATGTTGTAGCACTCCATTGATGAACGCTGAAGGTATGTCTAATTGGTATACCTTCCAGTCGTTATTGAGAGCCAGTGATAATAAAATTCTTACACTTGCCATCTTGGCTACCGGTGAATATATATCTAAAAACACTTCTTCTTCATAACCCTTGGCGACTAAGCGAGCTTTCTTAGTGCCATCACTTTTTATTTTAAATACCCATTTTGTATTTATGATTTGTTGATCATGAGGTATTTTTGTGGCTTCACTCCATGTGTTCATTTTTTCAAGACATTCTAGTTCTTTGTCTATTGCCTGCTTCCATTCATCTTCCTCTACTGCTTCTTCATAAGTTACTGGTGTTGATGTAACTAAGCAATATGCATAATAAAGTTCATAGTCTTTGAACTTCGAAGGTTGTTTTATTTCTCTATTGGAGGAAGTAACTTTGGTATTTTGTAAATTTACTGGTTCTTCATCTTGTGAATTAATTTCAGTAGTGTTTCTTAATGTTTGGACTGTATTTTCTTCATAATTTGTTTCTAATGTTTCCAATTCATTTTGGCTTGGTGAAATTTCCTCAATATTTTGATTATTCGATGATATTTCTGGAGAATATTTATACTGTGTTTCATCGAAAACAACATCTCTTGAAATTTTGATTTCCTTGGTCAGTGGATTCCAAATTCTATAACCAGCACCACTGTATCCAACCATTACACCTTTACTTGCTCTCGGTTCTAATTTACTTTGCTTTGGTAAGTTGTAGTACCATACTTTTGAACCAAAAACTCTGAGTTTAGACAAGTCGAGTCTGCCTAAGTATATTTCTGCTGGTACTTGTAATTCAATTGCTCGTGATGGAGTTCGATTAAGCTGATAAACAGCTGTTCTAACTGCTTCTCCCCACAAACTCTTTGGAAGATTTGTTTCTACAAACATTGCTCTTACTTTGTCTAAAATAGTACGATTAAATCGTTCGGCTATACTATTCTGCTGAGGTGTGTACCCTGCAGTAAACTCTTGTACTATACCATGCTGTATACAATAATTTTTAAAATATTTAGAAGACATCTCTCCACCTTTATCCATTCTTATTCTAGATACTCTCCTGCCTTCTGCAGCTAATTTTTCAATATGATTAATAAGATTTGATTCGCTTTCGCTTTTTCTTGTCATTAAATATACAACACTAAAATGTGAGAAATCATCAATAATTGATAAGTAATACTTTTCACCAGAAAATGTGGGATCTTTGGATGGTCCCCAAGTATCAACATGTAAAAGTTCCCCAACTCTAGAGGATTTTTTGTATATAACTTCTTTAAAAGGTTGCCTTGTGGCTTTTCCTTGTAAACATGAGTCACATAGTTTATCTGAATACGGAAGTCCCAACAATTGTAGTCCCCTTCTATTTACGTGTCCTAAACGTAAATGCCATAAGTCTTTATCGCTATGCTTTGCTACTAAACTAGATTGAAAATTATTTAATTGAAAATTTACAGCAAATAAGTTACTCTTATGTTTATAGCAAATAAGTTTAAAGTTCTTTTTTCTTATTTCAGCCTTATTTTCTTTAAATACTACTGTGAAACCTAGACTGTTTAGTTTACTGACTGATAATAAATTATATTCTAATTCATTTAAAATGAGAACATCAATGTTAATAGGGGTTTCATTGTAATAAACTTTTAATTTACCTTTTGTATGAGCGGTCATCACTTTTCCATCTGCTATTTTAATGCCAACAGGCTCAATTTCAATAATATTACTTATAAATTGTTCATATTTATTGCTGCACATATTCTGTGATGCTCCAGAATCTATTATAAACGAAATTTGGCTGTCATCATTCTTGAGATTTTCAGCTGGTAGGGCTGTGATAAAACTTACTTCGTCTTCGGCTACATGTATATTCTGTTTACCTTGTGTATCATTATTGGCTCTTCTGCCACGGGAATAGTTATTTCCTCGAAAAAATCTCCCTCGATTATTGTTACCTCTATAATTATTGTTTTTTCTGAAACAATTGGACACTAGATGGCCTTCAAGTCCACAAAATGAGCATCGGGGTTTTTTATTGTATTGCTTCGTATAAAAAGAGGATTCTTCACTTACTGGTACATTGTTTTTCAGCTTCAATTCTGCATCTAGTAATTTTGCTTTGACGAAATCAACAGTTAATTTATCATTTGAAGTCTCCAACACAGTAATAACAGTGTCAAACGTATCTGTCATTGTCAACAAAAGGTGACATACCTTGTCATCTTCTTCGATTGTAGTTCCAGTCGATTCAAGCTCTCGGATTAAAGAATCGAATTCAACGAAAAATTTTTGTAAATCGATACCTTGTTTATATTTCAACGTTAACAACTTTTTTCGCACATATAAACGAGAAAGAATACTTTTTCTTTCAAACACTTTTTCTAAACTTTTTATCATTTCGAATGCTGAGTCACAGTCACGAATATATTCTAAATGTTCATCTGTAATGCATGTGACAATGATTGACCTTGCCGTTGCATCGTGCTTTTTATGTTGATTTTGCTCTTAGACCATATACAAATAGACGTCAATTTTCTGTCCTTGTTGTGAAGCCAAAATAACTTTATGTTGTGTTCTATAACTATATGTTTACAAACAAATCCACGTTTGAATAAAACTTCTTCGGTTGTTTTCGTATATCTTCGATTGCACTGTCTCTTATAGCATGGAACATTGCGAATCATATGTAAACATTAATCTTACCCTGTTCATAAACTATTTGTGTTATTGTTTTCGTTGTATTAATTTTGGGTTAAAGTTATGATTTAAGAATTTTGATTAGAGTTAAAACCTTGTTAGGTACCTATTAAAAGACCTTTGCACCGCTGGTATTTGTTGTTTGTAAACAGTACTGCCCACACACCTCATCCCGTAGCTCCACGAACTTCATGCGACAAAGAGAGATAATATTGGCTTCAGTATGTTGTTCAGAAAAATGACGTCACAGCCAGTCTATTTGTATATGGTCTAAGATTTTGCTCCTCTCTTGACAATTGTGTAAATTGTGTTGCAGTTACTTCAGTGGTAATAAAATCTTTAACACCTTTGGCATCTAGGAGATTGCCTAATCTAAATTTCCATGACGAAAAGTTCGTAGATGTTAATTGCGGATACAAACTCACGGTTGAATTCGCGCCATTTAAACTTTGTACTGCCATTTTTTTGCGGTCACTCACAACACCGGTATAAACAGCAACACTAAAAAACTTTACTTCTTATTGAATGTACTCTTGGCATGTAACTGGGCCCATAACCTTTTGGAGAAGGAAGCTTGCCGAGTACTTACTAATTAGATATATTTACTGGGAGATATAATTCACATGCGACACTTCGTGACAACCATTTTATTAGACTACTACAACTGTAAATATTGCCAACCTGATTTACATATTTTTGGGGATCAGGATAGCCAACATTTCAATACTATCAACTGGAAGTGTTTTGCTTGCAATGAAATAGGCCATACAGGTAAATCACCATTGTGCAAAAACCAGCAAGTTCATGAGTTAAAAGAAGATAATGGAATTGGAGAAGCTGAAGAAGAGTTATATGAAGATTTTGAACTTGGTTCATTGTCAGAAAAAGGTACATTAAAGTCACTTAAAAATAATCAAATTGATATTTTAAAAGTGAAATTAAGTGTAAATGGACAACATATACAGATGGAAGTCGATTCAGGAGCAATCAGGTCAGTTATTCATGAACAAGATTATATGTCATATTTTGGTACTTTAGTATTAGAACCTGTAACGTTTAAGTTAAAAGTTCTTACAGGGGAAGAAGCTATAATTTTAGGTCAAATCTATGTTCATGTTAAGTATTTAGATAATAATTACCATTTACCTTTAGTTGTTTTAAAGTCTAACGTTAAATTTATACCACTTTTGGGTAGAAACTGGCTTAATATTTTGAATAAAAATTGGCGTAGTTCTATGTTAGATGTTAGCATAGTTTTAGAAAAGTCTAGTGTAAATATTTTAAATGAGTCTGAGAATGTCAAGTCGAAGTTAGTTGATTCCTTAAAACAAAAGTATCAAAGTCTTTTTCAAGAAGAGTCCAATTGTTTTATTAAATATTTTAAAGCAGAAGTAAAAATTAAAGATGGATTCAAGCCCATTTTTCATAGAGCGTATGAAATGCCTTTTTCACTGAAACCTCAGGTTGAGGAAGAATTAAGAAAAATGGTTAACACTGGTATTTTAACTAAAGTAACCCATAGCAATTGGGCAAGTCCCATTGTTGTGGTACCAAAAAAGAATTCATCTGAAATTAGAGTCTGTGTTGATTTCAAAAAAACTTTAAATTTAGCAATTGATAGTGACCACTACGTTCTACCACTACCGAGTGACATATTTGCAACACTAGGCGGAAGCAAGTTTTATTGTGTATTAGATTTAAAAGGGGCCTATCAACAACTGCAAATTGGCGAGTCCTCAAAAGAGTTTTTTACTATAAATACTCACATTGGTCTTTTCAGGTATAACAGATTGACATATGGAGTCAGTAGTGCACCAGGTATTTTTCAGTGTGTTGTGGATACAATTTTGTCAGGGTTAGATAAAACTAAAGCTTATTTAGATGATATTTTAATACATGGATCGAGTCTTGATGAATGTTATCAAAATTTTAAAAATGTCTTGGATCGATTAAAGGCTTATAACGTTAAAGTTAATGAAAAAAAGTGCAAATTCTTTGAACAGTCTGTAGAGTTTCTAGGTCATAAAATAGATTCTTCTGGTATCCACCCTACCGACGACAAAATTGAATGCATAATAAAAGCTCCCTCTCCCCAAAATTTGACACAGTTAAAAAGTTATTTAGGTTTGCTTAATTTTTATGGAAAATTTATTCCTATGATTTCTTCTAAATTAAAACCATTATATGAACTATGTAAAAGTAATCAAGAGTTTATTTGGTCACAGGAATGTGAAGATTGTTTTGCGTTGAGTAAAAGATTTTTAACTTCTTACAATGTTTTAACTCACTACAATCCGAAGGAACCCATTTTCATCACATGTGATTCTAGCGGATATGGAGTTGGTGCAGTCCTAAGCCATAAGGTTAACGGTGAAGAAAAACCCGTTTTATTTGTGTCTAGTACGCTTTCCGAAAATGAAAAGAAGTACTCAAATTTGGAGAGAGAAAGCCTAGCTTTAATTTTTGCTTTAAAGAAATTTCATAAATATATTTACGGTAGACATTTCACTCTAATCACAGATCATCAACCTTTACAGTTTATTTTTGGCAAAAACAAAGGTATTCCTGTTACTGCAGCTGCACGCGTCACTCGTTGGGCTATAATTTTGTCTGCTTATGATTATGATATTTTATATAAAAAGGGAAGTCAAATTTCAAACGCCGATTACCAATGACTGGTACGACAGAAATTTCTGATGCAATTTTTTCGTTTAGTTTATCTTACGACATGCCTTTAACATTTGAAAATATAGCAATAGCTACAAAAAAAGATATAGTCCTATCTAGAGTTTTGGATTTCACTTTAACTGGTTGGCCCAATGGAATAAAAGATGATAATCTAAAAACTTATGGTAAAAGAAAACTGGAACTTTCTGTTGAAAATGGCTGTTTACTGGTTGGTAATAAAGTAATTATTCCAAAATCATTACAGAAAGAAGTTTTAAGCTTATTTCACGAGCAGCATATAGGTATAGTAAGAACAAAGATGTTAATACGGTCTTATTGTTGGTGGCCAGGCATCAATGAAGATGTTGAAAAATTTATAAGCTCTTGTGATGTTTGTCAACAAACACAAAATTTTACCAATGATAAAGGTGTATTGTTACCTTGGCCTTCTTCACCCAATAATTTCTATAGAGTACACATAGATTTTTTTAAGAAAAATAATTTTAATTTTTTAATTCTTGTGGATGACAAATCAGGTTGGTGTGAAGTAAAACTTATGAATCAGGGAACCAACATTAATGAAACCATCATTAAATTAAAACAAATTTTTTCTGTGTTTGGGTTGCCGGTAGAGTTGGTTGCCGATAATGGTCCGCCTTTTGGTAATTCTCAGGTTTATTAGAATTCCACCTAAACACCCAGAAAGTAACGGTCTTGGGGAAAAGGGTGTTCAAATTGTCAAGAAAGGGCTTCAAAAATCTTTATTTAAAGAAGGAGAACAAATAGTCACTGTCAGGTCAATTTTAAATCGTTTGGAAGACTTTCTTTTTGTTCATAGAAATACTCCGTCCACAAGTACTAATTTATCACCTGCTGAAAATATATTTAAAATTCGTCCTAGAACAAGATATGACTTACTTAAACCATGGTCAAAGAAACAAAAACCTCTTCAACTTGACATTCTCAACAAAATAAAATTATATTCCGAAAATGATATGGTGTATGTTAAAAATAAATACAATAATCTGTGGGAAAAAGCCAAAATTGTTAGATGTATGAGTTATAGTTCATATCTTGTAAAAATTGGTGATAATATTAAATTATATCATATTAATGATATAAGAAGATGTCATTCATTACAAGCGGATACTAATAGTGCGGCCAAGCAAACGGTTCAAAATTATTCTAACTTGGATCTCAACCCTACTTTATCTGTAAATAATTATTCCAATGAGTCTAACACCACTCCTATTGTATCTCAACATGATGAAAATAATTCTAGAGTTGAAGAAGTACCAGTTTCTACTAGTTTAACTCCTAGATCAAAAGTTGACCAACAATCAATTAATATAGATAGTTCAGGAACTGATCAACCTGGTACTTCATCAACTATCCAAGCTAGAACTAGATCAGGTAGGATAGTTAATCCTCCTTGTAGATTAGATTTGTAATTAATTATAATGTTTGATATGAGTTTTGTTTAAAAAGGGAAGAAAATGCAATGTATTTATGCCAGCTTTAGCGTAAAGTATTAACTAGTACCTAATACTTAGCAACTTCCATATTGAAACAAAAAGGTGGCCTAGATACATTACAGTAGTTATGTAGGTAATGTCAATGTGGGAGATTGAATGTCAGTGATTTTATTAAAAGTTTGTATTTAAAAAACCTGAGTTATTTATTAATACACACTATATAACACAAAAATGCAAAATTTTCTGCCTTGGATTTGAGTTCACTAAATCTTTTCCTTTTTTCTTCTTCTCCGAGTAGCCTATTTTTTACGAATTCATACTTCAGTGTTTCTACTGTTTCCAATGCTGTTATCAGTGGATATTAAGATTTGGGCATGGACAACAGTATGTAATTTATTTTTTCTTCTTCGGGTAGGTACCTCACTGTTTGAATCTTTCAGTTGATTAAAAATACTTTCCAATTGTATGAAATGTTCCATTAGTGGATATTTTTCATTATATTTTATTTCAGCTAACTTTCTTCTTAGAAATAGTTTACTACGCGTACCTTTCTTTTCAAAACTTTCTTCCAAGCTTTTCATCATTTCATAAGCGGCATTTTTATTTTTAATATATTCTAAATGACTGTCTGCTATGCAACTTACAAGATCGCTTGAGCCTTAGCTTCTTTTAATTGATTTTCTTCTTTTAAGCAAAAATCACTCTCTTGAATTGCCTTTTCTACTCCATTTTCCTTCAGTGTACTTTTAATCCTAAAAGACCACGCACTGAAGTTTTCGCCTTTGAAAGGCACGATATTATATACGTTTAACTTATTCATTTTTATTCCTTATCTTTTTTTTATTATGCTTCTGGGCCCATAACCCTATTGAATGTAAATTAATCTGATATTGAAACCACAATGTGACAATTCTCAATTATATATTTTATTATCTATTGACAATGACAACCGACTACTACTTTTATATAATTTTAAAAAACATTATTTTAAGATGAGTTGATATTGTTCTCAACATATTGGTCTTCTTGTGTTAACATTGCGCCGATTCCGTTCGGTCCGGCATCTACGTATAGGTGTGTTTTCTTGTTAATATCAAAATAAGCTAATTTTGTTGCGTCGCAAAGTTGTTCTTTTAAAAAATTAAATGTATCTTCGTGAGCTGGCGTCCAGTCGAAGGTTGAGTCTTTTAGTGTGAGCTGCCTTAATAACTCAGTGTTATTTGCTAAATTGGGTAAAAATTTGCCGACATAACCGATCATTCCCAGTAATGATTTTACTTCAGATGCATTTTCTGGACATTTTAAACTTACAATGCTGTTGATCTTATCAGGGTCTGGGTGTACTCCGTCTTCTGAAAATATATAACCAAAAAATTTTATTTTTGATACATTAAAAATGCATTTTTGTTCATTTATTGTCAAACCTTTTTTGTAAAGTGTTTCTAGAACTGTTTTTAGAGCCAAGTCATGTTCTTCTTTTGATTTCCCATGTATTAAGATGTCGTCGCTGATGTTGATCACTCCTTGGATGTTATGTAAAAGTCTGCTAATTACGTTTTGAAAAATTTCTGCAGCTGAGCTGATTCCGAAGCTAAGTTTTTTGTATCTAAATAGGCCTATGTGTGTAGAAAATACTGTAAGATATCTGGACTCCTCATCCAAGAGTAATTGGTGGTAACCATCCTTTAGGTCTATCTTGCTGAACATTACTGAGTCATTGAGTTGTGTGATGAGTTCGTCTACTGTTGGTGTTATGTGTCTCTCTCGCATGATGGCTTTGTTAGGGTTCTTCATGTCAATGCATATTCTTATGGCTTTTGGATCAGATTTCTTTGGGACAATTACAATTGGTGAGACCCATGGTGTTGCTTCGTCTCCAACTCTCTCAATGATGTCTTGTGTTTCTAGTCTTTTAAGTTCTGATTCAACTTGATTTCTTAGGTGAAAAGGCACTCGTCTGTGTTTTAAGGCTACTGGTTGTATGTTGTTGTCAACATGCAATTTAATTTTAAAGTCTTTTAAAGTACCTACCTCTTTGATGAGCTCTGGAAATTGTTTTTTTATGTACTGTATATCAATGTTTGTATTTAACATGTTTGTCTGAATAGAAATTATGTTTAGGTCTTTTGATGTATTATAACTTAATAATGGTTCAGAATCACCTTTTATGACAATAATATTGGTGGTTGTACTATAATTTTTGTATTTAATTAAAGCAGAGAATCTACCTAGAACTTTCAAATGTGTATTTTGACAATAAGGAAAAATTTTACTATTATCAGGTTGTAGAGGTTCACTGAATGTTTGATTATATGTTTTTTCACTAATTATATTAATTGTTGTACCAGTGTCAACTATAAATTCTAACATTTTATTATTTACAGAAACATTAACTCTAGGTAAACATGAAATTTTGTTATATTTCAGATTAAAAGAATTGTCTGATGAGTTTTCATAAATAGTAAGAACATTGTTACCTTGGTCTTCACAGGATGTGCACTCATTTACTTGGTGTTGTTGGTTGCTTCTCTCTAGTGCATGGTTATTGGTTCTGTTTCTAGCTTGTTGTTGTTGATGGTCTCTTTGATCTTGATGTGTTGCTCTTTGCTTTTGTAAGCACACTTTTGCAAAATGCCCTGGCCTGGAGCAAAAATGACAAATGGAGTTGTTTGCTGGGCAAGATGCTTTGCCATTTAAGTGCCAGTTATTACCACAATACATGCATCTCTTGTTGGATTGATTCCTGCTTGTAGTGGACAGTTGGTTGTTCTTTGATGGAATGATTCTTACTGTTTTAGAAGAGTATCTGTTTATGTAATTGGCTGTGTCTGTGCTGTTACTTTCTTCCATTTGTTGTATTTGAGTGTCAGTTAGTTCATAAGCTTTTGCTTGGGATACAAGCTGTGATAGAGATGGGTTTTCTGTTAGGGCAAACCTTCTGAGCTTTGTAGAATTTGTACCTTGTATTATCTGAGATTTAATTTCAGTGTCACGATTTGGAAATGCACAGTCAGCGCTTAATTTGAGTAATCTAGCATAATATTTGTCCATGGTTTCACCATTAAACTGTTTTGCTTGTCTAAAGTTATATATTTCAAATTCTGTGTTAATTTTGGGTGCAAAATATTTGTTTAACTTAATTTTAGCTTTGTCATACCTTGATAGGGAAGTTGAGGTATCTGTTTCTGTTGTAGAGTTTGACTGGGGTTCTGGTAGAGAGCTGTATATGTCAAATACTTCTTCACCGACACAATGCAGTAGCATAGCTTCTTTTCTTTCGTCATTATGTATTCCTGAAGCTACGAGAAAATTGTCGAACCTTTTTATCCATGATTGCCACTTAATGCCTACGTTGTTGGTGTGTATGTTGAATATTTCAATTTGATTAAGAATGCTTTCCATTGTCACTATTGTCTATTAGAGATGTGTTTGTTAAACTGTTAAAGTTCTTTCTCTCGTCGCCAAAATGTGATGTTTATCTTTGTTGGATTGTTTGTAATAAAAACACTCTAATATACTTTTTAATGTTTTTAAAATCGCGTTTTGCCGAATTTGACAAAGGAAATGTTTTCGTGTTTACCAAACTATGAATTTTCTGAGAAAATCGAGGTATCCATCTAGAGTAATGTGAGAACATACCTAACACTCTCTTTAGCGATTTTGAATCTTCTGGAACAAGTAAGTTTTTTAGAGGTTCCAATCGTGTGGGATCAGGCTTAATGAATCCATCTTCAATCAAATATCCAAGCAATTTGATAACTTTTGTAGAATATGTACTTTTCATTTCATTAATTGTTAAATCATATTTTTGTATAGCTGCCCAAAATCGATTGAAGTTTTCATCGTGTTCGCTTTTTGTTTTACCACAAACTGTAATATCATCTAAATAAGTAAAGACGCCTTCCAGCTTCTCGTTCATAATTATTTCATCAATAACTCTTTGGAAACAAGCGACTCCATTGGTTACACCGAAAGGAACTCTTGTAAATTGAAATAACTGGCCATCAGCTTCAAAAGCAGTATATTTTCTTTCATCCATTTTGATAGGTAGCTGGTGATACGCACTACTAAGGTCAATCGTACTAAATATTCGGAATTTGGAGACTGCGGCTACTACATCTTCAATATTTGGTAAAGGGTAAGCATCTAGATAAGTAAATCGGTTTATTGTTTGTGAATAATCTATTACCATTCTCTTTTTATGATTTTCATCTTTAGTGACGAGAACTTGTGCCCTCCATGGTGAACAGCTTTTTTCAATAATTCCTTTTTGTAGAAGTTTTCTAACTTCGGTAGATATAAACTTGGCGTCTTCTTCTGTTTGCTTTCTTGTTTTAGTTCTTACGGGTCTGCAATCTGGTGATAAGTTGTGGAAAAGAGATACTGGTTCTATTTTCGCTACGGCTAGGTTACATACTGCCAAAGGTGTTCTCGAGCCACCAAAGTCGAGTTCAATCTTCGAGTGCTGTGATAGTATGTCGTGTCCTATTATAACATCAGCACATAGTTCTGGCAAAATGGAAATTTTTAAATTCTCATACTTGTGACCTAAAAGTTCAATATTCACGAAGCAGTGTCCTTTTATAATTGAATATAGATTGGTAGAGGCCATTGATATTTGACCTTTACTTGAATAAATATGGATATTTCGATTTTTAACAAAATTTTCACTTATGTACGTTTCTGAACTGCCGGTGTCGACGAGAGCATCGGCCAGATAATTATTGACTTTAATTTTCGTCAAAGACTTCTTTAAACATTTTGGTGCAGCTGCCAAGAGATTCGAAGTTTGATTAATAGAAGCAGAAGTGTTTTTATGATCCTTACTAAGACAAACTTTTGAAAAGTGACCTTTTTTATTGCAATTACGACAAATTACTTCTCGTGCCGGGCAATAAATTGTTGTAATAAAATACCTACCAAAATTAGGTTTTATTAAACTCAAGAACTTGACATATATACGAAATAAATTCTGACAATTTTAAAACTAATAAGTTTGGAATATATCTATGACAACATAACAAAACAAAAGGTATATAAAGGATGTGATTATAATACAGAGTGAATTTCACTACACTATTTCATTTTTTTACTTGATGTAGACATAAATTATGTTATATAAACTTAATTAATATATTGAATGTGCCATGCCACCAACTATATCTAAGTAAATTTTGGGCTTATAAGCCTACCTATTTGAATCAAAACCTGTTTATTTATTTATGTGGATGCTAGGGTACATACATATTTAGATATTATACCTAACATTAGGTGAGAGTTTTAAGTATTAAGAAAAATCTTAATCAAAGATATACTTTGTTGATTTGAGACTATTTTTTATTAAAAGTCAAATTTCTGTGCAAAAATAATATTGTTTGATAAAATTTATTAATAAAATAAAACAAATAGTTCAGCACTGTTAGCACAGGAAAAACATCATGACACTATGACTAATGGCAGGATCAACCAGGGAGCTGCGCTGTTGTGTACTAGTGTATACTAGTTTCGTTGAAAAAGAATACATATTGCCCAAACTGCCTATCATGCAATGTAGAATGTATTTTGAGCGTCCCGTATAATTCCGGATTTCTTCTGATTCCAACTCCGCTATTATATTACTACTTGTTCAAATAATGCAACCATTATTTATAATAAAACGTAATTAATGTACAGATAAAGCTAAATGCTCGATATAATTGATATATTCACAAATTAACACCACTAAAAAATGTATATATCATACTGATATACTAACTAAACTGACGGGTAACCTCAAAAATAGATTTAATGTAATTGCTAAATGTCATAATTTCGAGTCGAAATTCTCATTTCGACCTAAATGGTCTAGTCGAAATTTATTTCGACTTGTCGCGATTTCATGTCGTCATACACTCATTTCGCAATAGGTCCGCTAGGTGCGCACAGTCGCATTTCGACTCCGCCATGACGGTCGAAATTATTTCGAGTCGAAATTTTCACTTAGAATCAGCACCCGGATCTATCCGATTCAGTCCGACGCGTAGGATAGCGCAACGTTTTACGTGAGGTGTTGTTCTGCCGTAAATAACGTGATGCGCTAACAGTATTACCGCAACGTGTCTCTCGAACTTATTCTGCACATGCTCAACTGTGAATATAACGCCTGCTGTAATAACGCCGCACAGGATTTGTCACAGCAAAATCTCTCTAGTAATTGTTTTGTATCAAAGGGGAACCTGTCAGACACTACAGCCAGTGTGGTATCATTTTTAGGGGGTTTGAAATTAGTACCTTTATAATACATTTTGAAACATGTAACAAAATATTTTTTAGACTTGAATTTAAGTTGTAATAGTAATTAATTATTTACATGGAATCATAAGATATTTTATAAAATAGAAAGTTGAAATTATTGCATACATTTCTACACTTTCAGTATTCTTAATAATATGGCGGTATATTTGCTTTATGCATTTTATTATTTTTAAACAAGTGTAAGAGAGAATGCATATTTACTTGTAAAACGACCTTGATGATTCATTTTCATATTTATATTTATAAAGGTTAAGCGCGGGAACAGGGGAAGCGTCTGTTGTCTATACATGGTATCCTTTATGTTAACCACGATTATAATCACATGTAAAATACAATAATTAAGCAATAGTATATTAAACAACGCATTTCATATGGAATTCTGTTATGACACGAGTTCAAGTTTAAAAAACGAATCGCAAAGCGATGAGTTTTTTAAAGAACGAGTGTCACAACAGCCATATGAAATAAGTTGTTTATAATATTTTTTATATTTTGCCCTTTTTACCATTTTTTAAATTAATTTTTTATTTTTATGTAATTACGAAAATTTTTATTTTAAAAAGTATGTCGGCAGCACTGTGTAATTTATAAAATTTGACAGTTGTGACATTTAGATTATCAAATGTTAATGTTTTAAAATATTTTAAAATGAATAATATACCAATAATAATATATTATATAAGTAAAATATTATATATTGATATTCACAGATACTTTCTTAAAGAAGAATATAAAATTAATAAATTGCTATTAGCCACAAATGTCATTGTCAATAGTCTTGCCTTTAGAAACTTCACTCATGTCGCCAACCATTTAAAACAAAAATTTGCGTGCGTAAAAGTTACATTACGATACGCAAATGCGTTTTATAATGAAGATTTTTATAAGTGCAAAATATAAAATAGTATATTAAACAACGCATTTCATATGGAATTCTGTTATGACACGAGTTCAAGTTTAAAAAACGAATCGCGAAGCGATGAGTTTTTTAAAGAACGAGTGTCACAACAGCCATATGAAATAAGTTGTTTATAATATTTTTTATATTTTGCCCTTTTTACCATTTTTTAAATAAATTTTTTATTTTTATGTAATTACGAAAATTTTTATTTTAAAAAGTATGTCGGCAGCACTGTGTAATTTATAAAATTTGACAGTTGTGACATTTAGATTATCAAATGTTAATGTTTTAAAATATTTTAAAATGAATAATATACCAATAATAATATATTATATAAGTAAAATATTATATTCATATTCACAGATACTTTCTTAAAGAACAATATAAAATTAATAAATTGCTATTAGCCACAAATGTCATTGTCAATAGTCTTGCCTTTAGAAACTTCACTCATGTCGCCAACCATTTAAAACAAAAATTTGCGTGCGTAAAAGTTACATTACGATACGCAAATGCGTTTTATAATGAAGATTTTTATAAGTGCAAAATATAAAAAAGATATTATTAATTCTGTTGTGATGTCTATTGATTCTAGTGTACCTTTCGTTGTGGAAACTGATGCATCAGATTATGCTATAGCTGCCTGTCTCAGTCAGTCGGAGAGACCAGTTGCTTTTTTCTCTAGAACTTTGTCAAATAGTGAACAGCGACATTCAGCAGTTGAAAAAGAAGCCTACGCTATCGTAGAATCTCTTAAGAAGTGGCGGCATTATTTGATTGGAAAAAAATTTACATTGATTACTGATCAGAAATCTGTTTCTTTCATGTTCGACATGCAGCATACAAGCAAAATTAAAAAATCTTGAGATGGCGTCTAGAACTTTCTTGCTATAACTTTGATATTGTTTATAGACCAGGAGTTGGTAATACTGTTGCAGATACATTCTCTAGAATATGTGGAACGGCGAGCAATAATACTCTATTTGATCTTCACCAAGTCTTATGTCATCCGGGAATCACACGTATGTATCATTGGATTAAATCCAAGAATATGCCTTATTCTATTGATGATGTTCGGAAAATGACAAACTCATGCCCAAGTTGTGCCGAAATAAAACCAAAATTCATAAACAAGCAAGGTAAACTTATCAAAGCTACTCAACCCTTTGAGCGACTGAACATGGATTTAAAGGCCCTTTACCATCAAATTCCAGAAATGTATATCTTTTGACTATTGTTGATGAATTTTCAAGATTTCCTTTCGCGTTTCCATGTACCGATACATCGTCTAGTACAGTCATATCTTGTTTAAATCAATTATTCGCTATCTTTGGAATGCCCTCATACATACATACAGATCAAGGATCTTGTTTTATGTCCAAAGAACTTAAATCATTCTTATACGACAGAGGAGTAGCGACAAGTCGTAGTACCCCTTATAATCCACAAGGAAATGGTCAAATAGAATGTTACAATGGTATAATTTGGAAGACTATATCATTAGCTTTAAAAACAAAAAATCTCAAAATCAATCAATGGGAAAAAGTATTACCTGAAGCCCTACATTCAATAAGATCATTACTTTGCACCGCCATTAATTGTACTCCACATGAAAGGTTGTTCAATTATTCAAGAAAATCATCTTTTGGAACTACTCTACCTAGTTGGCTTACTGAACCAGGACCAATTTTAGTAAGGAAGCATATCAGAAATAACAAATATGAACCACTAGTGGAAGAAGCAGAACTAATAGAAGCGAACCCTCAGTATGCATTAGTACGATTGTCAAATGGAAGAGAAACTAACGTATCCATAAAACATTTGGCTCCTCGAGGAGATCTACAAATGGTCAATCCTCAACAACAGATGACAGATGAACAATCTGAGATCCAGATTCAGACTAGTATACCAGAAATGCATTGTGACCCTCAAATAAACGTTTCAGAAGAACCAATTTTACTGAATAGACCTATCACAACTCAAAATTCTATGAATAATCAAACTACTGAAGATGTAGCTCAAAACAAAAATTTAGCGGAAAATAGACCTGATAGAATACGTCGCAGACCAACATATTTGAACGATTATGTTTCGAAATAATACAGGGGGAAAATGTAGTGAAATTCACTCTGTATTATAATCACATCCTTTATATACCTACCTTTTGTTTTGTTATGTTGTCATAGATATATTCCAAACTTATTAGTTTTAAAATTGTCAGAATTTATTTCGTATATATGTCAAGTTCTTGAGTTTAATAAAACCTAATTTTGGTAGGTATTTTATTACAACAAATAGCATAGCATTTTATATCATGTTTTATTAAAGAATTTTTTTTATAGAAAACCTAAAAGTATCCTAGGGTTAACCTAGATACTATAACCATTATTTTTAAAAAAAATTTAAGAATGATGTTTGTTTCTTGCTTCTGAGTTAATATGTACAGCTTTGAATTTATGGATTCCCATTCCATGTTCAGGGTATTGTAAGTTTTGTCAAATCTTCCTGCCATTGATGAAACTGATATTTGTTACCCAACTAAAAAATATAAATAA
Organism: Ophraella communa; assembly: GCA_035357415.1. Taxonomy (NCBI): domain Eukaryota; kingdom Metazoa; phylum Arthropoda; class Insecta; order Coleoptera; family Chrysomelidae; genus Ophraella; species Ophraella communa. Next base: position 26,225,920 of record CM068981.1, read on the forward strand.
AATGAATATGAAAGCTTAAGTTTGTAAATTTATGAAAATTAAAAAGATGGTGCTTAAAGAGATCATCAATAATATTTAAACTTCTTTTTGAAACTGTTGTCAACAAAAATAAATAATATAATAACCTATCTCTTTGCTTTAACAATAAATTCAAAATCAAGAAATTAATGTGAAAACTTACATAATAATAGGTAATATTGATCTTCCAGAGAATCATTATTGTAGTAAAATAGGGGCATAAATTTATGCCAGATGACAAAGTGGTCCAAATTGGCTGACTGCTAGTGCTGGTTTATCAATAATTTTTGTTGTTTTTTGTTAATATAATTTTTAAAGGATGCCCCTTGCTGTTTGTCTTAAGGTTTCTTTATGGAACTAGCTTTCCTTTTAACTTTATTTTTCAAACCAATACATACCTAAAATGTTAACTATATTATTATACCTTTAAGCAGGTAATGGCATTATATTACAAATCTATTAAAAAAATATTGCTTTATATATGTAAAATAGTTGTAGGTACTTACTCGCTGCCATTTTTGGCTTGTTTTTCCTTGCCCTATTCATCCCGTTTAACGAGGTGCTTTTCTCTCTCAGAATATTGTTTATAAAATCCAGATGCTCTTATATAAAATACAACATCATTTCCTTTTGCTGAAAGGACACTTTTTGGTTACACCATCACCTTCGTCTTCCAAATAATTAATTTTGATTATTATAATAATAAATAAAATTTAAACCCAAACAAAACAAACTAATGAACTTAACCTTAATACAACATAGTACTCTACAAACAGCTGATCAAAATATAAAAATGTGTGCCAATCATATATTTATGCGATGCCAATGACATAAATTAATTATCCCCAGATATTACCAAAAGTCGAAATCACTTGGAATCGCTAAAGATTTCGACTGTCATGGCCGACAATTTCGAGTCGAAATTTTCACTTAGAATCAGAGCTGATCGGAAGCGGCAGATGTGTTTGTTTTTATTTTCGAGGTTAAGTTGATTTTCCTCTTTATCAGTTAGTGGACTGTATTATATTTTTCCTACGACCACATATGAAAGTGCTAGTTTGCACACTTATTTGTACTTAAGAAAGTAGCTAATATCAATACACGTATTGAAAAGTAAATATCAATACACGTATTGAAAAGTAAAAAAATATAGTTCTATGATCTGTGACATTTACGTCAAATTTATCAATAGTAAAAACACATAAATATCAAAGCAAGGACCATTTAATTTTTTTTTAAATCTTCCTTGTGTCAAATATTGTATTTTAATTGCCAATACAAATTTTTCTGTATAAAATAAGAATAAAGAATAAAGTTTCTTATAGGTTTTTAAATTTTTAAAAAATAAACAAATTTTTATTCAGTATTTAATTTTTATAAAAACACTTTTAGAAAGAAGAACAATTTATTCTTCTTTTTTATATTGTGTTATGTTCCGTGCATGTGTCGAATGTGGATTTTTAGAAGTTATGTTTGTGTTTCTGTTTACAATTATCTTTGTGTCTATTATTATTACATTACTTTTCAATTAATTTCACCAGCTGACCATTTTACTTTTAATTTTTATAGAGCCCACAAAAAAAATAAAATGTCATTTATCTAATAAAGAATTTTGATGTGAATTCCTGAGAAAAGTGGTTATTTGATTTTAATTAATTATATTTCCATGCAATATATAAACTCGTTTAAATCCTAATTTTTAACATGACTAACAATTAAAATAAATTTTATAAATACATTTAAAATATTTATTATAATATTGGGGTCGTAGGAAAAATCGTGTACACAACGCGTTGGAAAATGTATTTCTTGCACTCGTTACGTTTCCGCACTCGCCACTACGCGGCTCGTGCTAAACTTCACTTGTGCGTAATACTTCACTTTCCACACTCGTTATGTAATATACTATTTATGTTGTGGGAAAACCTCTTGTAGAACAGACCTATTGATTCGCCATTCCGCGTGGTTACTGCTCTGATATTTGAATTGATAACTCAATTATACAGACAAAAAAATGTTTTATTAATTTTTTAGACACAATGACAAAAATCTCATTTTTAATAATAAACGTCAAAAATCAAGCAAAACAGTCGTTTCTAAGGAAACAAAATGCATTTTTAAACGGAGAGCAAACATACCGCCGACCTTGAAATAATCTAGAATTATTTTAAATTAAGTACTATTAGATTACATGTCAACGGGTAAAATACACACTTTGTTAGGCTATGTTTAACAGTTCCCTTTGGCGTTAAAACACTCACAACACGAACAAGTCCGTCGTTGCCAGGATGAATTTCGCAAATGCGACCACGAGGCCATTGGTACACAGGAACGCCTTCTTCCTTTAGGAGAACTATTTTGCCAAGAATATTGGAAGTGTCCTTTTTGAAGCGCCATTTGGACCGTTGCTGCAGGGTATGGAGATATTCGGTTTTCCATCTGGACCAAAAATGTTGAAGCATAAACTGCAAGTGCTGATAACGGGATAATCGATTTGTACTTGTATTTTCTAAATTTAGATCGGGAAACATATTTATAGAATGCCCTATTAGAAAATGACGGGCATGAGAATCGATTTGGCAGTGAATTTCACTCCCCTCGCATTCAACGACATCGATATCGCTCTAAGCGAGGACCTGAGAATACCGGCCCAGGCGTTAATACTTCCAGGTCATTGGGGTCATTGCTCAAGGGAAATAGAGGACGTGAATTCAGTATTCCTTCAATTTGCACCAAAGAGTGTACAACTCCTCATAAGACAATGGATTGGTATCAGTTATGATTCTGCGTAAGTGGGTTTTTATTGATTTTACGGCACTTTCCCATATACCACCGAAGTGGGGAGATTTGGCGGGAATGAAATGCCAATTGATTTTATTTTTCTGTGAAAAGGTTTTAATATTTAAATTTGTCAAAATATCATAAATCCTTTGTAGCTCGTTATTGGCTCCGACAAAGTTACTGCCATTATCGGAATATAAATCGGTGCATAAGCCGCGTCTGGAAATAAAACGTCTAAGAATACTAATAAAACAATCGGATGTCAGTTCACTAGCTAATTCTATGTGCACTGCTTTTGTAGGTAAGCATACGAAAACACAAATATAGGCCTTAGTAAGGCGGCGATTCCGAAATTTTGATTCTCTTAAAAGGAATGGTCCAGCATAATCTACACCTGACTGAATAAATGGATGTGACACGTTAACGCGAGAAGCAGGTAAATCTCCCATTAAATTTTTTATAGTTATCGGGTGGGATTTGAAAAAGGAATGCATGAGTTTAATATTTTTTTAACGCTACTTCTTCAATTCAATGGCCAAAATTTTTGACGCACAAATGATAATGTAGCTTGAGTTCCTGAATGAAGATTTCGTTCATGCTCATGACGAATTATGAGATCAGTGAGATGGTTTTTGTTAGGAAGTAGAATGGGGAGTTTAGCTGAGAATTGCAGGTCTGCATTTCTTAATCTTCCACCTACTCTAATAAGTTGCTGCTCGTCTAGAAAAACATGTAATGAGCTAAGTTTGCTAGAAGCGCTTACTTGACCTTGCTTTCTAATGTTATCAATATCTTCAGAAAAATGTTGCTCTTGAATGTGACGTACCAGAAACATAATGCTATTTTCAATTTCAGTATTCGTAAGATCTCCAATAATTCTAGAATGCTTATCAGTCTTCATATTTACTAAAAATCTTAGACAATATGCAGTGACATTAATAAGTTTTGAATATCCAGAGAATCTCTCAATAAGTAAAGTAATTAGATCTGGTTTCTTTAGTTGAGAAGACAAAATAATGGATTTAGGATTTACTTCAGATAATTGTGGATCTAATCCTCTCTTGAAATGTAGATATGTGATTATTGATAGGCCAGGTATCGTTAGTTTGAGATAAGAAAGCAGGTCCATGCCACCATAATTCGCATTTATGTAATTCAATTGGACTTGCGCCTCTAGATATGATATCCGCGGGATTAGATTCTGAGCTTACATGATACCAATTATCAACGTTTGACAACTGTTGTATCTCAGAAATGCGGTTACAAACGAATGTTTTTAAAAAGCGAGGCTCAAGAGATAACCAATTTAAAACGATTGTAGAATCAGTGTAAAGATAAATGCCTTGAAAGTTAATATAATATCCAAAGTATCTATTAACTTTTTTGTAAGGCGAGAAAGAATAAGAGCTCCACAAAGCTCTAATCTGGGTAAAGAAATGGCCTTTAAAGGTGCTACGCGGGATTTTGCACACAATAAATTGCTGGTTATATTACCTTGTTTGCTAATGGACCGTATGTAGATACAAGCGCCATATGCATTAATGGAACTATCAGAAAATCCATGGATTTCAAAGTAAGAAGAATCCTTTAAAGTGACTTGACGGGAATACTAAAATCTGTAACCAATGCAAGATTGTTGATAAAATTCTTCCAAATATTATATATTTCTAAAGGAACAGGGTCGTCCCATGCAATCTTAAGGGTCCACAATTTTTGCATTAAAATTTTTACTTTAATACTCATAGGTCCAAGAAATCCTAATGGATCAAAAATAGAAGAAATTGTTGATAATATTGTCATTTTTGTTACTAAAGCTGAAGAAGTTTGTACCTTCGATTTAAAATTAAAGGAATCAGTTTGGGAGTTCCAGGCTATGCCAAGAGCCTTGTTATTGGGTGAATCTGTTATAATGTAATCCACGTTAGAATTTTCTAATTTTACGTTGGGCAATACAATGTGGCTGTTAGAAGCGAATTTTCGCAAATCAAAACCAAATGAGCTTAAAATTGATGTTAGATTTTTACGAATTAAAATTAGATCATTTTCTGTAGGCGCACCAGTAACTATATCGTCAACATATGTGTCAAGATCTAATATACGGCTTTCAGTGGGAAAATGAATTTTAGATAAAGCTGCAATTTCCTTTAAACATCTTGTAGCTAAAAAGGATGAACATGACATTCCGTAGGTTACGGTATTAAGCTGATAAATTGAAAGACTATCCGCAGGACTACTTCTCCATATTATAAGTTGAAGGTTGCGTTGCTTAGGATCGATTAATATTTGGCGGTACATTTTAGCGATATCACCAATTAATACGTAATTATGTTGCCTAAAACGTAATATAATAGAAAATAAATCATTTTGTACAGTAGGTCCTACCTTGAGTACATTATTCAAAGATAAACCTGTTGAGGTCGGGCTTGATGCATCAAATACAATGCGAGTTTTAGTAGTTAAACTATCTTGCTTTTCGACGGCATGATGGGGTAGGTAATAACATGGAGTAGAATTTAATTTTTCAGCTGGAATTTTAATAAAGGACATATGACCCAAATTAATATATTCTGATATAAAATCAGCATATGCCTTTTGTAAAATAGGATTTTTTTGAAGTTTTCTCTCGACTGATAAAAATCTTTTTAATGCCGATTTATAGGAGTCACCAAGTTGGGAAATCTGAGGTTTAAGAGGAAGGCTCACTTGGAAACGACCTGTATTATCTCGTATTGTAGTAGATTTAAAATAAGCTTCACATTCTGCTTCTTCTTGGGTATACTTGGAAGGGGATATGTTATAATTTTCCTCTATTTTCCAGAAGTTTTCAATACTAGATTGAAGATGGTCAATTGATGATAATAAGCAAAAATCAACGGCTGTATTTAAAGAATATGCCCTTTGAGGAATAGGGCCACTAACAATCCATCCTAACTTTGTTTGTTGTAAGACTGGTTGGTTTTTATTACCTTTGATTTGTCCTGAGCTTAAAATATTGTAAAATAGCCCTGCTCCTATGAGAATATGTACTTCAGATGAATCAGAAATTAGGATCAGTAAGAACAATATTTTCGGGTAGGTTTAAATAAGCAGGGTTAATAGGAAGCTAAGGTGTTATATCAGTGATGCGATTTATCACAAAAGCAGGCATATTAAAAGTAAAATCACTATTTAACGATTTGACTTTCAGATTAACTCGTTTATTCAATGAAGTAGTTGACAAATTAATGCCAGTTACAGGTAAATTAACATGCTCAAAGCTAAGATTAAGTTTTTCAAAGAGCTCTTGTGTTATAAAATTGGATTGGCTACCACTATCTAAAATAGCTCTAGTTAATATAGGTTGCCGATTATTGTTATAGGTTTCAACCATGGCAGTTGATAATAATATAAAAGAATTAGGATTTCGATTAGTTGAGTACAAATTGTGAGATGACTGTGGAGGATTGGTATTAGACATAGGGTCGTTTGTTTGGCTAATCGTAATTTGTGATGTTGATGCACATTCATTGGAGTTGGTTGAAGAGTTTTCATTTGGGCTGATACGGATTTTATTGTGATGTAGTAGACTGTTATGTTGACCTTGACAGCTTTTACAAAGGTAAGTAGATTTGCATTTATTTGCTCCATGACCAGAATGTAAGCAGTTTGTGCATAAAAAGCCTTTTTTGCTTCAGAAAAACGATTAGGTGTAGACATGCTATGAAATTTAGGGCAAGAATAAATAAAATGATTATCATCACACAAAGGACATTTATTTTTTGTTTGTGTTACAAAAGAATGACTATTAGATCCAAATGGTGCCTTATAAATTGATTATTTCGTTTTTATATTCTTTTTGGGTTTATCTTACATTCGATAGATTCTAAAAATTTACATCTATCCGCTAAGAATCCTACGAATATTTTAATAGTGGGTAATAGGTCATTTTTAGTTGCCTTTTCCCATTCCTTGCATGAGGTTAAATCTAGTTTTGATGTTAAAAGATAGATCAGCATGGTATTCCATTCTTGCACGTTTTCGCCCAGATTTTCAAGTGATTTATTTATAATGATTGGTAAACGTATCTACAAATTTTCTCAAAACTTGAGTTGACTCGTTTTTAATAGGAATTAATTCAAAAATAGCTGTAATATGTGCATGAATAATAGCTTTCTTATTGTCATAGCGCTCATTCAATAAGTGCCAAGCAGTATTATAGTTTGCGGCGGTTGCCGGAAGAGCGCAGATGATTTGAGCTGCTTCACCTTTCAAACTACCTTTAAGATAGTAGAATTTTTCAATAAGTTGTATGCTGGAATTTTTATCAATTAAAGATTCAAAAGTTTCCTTAAAGGTTGTCCATGTTTCGTAGTTTCCATTAAACTAACAAAGGAATTGAGGGCAGATAAGCATTTATACGATTGTCAGAAACTGTGTAGGAAGATGCATTTTCCATTGGAGGAGATAAAGGCTCAAGTCTTAATTTGGCCTTAGCTACTAAAGCATAATATTTTGTTTCAAATTCTTCCCTTTCATCTTCTTGAAGGTTTAATTCAGGAAGTTCATTGACCAAACAAAACTGTTCAATATCATTTTGTATTTTTTCAAACTCCCCAGGAAGATTTATTAAAGTATCTAATCGAGTTTGCAAGTCAATACGAATAGAGCTCGATAATGGAGTAATGCATTTTTTGATAAAGTTATCGAATCTTGTTAAAGAGGATTTAATTATGCCACGACGAGCTACAAGGTATTTAAGATTATTCTCAATGTTTTCTTCTGGCATATTAAAATAGATAAATTAAATACGTTTTATGTATGGAAATGGATACGCCTATAGTAATCAATAAAAAGTTTAATACTAGTTTAATGGTAGTACTAGTACTAGTAGCACAATGAAGTTTATTACGCCTATTATGAAGCAAATAATTGGTAAAGTTATGTTTAATATGGTAAGGCAAATATATAGTTATTTTTATTTAAAAGTTTGGTATACCTAAGGAAGGACTTGGACTTGGTTATGAATTAAAAATTAGTTTTGATATTAATATATAAATAATGTAACTATTATACCATCCAACATACTATGAGAGCCGCACACACATCCTAATACAAATTAAAGTTATACCTACTTTGAAACGTCAAATTAGAATGAGCTATCCTGAGTTTCCTATAGTCCGGACAGATGATGCTTCTTGAGTAAAATCTGGTAGACTCTGATAAACTGGTTGATCCGTATGAACTGATGGGTCCGTACGAACTGGTGTATACGTATGAGCTGGTGAATCCGGAACGTTATGGACCAAATTATGGTTTTCCTATTTATCAGTTAGTGGACTGTATTATATTTTTATGTTGTGGGAAAACCTCTTGTAGAACAGACCTATTGATTCGCCATTCCGCGTGGTTACTGCTCTGATATTTGAATTGATAACTCAATTATACAGACAAAAAAAATGTTTTATTAATTTTTTAGACACAATGACAAAAATCTCATTTTTAATAATAAACGTCAAAAATCAAGCAAAACAGTCGTTTCTAAGGAAACAAAATGCATTTTTAAACGGAGAGCAAACATAAGTTGTAGGTAGTTTGCTTGAGATGATTTGTGGTAGTAATAAAATACATAGTCCCATGACATAAAGAGGAATTTGATTTGTATTTCAGTATTTCAATTCACTGCAGATATGTTAACATACCTGGAACAGAATTGCGTGTTTGGGTTTTGATTACTTTTGGTATACGCAAGGCAACAGCTAGTCTGAAGATATCGTCTGTTTCGAACCTGAAATTAATTTTTATATCTTCTGCCCACATATTATTTAGATTGAATCTATCTTCAGCAGTCCCAACAGGAAAATTTTCAACCACGCCGAAAATATTGTCCACTTCATCGTCATAAGCATCAGCTAAAATGACTGCTTTTAATGCCTCATCCATGTTCAGAAGATCCTCAATCAAAATAGAGTAGAATGGTTTTAGAGGTTAGTTCCAAATAAAACAGCGCGTAAATAAGACTCAAAACATAATGGCAATACGTGTACCGCTCCAAACAATGTTAAGACGTAAACGTAATATTTAACGCGGAGTAAATAACACACCGCATGCGCTAACGGAATTTGCAATATCTTTCTACTATTGCTTGCTGTCTCTACGTTAGTATGCTCGAAGTAAATGTTAATATTGTCATTTTAAGCTGTTATACTGGAGAACAAGAAGGAATGATGGGTGGCACAGCAACAAAACAACAAGTACAAGAAAATGGAGTGGTGAATAGTAACTTTATTGTACAGGAACAATCATATAAACTGGATATAGAAGCGAAATCACTGCTATACGTAATCGTACTACTACTACTTTGCCAATTCGTATGGTTATCGCAGAAGTATGTAAAGGATTATCCTGAGACACCTAGCAAACAACAGGGGAGTCAACCAATCTACAGCAACCCTTCAGGTCTAAGAAGAGATGTAACCAACCGTAAGTTTTGTAAACATTAGATTTTTGTAGAATTATTATTATCATGATTATTTTTATTTTTGAATTTTATATACAATACAATTTACTCTACTAAATGTCGGCAACTTGGGATCAATTGTATAATAGATTGAACGTATGTTATGAAGAAATTAATAAACAAAGCAAACGCGTATTAAAAAAGGAAGTTCCCAAAAGCAAAGAAGTTAGGGTAGAGATAATAGATAGCTTAGTTTTACATTACAATACATTTGCCGCATTAGTTAATAAAAACTTCAAACAACTTGCCGATAATCAACAACTATTATGTGAGAAACTTTTCGGTAAAATCAGAAATAAGGTTATCAGGTCGTTTCAAGCAATTCATTGTAAATATAGTGTACCTAAATTTATAGGACAACCAATAAATATAGAAGTGTTGGACGAGTATAGTGACAGCGATAGCGAGAGTGAGAGAAACATGGCGCTTAGTATGAATGAGTTCTTTAATTTAGCACGTAAAATTTTACCCAATGAATTTAATGGTGAAGCAAGCAAATTGCAAGCTTTCTTAGATGCACTCGAATTACTGCAGATTAACGCAGCCAACCATGAGGATACGGCAGTACGTTTCGTGAAACCCAGACTGACAGGCAAGGCACGGAATGTTATAACCACAGAAGACACACTACCTAGGATTACAGAAGCATTGAAAAAGGGGATAACAGGTGAAAGTTCCAGCCTAGACTTAGCAAAATTAGGGAAGTTTAAGCAACTCAACAAAGATAGTACTACGTATGCTACAGGTCTGGAGAAGCTCACGGAACAGCTTCAAGCAGCGTACATAGCTGAGGGAATGCCAGCCAACCTAGTAAATAAATACTCTACAGAGGCAGTAACTAAATCAGTTCCTCAGAATGCAGTTGGCGGTCATTTAAAGACCATAATAGCTGCAGGTAACTTTAGTACTCCTCAGGAAGTTATTACGAAGCTAGTAGCTTCGGATGATTGCGCAGCAAGTCATGAAAGAGTACTACACTTCCAAACAAAACAGTACCAGACCAAAAATAGGTTTAACTCCTCTTGGAGGAACCCACACAACAATCAAAACAGAATCACTTATCCTGGTCAACCATGGATGACATAGTAGTAATAGGGATTTCCGAGAATCATCATCTATCAAATCTAAAAGAAACCTTTGAAACATGTCGTAAATTTAATTTGAAACTTAATCCGCAAAAATGCCAATTCTTCAGGCGCGAAATCACGTATTTAGGTCACAATTTATCTGACGAGGGCGTTTCCCCCGATAAAGCAAAATTTTCAATCATTGAACAATATCCCGTACCAAAGAACGCGGACGAAGTAAGGAGATTCGTCGCAATTCTGTAATTATTATAGAAAGTTCATATCTAAATTCGCTGAAATATGCGTACCTTTAAATAAACCGTCCAGGAAAAACATTAAATTTGATTGGTCGGACGAATGTGGTAAATCATTTGACACATTAAAAAAGGCGTTGATTCAGCCACCAATTCTAAAATAACCCGATTACAGTAAACAGTTTATCTTAACAACTGACGCATCAAACATGGCATGCTCCGCAATATTAAGTCAAAGATATGGAGACACAGATTTACCAATAGCATACGCGTCTAGAGGATTCAATAAATCTGAATTAAACAAAGAACTATTAGCAATACACTGGAGTATAAATAATTTCAAATGTTACTTATATGGTTCAAAACAATTTATAGTAAAAACAGATCATAAACCGTTAACACACTTATTTTCGATGAAAGATCCAAGTTCTAAAATGACAAGGATAAGACTAGATCTAGAGGAATATGATTTCGTAATACAATACGTAAAAGGCTGCACGAATTACGCGGACAGCATATCTAGGATAACAGTAGATCAACTAAAAGATCTATACATTAATAACACTCACGTCTTAGCAATAACCAGAGCACAAACCCGGCAGGGAAAAGCTCAAAAAGAAAACACAGAAATCTCGAGTCATAAAGAAGAAATCCACAAATTAGCAGTATGGAAAGTACTGAACAATGTAGAGGCTCAAAAATTGCCAATCTTGAATTTTGAAGGTAACCGTTTCTCGGTAAGGATGAGCATACGGATCAAAAACAGGATGACATTTAGCCAAAAGTTAAATACCGATTTAGAAAACTTTGATTTAGATCAAATGTTATCTCAGCTTGATAAGCTAGCGGTACAATATGATATAAAAAGAGTAAAGATTTATTTGAATAATATAATATTTAATACGTGCACAGTAGATGAATTTGTAAAAAGTGGAAATAAAGTATTGAAAAATATACAAATATGTATCTGTGGAGTACCAAGAAAGGTAGAAGATGACAAGGAGAGACAAGAAATACTAAAGAGATACCATAATCACCCACTGTACGGAGGTCATACAGGAAATAATAGGTTATTGAAGAAGCTAAAAACGAATTTTAGATGGAGTAACATGGCAAAAGACGTTAGAGAATTTATAAAGAAATGTCATAAGTGTCAAGTGAACAAGGCAAAACCGAGTCACACAGAAGAATTCGTAATTAAAGACACCTCAGAGAAACCATGGGATATAACATATATAGACACAATAGGTCCTTTTGTAACAAGTAACCAAGGTAACCGATATTGCATTACAATAGTGTGTGAATTGACAAAATATGTAGTAATAATACCAGTAAAGGATAAGGAAGCTAAAACAGTAGCTAAGGGAATTTTTGATAACTTCATACCGACCTACGAGTTAATGAAACAAATCAGAACAGATCTGGGCACAGAATATAAAAATGAAATATTTAGCAACTTAACAAAACTTTTAAATATCAAGCATAACTTTTCAACAGCATATCATGACCAATCCATGGGGAGTTGTGAAAAATTACATAGATCGTTAAATGAGTATGTGAGAAATTTTATAACTGAATGTAAGAGTGATTGGGATGAATGGTGTAAAATGTTTGCTTACTGTTATAATACTACGCCAAACACTAATCTTGGATACACTCCTTTTGAATTAATTTACGGTAGAAGTCCTAATTTACCAGATAACCTAATAGCTGAAATTCAACCGTGCTATAATGTTGATGATTATTATCAAGAGTTGAGGTATAGGTTACAATTGGCGCATATTAGAACTAGAAATTTTCTAATTAAACATAAGTTAATAAGGCAGAATATTAGTAGCCAAACCGCCTCGGTGCAATCTTTTAAAGTAGGCGACTTAGTTCTTTTGAAAAAGGAGGAACGGACGAAGTTCGATTCAGTATATATAGGTCCATTTCAAGTTGTAGAGGTTAATGGAGTCAATTGCAAAATTTTAAATGATAATAATAAAATGCAAACCGTTCACAAAAATCGATTGGTCTCATATTATGTAAATAGTGTAGTGAGTGGAAAAAACAGTACCATTCGAGAACATAGTGTAGAGGAAACGATAGACAAAGTGCGTGGACAGTAAATACTAACATTTAGACAATTTTATTACTTTTATTATTTTAATACTTTTATTATGGACACTAATCGGTGTAAGTATTTCTGTTAATCAAATTATTTGAATGTTTAATATAAATGTAAACACACTAATTAACAAGCTAGTCTTTTGTATATTATACCTTGTATGTAAATTGTTTAGATGTTATTGATATCATGTTATGTAAACTAGTTTGTAAACAAACAAGCGTGTTTTGTAAAAACAATTGTACAATGTTATGAGTTTAAAACGTATCATGTTTTGTAAGATTGAAAAGTAACTGAACTTGTTCAGAGGATAGGGAATAACCCTGTAGATTCCGTCTGTGACGAAATCTCGTAAGAGGGGAAGGTGTGGTGTGAACACCCCGTATATTTCGTATTTTAATTAAATTGTTTATTAGAAATATTGATGGCCTAGACTACCGTAGTTTGTTTATAGTATGTCACGTTCACGGTCAATCGTGTTTGCGAGGAAGGCTGAATAAACAAGAAATAGTAAATAAATACACGGCAAAGGATAGACGAAAGGTTCAATGTATGATATTCATTATAAAGTTCACTATGTTGCTGATACAGCATTAATATAATTTATTTATAGTAAATAAGTGTTGTACTCTAATCCAGTCATCGTAAATATAATTTTATGTCTTTAGTGTAAAAGTGTTTATTCCATACAACCCCCAATATTAAATATTACACTGTTAAATTGTGTAATGTTATTTTGTATTTTAATTGTTAATACTAGGTTTAAATTAATTGGTTCCCCTATATAGGCAATTTATAACTATAAAGTTAAAAATTGTCATCATTTTGTTTCATTATATTTCTTGGAGTATTTTGTAAATGGATTATAATATATCTCCTCCAACTATCAACTTATTATCACCTCATCTTTCTTCCACTATACATACAATTATCATAATCTTATACTTATTATTTCATATTCATCATATAATCTTTATATCTTCCTAAATCATCAATAAACATTCCATATCATCTCATCTTATACACACTCGTGTATCTTCCACATATAAATCATATTTATTTCCATTTATACCTCTAGTTCCTTTATAACTCTTCGTTACACTGTTCTCCAAGTACTTATCTTCTAATATTTTATATTTGTTTGAAAATTTGTACCAATTAGTATTAAACTTTATATTTCTTATATGTACTCATTTCTGGCTTATTTATAGAATCGTTGCTATAGTTTCATTGTTTTTTATTATTTTTGTATTGATTGTACTGATAAAATTAGTTTTATAATTATTGTTAATTTATGTTACTCAAACAATTATTATACTAGTGTTTGTTGAATATTTTTGTTTTCATGTATCCAATGGATCATTAGTTATTCTATTACTATTTAACAAAAATAAAAAATAAACTGATATTTTCTTGATTACCTAAAAACCTATTTTATTTTTGAAAAAATTTTTGAATAGACGATGGGAAGCCAAATCCAAAATTATAAAAAAATTTGCAGGGTGCTATTAAGAAATTTAAAGTTAGGGGTTGTAACTAAGGGTTGAATATTTAGGGAATAATTTTTTCCACGCCATATTAGAGTGTATTGGAAATGGAATAGATCAGTTTTTGTCCCGAGAATCTTTATTCGTTTAAGAGATATAGCCTGAGTAAATTAGTCTGTATATACTTGTGAAAATTTTTTCATCTGTCAAATTTGACATTTCAACAATGTTCCGACTATTTTTTGATTGTTGTTTCAGCCAATGAGCATGCAATTAGGCGATAATTTTGCACTAGTGCAAATTATCGATAATTTGCACTAGTGCGAATTATCAGGTCCTTCAAAATAAATGCAGACGTAATTATATTAAACGTTTATTATTTATTGAAATAACATGAACATTGTTAAGCCTAGTTATTGAAATTCTTACAATTAAAAACGCAATTATTAAAATTTATGATTGAACCAGTCGAAGTTTGTTGTCGGTCAGAAACAACGTTACTGGAAGAAGAAGTTGAAACTGAAAAATCACCAACCTCCCTGTTCTCACTGTTTCTCATTTTCTTTATTATTTCCTCATGAAACTCTTTATCAAGTTGTAAATAAGGTTTTATTGAATTGACATTTCCATGTCCCGTTATTTTCGTTAGCTGGTTTTCGTTTACTCCAACCTTGGCTAGATGGCTTACGGCAGTTGCTCGATGAGAATGGTTTGTGAATTTGAACTTTTCGCTATCGAGACCTCTGCTTCTTGGACAGACAGCTTTGTCCATTTTGCGATCTCGTTTCTACCAGCTGGGATGTTCTTGAACCATATACCACTATTTTGCCATTCTCGATTCGGTGTAAGAAACAGACGGTTCGTCTTCACGTTAGATCCTCGTTTTGACAAAAGTTTTCTGTATAATCTTGAAAAAAAACATTGAAAAGTAAAATTAAATAAAAAAACCTTAATTTGACCTACCTAATGGGGCAGATGTCTTCATTACTAATGTTTCGGATTAACCATTTACTGTCCGCTAATCTACGGCCTCCTCCTTAGCAGGTTTTTGAAAATACTTCTATTCTATTTGTGCTTGTTCCATCATGAAACTTTTCTTCTTGAAAAAAATCCGTCAAACAGTTGACTGCCTCACCTCCTCGAAATGCTAGCTCATAAGATATGAGATGAAAAAATTTTTTCTGCAGACCTTCCGGCTCGTTTTCATCGTAAAGCTTCAAAATTTGCAGCAATTCTTTGTGAGTAAAAGCTGATGAGCTTTCTTTTCTCTTTTTCGGGTTCATTTGTAATATTTTGCGCGTAGCATCTCGGGCACTCCTAGCAGATTTAAATCTTACATCATTAAATGGATCTATTACAATACCGCAATCTTTGCAATATTTTTCTTGAACAAGTTTTGCTGTTACGTTCCACATTGTTTTCACTACACTTTCTTTACAGAAGGATCCATCCTTCTTGCGCATGTTGCTTGCCCAGTCCTTTAGAGTGAAGGCAATTTTTTTCACCGAAGTTCCTCGTTTTAATAAGTGATTTCTTTCAGCACAAAACTCTTGAAATTGTCTCCATACTGACATTTTTGACTTTTTCGTATTCGTTGGCGTAAAATTGTCTATATTCTTGTCAATATCTACAGCAGAAGCATTTTCAAATTGCGACATTGTACAATATTCGGTGTGTTCGGGGAGCACGCTTTCGAGCTATGTAGCGCCAAGCGCCATATAACGCAAACGAAGAATAGTACTAGATAGCGCCAACTGGCGCAAATAGCGTGCTCCCCGAACACACCCATTGTTATCGCCACAGGTGACGCCAATGTGACAGCAACTGACAGTGACACAAAACGATTTGATTTATTCATAAACTTTTCTCATAAAAATTATAGTCGCCACAGTTGATGTCAATGTAACAGCAAATGACAGAGGCACAATACGATTTGTTTGATTCAAAAAATTTTTGACAAGCAAAATGTCATAATTTATCAACGATTAATAGTTTAATTTAATACTGTAGAATAATATTTAACAATTTTGGCGACGAGGATAAAAGAGATCAATTCCTAACACAGTATTTAGTAAAAGATTCAAGAATTATCTAAAAAAAAATGTCATCCGAAGTTACACCACTAATTGAAACATTAACTGGATTAATTCAAGTGCTTCAACAACAACAACAACAACAAGTTAGTGCAACAAATGATGTTAAAGAAACGTTAAAAACGCAGATTATAAATTTCGAACCCTTTGACGAAATTTCAGAAAATTTTGAAAGTTACGTTTAGAAAAATTTTTTAAGCTGAAAAGGCTGGATAAAAATGATGCTGCTACTAATGATGCTAAAGTAATGGTTTTAATTAACTGTCTAGGGAGTAAATATTACAAGCTATTATTAAGCCTTACATCTCCAGATTTACCGAGTACAAAAACATATGATGAACTAATAACTTTACTGATGAATCATTTATCACCTATAAAAAACATTCTTGCTGAACAACATAGATTTTTTATGAGGACACAAGCACCTGGTGAGTCCATTTCATCATTTGTAGCCGCTCTGAAAGAACATATTAAAACTTGTGAATTTAAAATAGATTGCAAAGATCATGAATGCAATACTTGCAACAAATCCATCATTAATCCACTTCTGAGAGCACAATTTCTCCGTGGCTTATCTGACGAAGAAATTAGAGGGAAAATTTTGCAAGAGGTTAACATTTCGTTTGAACGAGCATTTCAAACAGCATTGGCTATTGAAGCTTCTAAGATTCAGAATAGGGAAGTTTACAAAAGTATTCATTTCAGTAGAATTAATAAAATTACTAATTACACAAATACAAACACTAGTTCCAAAAATTGACAACAGAAAATTTCCAGTGAGCAAAAGAACGAAAATAGAATTAATTTTCGAAAACTAGTACTCGATGGTTTATGTCTACATTGTGGAAAAGACAATCATAAAACACAAGATTGTAGAGTCATGCAAAAGCTTAGTTGCCGAATATGTAATAAGAGGGGACACATAAGCAAAGTTTGTATTACATCTTTACAAAATCGATCTAAATTAAACGTTCAAAATATCGATAACAATGTGGTTAGACAAAAAATTTGTCTTGTTTTACAGAGGGGAGAATTGTTATGTATTTACTCGTGTATTTATATTTAGTTGTTAAAGTTACCTTAGATATGACTTAGTTTGTTATGGGAATTATTTTATATTTTTGAAAAGTAAAATGTCATAATTTATCAATGATTAATAGTTTAATTTAATAATGTAGAATAATATTTAACACTCTTTATCTAGTTTCTTTTCTTTCTTACTTTCCAATTTTGTTTATTATCTTTAATTGATGTTGTAATTATCTTTTGGTATACCTTCTTCTTATTTATTATGTGGTATTTATTGTCATAGTTATATGAGGTTGTGTTGTATTGAGATTGTCCTATAAGTCTATTCTTATTGTCACTTGAATTATGTCCTTGTTTATTTCTTATTATGTTATGTTGTATGTTTGTCACATTGTTGTAGTTTCTTAAATTATAATGTAGTTTCTTTGTCCTAATTTCTTCTCGTGTATTTTCTTTTCTCTTATCCTTTATTTATTAAGTTAAGTTTTAAATATTCTTTATATATTATACTTTTCTTGTAAGTATATGAATTCTTTAATTAAAATATTTTTGTGTATATACTTAGTAGTTATGTTTCGTAGAACCTTTTCATCTAGGTTGATATTCCTTATAACTTTCATATTACTATCTTTTGTCTCAATTATACTAGTTTCTATTTTTGTTTCTATAATCTCATTTTTTTGTTGTTCAGTCAGTTTATTGTGTATAATTTCTGTTTTTACAATTCTTTCATTTTTATTATCTTCCAATGTTTTCTTCGAGTCAATGTTTTCATCATTATTATTTACATCCTTTTCATCTACTATTATTATGTCTTCTATTATTCTGTCTTGTTCATTTTTATTTGTCTGTATAGTTTCAATTTTGTTTTCTAAACTTTTATTTAATTCTTTGGCCATCTTATGCTATCTTATGCTGTGAGATTTCTAAATTTTCTATACTTTTCTGGTGCTGGCCCTATAGTTGGGACGCCATTTTGTAATGAATATTATGATTTTATGATTATTTATTTTATAAATTTTAATTGATTAATATTTGATATTATTATTTAAATGTAATATAGAAACAAGATCTTCTTTTTCTCAGGGGTGCTTTGTTCTGCAAGTTTCTAGTTGGATTATTAGGTATATATGAATGAAAAATTGATTAATTATAATTACAAATTTATTATGAGTTAAATTAAAACAGTAATCTATTGAATGACCAATAAAATAATAGGTAGGAAAATAATAAAAAAAAAGGCCTTTTATTAACTATAAAAGAACTTACTTGATGTTAAATTTGTGCTAAATTAATTAATATTATTTATGTAATGGTAAATAAGTTATTATCTAAATACAGTAATTATTGAATATCAAATAAATTCTTTTGTTTTTAAATTATTAAACTTAACTAACTACTACAAAAATTTTCAAAATGTTTACAATTTTATCCGACCTTGATGTAGAGTCCTGTTTCCTGATTGGTGGAAAAAGTCGCTCTATGAAAAACGGAAACGAACGAAGTGATACGTGGAATTTCCGACTTTGGTAAAATGTCGTGTTGTTAGACGTTTGGTTTCTTGTGTAATATTGTTGTTATTTGTTTGTTCCTCCAAATTGATATAGTTTAGTGTTTGTTGGATTATAGTTCCTTTAATTGTATTATAAATAGTAAGTACACTTATTGACCATTCCAGAATGACGTCATGGACGGTCGGCCATGTTTGCTGGGTGGCATACAAACTCATTAATTCCATTTGTTTATACTGAGTTTTGAACTTTTTGCAATTTCTTGAATAGACCCAGCTTCATATTGTTTATAAGCTTGGGTGCTTTTATAAGCAATACGGAGAAAGTCGACTGTGTGCTACCCAGAGAAAATGGCGGAACTTGTCAAAATCACGTGTTCTGGAATGGTCAATAAGTAATTTCTTCTTTTTTATGCGTCTAAAATGTTTTTTTAATTACACTTTTGATTAAGTTTTTACTGTCACTTTTTAGCACTTTGTTTTACTCCTTAATTACTTTAATTTGTATTCCTAATGTCAATATTTAACACTTTATTTTAACTACTTTAAAAACTGTTTGTTCACTTTGTTCAAATTGACTGTTCACACTCAGATCTTCTATGGTTGACTTCCAATCATATACTACTCCCCAACGACCTCTGCTCAAGTCTTTTTATAGGTTTTTAACCTCCTGGAATCTTCGTTATTGTTCTATAGATTAGTTAATTCTAGAAAAATATGTGTATCTCTTTCTTTCATATATACAGAGTGAGTTTTATGTATGGAACGCCTCAATTATCTCGGAAACGGCTTGCACGATTTTTACAAATTTTGATATTTGACGATTTTGTAATATGGCCGAGCTTATGGTAGTGTTTACATTGTTGTCGGATTTTCCGTTTTTCTGGAAATCTAATGAACTTTGTTATTTCAAATGGATCACCCTGTTTATTTTTTTGTTATTGAAATCCCTGAAAAATACTGAATATTTTTCATGTAATATTTTCTATACCTAAATGTCATTATTTCGGAGTTATAGCTAACTTTTTATTATATCCGCTCAAGTTTTGCAAAGTTTTAAAGATCAAATGGCTTGTTGCGTTGAAGTAAACGGACAACAGTTTCAGCATCTACTGTAACAGCCTTTATTTTATGTTTTTCATAGTTCCCTAGTTGTTTACCACGTAAACGTGGACCTTCTTTTAACATGATTCAAATATCTAAAGATTAAAGATTTGTTTGCGTCATGATTTGGATAAACCTTTTACTGCACCTGTTTTGTTAAATTTTTGTACTAATGTACTGAAGTTAGATTTTGTTATGGGATTTTGATTAGGATATGAATTATTGAACATTATTAATATTAAACGAGTTTATTGAATCCTAGCCACCTTAAGAGGGGCGTCAAAAATGTGACAGCTGAAAACGGGTGACAAGCCTGAATTGTACCCAAAATTTCAATCATTTTGTAAACAACAAATCTAAAGAACGCCTTTAAATTACGTATTCAAATTTTAACAGGATATAGCTTAGACCTTTTTCTAGAAGATGAGGTTTTTTAGTTACGTTTTATATTGTAATAAAAGAGATATTGGTGTTTAAGTGATGGTATGTTTTTAAAAAGTTTGACAATTTGTGATCACGAATTTTAACGCAAAAGGCTGAACTCCTAAAGACAGCATAGAGAATGCGACTAGCAAAATATGAAGTTAAAGAAAGGTATATTTTTTGAGATTTGTTGCATGCAAAATTTGAACATTGTACTAATCTGTCAACTTAGTTTAACAGTTTTGGTGGCGCTTTTTTCAGAGACGTAGGTCTATTCTAATTCTCCAAATCTTAGACAAGGAAAGAGAGAGGACTGCGCATTGGAATCAATTTATGTAACCCATTTACCACCAAACTAATGGCAGACAATATTGACATAGGCGTATCATACGATTTTTCTTTTACGATTATTAAATAATCATTTTCATTATTTCGTATTACAAATCTAATTTAAAAAAGTCTTTAAATTTATACTGCTCCAAAAAAAACAACAATCATTTTAAAACATATTTATTTAATAAATATTACAATTTTAATCTATTTTATCTATTTTAAATATATGTTTTTATTCCACGCCTCTGCAAAACTATTACATCTATGAGCAAATAATAACAATTAAATGAAAAATAATCTTTAAAACTGAATGAAAACAATTTTCAAAATATATGTACAATTAATTTAAGTTATCATACATAACATATGTGATTTAGTTAAACATCTATTACTTGAAAGCTTTAATATTAATAGAAATAAATTTGAATGAAAAAGTTTTAAAATACTTCTTACCTATGAAATGAAATTCCTTCCTCTTTTTTAGCAATCTGACTGTTGCACTTATAAACTGCACAATTAACCATTTTAAAATGTCTATTCAGGTAATTAAAAAAGGTGAAAATTAATAATAAAAAAACTAAAAAAATACAATTCGACGTTCCAAATTTGTTTACCACCAAACATATGTCAAACGTTTGAAACTTGGCTTCAATCAAACGCATAAGGTTTTCATTGCCATGCGCTGTCCTCTCTCTTTTCTAGTCTAAGCTCCAAATCCAAACTTCACTTAAAACATAATCAACCTAACCTTATTTCTCGTTTATAACGTCAAAATAATATATTAATTTTAGTGTTTTGCTTTTAAATATATAATTGTCTATATTAATATTCGTTTATAATTTACCAGAAGTTAAAAAAATTAATTTTAAAGTATATTTTCACAATTTGCGTTGGTTTTTACATCGTTTATAGCATTATCCAACTGTGATAAGTGCAAGGAATTTAGTGTTATGAACCGTTGTTATTTCCTAAATTACTTTTTACTTAAACACAGTTGTCTTATTTTAGTCGAACTGGTAAAAATGTGAGTTTTGAGAGACCCGATTTTTGTTTATACCTTTTTTTTATCTTTTAAGTTACCTAATCATTATCTTATATCTTTATTTGTTAAATAACTAAACCCAACCTAAGGGATTTACATTTATAAATGAAAACCACTTATGTGAATATTAACAGCTAAGTGTTAAACTGTTTTTTTAAATAGGCATGATAATAATGTCCACAAGGTTTGCTGCAATATTTATTTACATGTTCAATATGCATAAATATAATAGCTTTCTCTTTAGATAATATGAAGAATTAAAATTTACAGTCAAATATGTAATATTTTTATTAAAACATCTGTTATCTTTATATATATCCCGTTCACCATTGAAAGTTTGTTGGTAAATGATAAAACAGACCAAAGGGTTCCATAATAATGTCAGAATGAAGTTCATATATTTCCATAATATGGTGAA
This sequence comes from Ophraella communa, assembly GCA_035357415.1. Lineage (NCBI taxonomy): Eukaryota > Metazoa > Arthropoda > Insecta > Coleoptera > Chrysomelidae > Ophraella > Ophraella communa. The sequence goes on from CM068981.1 coordinate 26,248,085, forward strand.
CTGGGTACATATAATTGAGAAAATGAGTCCTAAAAAAGAAAAACATAACATTTGTATTTTAAAACACATAGTAGCCCACAATAGGTTTCATATTGATGTAGCCATGGGTTCTATAAGGGCCCAGTTTCAATGTTTTTGAAGAAAGAGTTCTAAAAAATAAAAGATTAGAATTAACACTAAAAATTATTAATTATTTAATATAAATAGAATAAAACCTGTGTAGGCAGTTACTTCAGGTCCAAAGTTTTTGAGGAAACAGTTCTAAAAAATTAAAGATTAGAAATAAAATATAAAATAATTCATAACATTAATAACAAATTTTGTCAGTCTTCTAACTATCAACAGAATACAACCAGTGTAGGCAGTTACTTGAGGTCCGAAGTTTTTGAGGAAACAGTAGCATATATTTTGAAAACCATTGATTTATTTCTCCAACAATTTAATTATCTAAACACAGATGAAATAACATATAAATATGGTTGTCAGAAAAAGTATATTGCTAAAAATAGTATTTTCAGGACATTTTTGAAATACTTTAGAAAAGTAGTAACCTATTGAATCTTGTAGAAATATTTTGTTTACCATACTCCACCTAATAAAATAATCAAAAATTAATCAAATAGTTTTGATTTAGAAAACGATACTAATATTCTTCCTGGTCTATCCTAGTGTGTGGAATCTGATCGAAACCACACTGAAGTCTATTTGCAATTTCTCGTATTTACATCCATTATTTAATCAGGGCGTTAATTAATACCCTAATTTTACTTGTCACTATTTATTTGTCACTTACATACAGTATCATTTATTTAAATACATTTTTATTTGAACATCGACAAATTCGTACGATGTCTAAATTATAAAACAAAAACTTTACTTGTTGCACATAGGGTAGTTCTTACAAGACTGGTCGTTCTAACAAGGAGGGAGAGGGAGAAATTGCCGCTCATATTTGCCAGAGGCGGAGAACATCATACATGTACAAATATTAAAAACAATAAAATAAATAATTTACGGAATATACCGCCCCCCTTGAAAGTACCACCTTTCAAAGAAAATACAAAAAACAATTGAAAAACTGAGATTTCAGTCTTACTAAGGTTAACAAAGATACATTTGCTTACAACTAATTATTATTTACTAAACATACAAAAATTTTACGACATAGGTAAAACACATAATTTCGCGACGGCTCGTTTAAACTCGCCCCGCGCAGTTTTTACTAGCACAACACGCGTTATATTGTCAGTACCTGGGTATAAAGTTAACACGCGCCCGAGACGCCATTTTAACGGAGGTAGATTATCCTCTTTCATTAACACTAGGTCCCCTATTTTAATCGTCGGTTTACTGGAATGCCTCCTTTTGGAACGTCTAATTAACTTACTTAGGCATTCTCGCTGCCACCTATTCCAAAAGTTTTGAAAAATTTGTTTTAAATATTCATATCTATTAAGTCTGTTTATGTTTAGTTCACGCACATCTAGCTCAGGTAAAGCCACTAAAGATTCACCAATCAAAAAATGTCCTGGAGTCAATGGTGATAGGTCATTGGGGTCATTTGACAGCGCACTGAGCGGCCGGGAATTGAGAAACGCTTCAATTTGGGTAAAGACTGTTGTCAACTCTTCAAATGTTAAAGCAGCATTACCCACGATTCGTTTTAAATGGTATTTCGCTAGTTTTACACTTGCCTCTCACAAACCACCAAAATGTGGGGATCGAGGAGGTATAAATTTTCAATTAATACCATCTTGTGTTAAACTATTAATTATTTCATTGCTAAATTCACTGCTTTTGATTTGATTTAAGAATTCTAACATTTCGTGATTAGCGCCTATAAAATTTGTGCCACAATCAGAATAGATATTTTTACATTTGCCGCGACGGCTAATAAATCGCTTTAACGCATTTAAAAATGAACTTGTTGAGAGATCGGAAACGACTTCTAAATGAACTACCCGGGTAACAAAACAAACGAAAACGCACAAATACGCCTTTAAAATTTTACTTTTTCGCAAATGTGAGGATTTGATATTAAACGGACCAGCATAGTCCACTCCGCAATTATAAAATGCTCTAGTAGGCGATATTCTCTGCTCAGGCAATTCACCCATCAAAGTTGACATATTCTGTGGATTTACTTTAAAACATACAATGCAATTGCGTAATACTATTTTTATTGTGGTAATCCCACCTAAAATCCAAAAGGTTTGCCTAATTTGCGCAAGTAAATTTTGCGCACCCATATGCAAATTCTTTTTATATTCAAAATTAATTATTAACTTACTAAAATGACTATCCTCTAATATAATAGGAAATTTTTTATTATACGAAATGGCAGCCTTACCAATGCGGCTTCCGACACGCAAGATATTATTCTTATCCAAGAAGGGATTCAATGAAATTAATTTACTAGACCTAGAAATGGCTTTATTATTTTGTAATGCCTTTATTTCATCTGGAAATTCATTGGCCTGCGATATTTTACAAAGTATTAGCAACGCGTTATCTAGCTCATTTGTAGTTAACGTACCTGTCAATCTATTTTCTCGTTTTGTTTTTCAATTATTACAAAATCTTAAACACAAGGCTGTAACTCGCCTGAGACGCAAAAAACTTGAAAATTTATTTAGCAGTTCGCAATCTATCAAAGCACTGCGTAACATATGTATTTTTACACCTTTCCTTTCAGGTAGCTCTTCCGTTATCCTTATTACTTCTTTATTATTTGGCCATGAGGAAGAATCTTGCTTTAACCATTTGAGTCCTTGCCACCATAACCTGGCGTTTATTAATTTATTTACATTACAACCTCTGGAGATGAGGTCGGCGGGATTATCCTCGCTGGAAACATGATTCCATATATTTATTAATTTGTTGCCGTGAATTTCAGCAACTCTATGGCTAACAAAAGTACTCCATTTCGATGGATCTGATGATAACCATGACAGCACAATCGTTGAATCTGTCCAGCATCGAATTTCGTCAATTCTCATATTCAAGGCATTTACTGTTTTTGTCATTAAAAGTGAGAGCAGCAAAGCTCCACATAACTCAAGCCTTGGCAGAGTTATTACCTTCAGCGGTGCTACCTTGGATTTTGCACAAAGAATTTGAGTAATTATTTCGTTATTTAAATCCACAGATCGTAGGAATAAACAGGCGCCATATGCCTTCTCCGAAGAGTCACAAAAACCATGAATTTCAACTTTCATTGGATGTACATGAACTGCATGTCTAGGTACTGTTAACTTATTTAAACAAGGTAAATCCCCATAGAAATTTTGCCATTGTTCATAAATGTTTCTGGGAACTTCCTCATCCCAATCAATTTTACACTTCCATATTTGCTGCATGATAAATTTAGCCAGTATAATAATAGGGCTTACTAACCCTAGAGGATCAAAAACTTTAGACAAAATTGACAAAATATTTCTTTTTGTGATCTTCATAGGATATTCCAGGGTTACTGAATATTGTAAAATGTCTTGCTTAACGTTCCAAATAAGTCCCAATGTTTTAGTAATTTCCTTATTTACAATATAATGATCTGTCCTTACTTCCGCATTTTCAAAAACTTCTATTTTATTCGACACCCACTTTCTAAGATTGAAGCCTCGTTTCCTTAGAATTTCCGAAATTTCCTTTTTTAGTTTGATTACTTCTTCTATTGTCGATCCTCCACTTAAATAATCGTCCACGTAGAAATTATTAATTATTTCGTAGCAAGCTCTCGGATAACTTTCTTCCTGCTCCCTTGCTGCTTCATGCAAGCATCTTATAGCTAAATATGAGGCAGGAGTGGTTCCATACGTTAGTGTATTCAGGCGGTAGTGTTTGATGTCTTCACCAGGATTATCTCTCCACATTATTCGCTGTAAATCTCTCTGATCTGGGTCAATCCGGATTTGTCTGTACATTTTCTCAGCATCAGCCCCCAAAACAATGTTGTGTTTTCTAAATCTGATTAAAATAGAATACAAATCATCCTGTATTGTAGGTCCAGCCTTTACGTAGTTTCGTAGTCGTACTCTCTTTCTTCACCACACCATGATGTGGCATATAATACACGGGCTCCATCTTATTTATTATTTTGTCTTCCTTGATTTCTGACATGTGTCCCAATTCTTCATATTCCTTCAAAAATCGTGTATATTCATTTTTCAACTCATTATCTGCGTTCAGCTTTTTCTCTAGTTTCAAAAATCTTCTTTCTGCCATTTTCACTGAATCGCCAATATCCCTTACGTTTCCCTTTATGGGCAGTTGCACTATAAATCTGTCGTCTTCAGCATGCTTAGTTGTTGCTTTGAATAAATCTTCACATTCTCTTTCTTCTTTATTTAAAATTAATTTGGGTTGCACCTCTTCAATCTTCTAAAAGTTTTCTATTTGGTCCTCGAGTCGATCATTAATTGAAATATTGCAAAACGTTTTTTCACTTTCGCTGCTATTGTTACCGCGAGATACCCTTCCTGAAATGATCCATCCAAAACAGGTTTTTTGTAGAATAGGCATGTTTTCTTCAGTTTTAATTTGTCCATATCTTAAAAGTTCATAGAAAGTATCTGCTCCAATTAACATATGTCTGCTAGAATAATATTATTTGGTATTTTAAGATTTCCTTTATCGACTGGATACACTGGTAGGGCGTTGGTTATTTTATTTAATACAATACAGTTTAAATTTGTTTCAAATGAATTTAATTTTGAATAGATATTAATATTGACACATTTATTTATCTTTGTCACTGCGCTATTTATACCTACTACTGATAGATTAACACCACTCACATTTAAATTTAATAAGCTTACTAATTCATTTGTTATGAAATTAGATTGGGAACCAGAATCTAATAGTGCTCGTACCTCATGCTTATTACCTTGATAATCTGCTATTAATACCTTGGCTGTAGATAGTAAAATTTCACCTTTATTTTGATTTATGCATGTATTCTCTATAGTATTTAAAGAGCTATATGAGCTTACGCTACTTTCTATTTTATTCGAATGATCCGACGAACTATTATTAATTGAATTATCATTTATATTATTTGTATTGTTGTTACCTGACGAGTCACTGTTAGGTCTAAGATTATTTGAATTATCTTTTACATCCCTTGAGTAGTCAATGTGCAATAGACTATTATGAGGCTTGCCGCATTTTCGACAACCCTTGTATGTACATCTTGTACTCACATGATTATGCTTAAAACAATTAAGGCACAAATGTAATTTTTTAACTTCAACTATTCGTTGTTTTTCATTTAAACTTAAAAACTTAGGACACTGAAATAAAGGATGCCTGCTAACTTTACACATAATACATTTATATTCTTGCGCATTATTATTGCCTTCATTTGCGGAGAAAAAGGTTTGAGTATTTCGCTGAGAATTAAAATTATTTTTTGAATTAAAATTGGACTTACTTGTTTTAGGCCCCTGAGGTTGATTTGTGTTTGTCTTGTACGAATTTAAACCTTCTAGAATATGACATCTCTCGGTTAAAAACTCCAAAAAATCATTACAAGTTACTAAGGATAATAAAAAACTCTTCGTTTTAACAAAACTTCCAATATTTATTTAAAAAAGCAGTTTTTAAATAAATATTGGAAGTTTTGTTAAAACGAAGAGTTTTTTATTATCCTTAATAAGATGGACTTCCAAAAAGTAAGGGTATTACAATCAATTTAATTACAAGTTACCTTATCCCTTTTAACAGTACTCGCTTCCCATTCACGTCTAGATATCATATCAAGCTTATTACTAAATATGTATAACAATGATGTATCCCAATTGTCTACCGGTTCATTAAGATTCCTTAAAGCCCTTAAATTCTTTTGAATTGTGTCTATCATGTTCCGCAAGTCAACTAAAGCATGTTTGCCTATGGAAGGCAATTCAAACAAGCCCTTTACATGACTTTGTATAATGAATTTTTTATTTTCATATCTTTCTCTGAGAATTTTGAACGCGACCTCATAGTTTAAGTCATTTACTTCAATATTCAGTATTGCCCGAGCAGCATCGCCCATGAGACATGATTTTAAATAATAAAATTTTTGCACATTACTAAGAGAACCGTTCGAATGGAATAATGCCATAAATGTGTCAAAAAATCCTAACCAGCTATCATAACTACCACTCTAAATGAAGGCAAATCTAAAGGAGGTAATTTCACTAAATTTTTATTTGATATATTACTACTACTTACTTCCCTCTCCAACGGCGGTGGGGATTCTTTTAACCAATCTTTAAACATACATATTGTTTCGAAAAATGTTTCTTCAAAAGTAAGCCGCGTTTGACTTTCCGCTTCCTCAACATATTCAATCTCCGTTTGTAACGAATTAAATTTATCCCATAAAACTTCGCATTTAGAATATCTTTCATTAATTATAATTTTATTAGTGTGAACATCACACCCCGAAATAAATTCATTAAATTTCTCTAATTGTGCACAAATTTGTTTTCTATCACTTTTTAATTTTTTAATCATTTCTTTTTTTCCTTACTAGAGGCCATTATTACTATTCTATTCTATTCTATATAGGTATTCTTTATTTATTTATTAAACAAACCGACAAATTAAAACAACAATTTGTACTTGATATTATTTTTGCTTATTATATTAACATGCACATGCAAATAAAACACAGTTTTTTTATTTATTTATTTCACCATATATATATATAGGGAATTTATTGGTAGGAAATACTTATTTATTAGACTTATCTATTTATTTGTATTTTATTTCTTAATCCTTTATTTTATTGATAATTATTATTTATTTCCTTGTCATAAATTTTAATATGATCCATATTTTGTCTGTAAATTATATCTATTTATTTATTATACTGTTATATGAAGCCAAAAAATACCATTTAAAACTTTTCTATTACCTATCGCGATAAAGTCAACAACAGCCCTAACAAGTAATAACCTATCTTGCATACATAAATATTGCATTGAAAAACTTACCCAGCCGCTATTGACCTACCAAATTTCTATAACAAACCTTTCGCGTTGACGCAATGTAGATGCAGGTGCTGAATTCAAACCACCGCCACGTGCTTCTAAACTGCCAAAATGTAGGGTGTCTCTCTAGAACATTCCATAGGACGCTGCGATACGTTGACTTCAATTATAACTTGCGGTTTATTTTCTAGAGCCTCGCTTCAATCCCTGATTTCTTTTTTATTGTAATATTCCCATTTATTTTCTTATGTTTTCAAGCCACTATCCATATCGTGCCCTACAAAAAATTTTTTTGTTTCTATACTTGTATGTTTTTTGAAATATTTCATTAAATTTTAATATTTTAATAATTTCTATCCCCCAATTTTTCCGTTTTTCTTATTTATCTGATGATGTCTGCTTAAGTGCTGATGTTACAAGATTTACGGTTTTTTCGCCTGATGATTCTTGCCTGATGATGGTCCTGTGGACCGAAACTAGTAGCAAGTAACTTACACTATTAAATTAAAATTGTGGGATCGACTTTGTGTTTTTCTTTGAACCTTTTGGATTCTACCCACATTAGAGAATGGATGACTTACATGATTGTAATATTTAGTTATTTTTATATGTATTATTCGATTTCTTCAACCATTTATTTCCATTTATCACGTCGTCGGGGTCACCAAAAAATGTGGAATCTGATCGAAACCACAGGTATTTAGGTATTTTCAATTTCTCGTATTTACATCCATTATTTAATCAGGGCGTTAATTAATACCCCAATTTTACTTGTCACTTACATACAGTATTATTTATTAAAATACATTTTTATTTGAATGGAACATCGACAAATTCGTACGATGTCTAAATTATAAAACAAAAACTTTACTTGTTGCACATAGGGTGGTTCTTACAAGACTGGTCGTTCTAACAAGGAGGGAGAGGGAGAAATTGCCGCTCATATTTGCCAGAGGCGGAGAACATCATACATGTACAAACATTAAAAATAATAAAATAAATAATTTACGGAACACCTAGTATTTAAAGTAGATAAAGGATGGCTCAAAGGACGAGTAGCATTAACACTTCTCTGGTAATGCTGATTATTTAGTATCAAGAGGCAAATTCACAGGGGAATAAGCACACAGTAGGAATATCAGTAGTACACAAAATACCACTGATTTCAATTTTCCAAAGAAAATACTTCAACATGGGCAAATACTATTGGTAGGTACTCAAAAAGAAGAAAATTCATATATCTAATATGCAATACCTATATCAATACATCTTTTAAAACTAACATCTTTTAAATCTGAATCATAGATAATAAAATAAATAATACCTACCTATTAATTGTAAAAAAATTAAAGTAAATAAACAAATTAAAACTTACCTCTTATCACTTCTGATTACTAGATGAAAAGTGCTTTCAAATGTAAATAAAATATGGATCTTTATAAAATAAATAAGATTTTTCAGAGTTTTTCATTTGTGTGAAAGATACCAGTTAAAAAATTAAAGTTACAATCCTATTGGATACATTTTAATTTTAATTGATTCGACAAAGTATGGGGTTGACATTTTTGGAATATAATTAATAGCCATAATTTAATGATACAATTAGTTTTATTAAACAATTATGTTTAGTACTTGCAAGAGTATAGTTGGCCAATCGCTGATAGTCAGCTTATCCCAATTCTTTAGGTATCTTGAAAACAGGTGCACAAAGTGTATTTCTATAGATACTAGATTGGTTAGTTATTATTGTAGGTTATTGAAAACATGGAAATATTTTTTTCTTGTGCCACATTCTCAAAATAAAAATAAACTATAGGTAAACTTTATTGTAGGGTGTGCTTTACTTTGTACTCCATTTTTCATTAAATCATGGATCTGGGTGGTAATTTAGGAATGTCCAATACTCTCTAAAAAATAAATGATATTTATTTATTTAGGCAGTAAATAATTAGCATGATACTTACTTATAATAAAGGACATCCTAACATTTATATTTTTATTTTAGTGTACCTACAAGTAAAAAAAAGTACACCCCCTAAAAAGTTTGAAAACTCGGCTGGTCCGACGCTGGACAAATTCAATATCAAAAGCTCAGGCAGTAATACGAAAAAGTTTTTCGTTAGCTCATTAAATGTATTTTTATTATTATATATTACATTAAAAATACATGCACATCACATGGATTTAATACTAATAATGTATGTCCTTTTAAAAGAAAGGATCCTAGGAAGTATCCAGATTTGTATCCGAACACATTTTTAAATGAAAGTATTCGAACTTTTTAAAAAAGTAACCGAATACATTTTGAGTAACTCTGGTTAGTACAATAAATTTAATTAATTAATTATTTGTTAGGAATGCCGAAATCTTATTTTATTTTATTTTTTTTATTTATATAGATATTTTAAATCCTAAAAACAATTAATTTGTTACGCCTATAACACAACAATATCACAAAAATTTTCAAAATATATCCAAATAGGATATTTATTAATAAAAAATATACAGGTATTTTTCATCTGTTTATGGTCTCAAGGTCAAATGTAAATGTATGTCGTGGAGGTGGAAACATTCAAAGATTTACGAAGCAAAATTCATATATTCATCTCTGTCTTAGATAAAGAAAGTCAACAAGCTCTAAAAATTATCAAATTTATAATAAAAATACTAATTTGAAACCACTATCACCATCTACTCTACATTCTTGTAATTTAAAAATAACCAGATTTTTCACTAAATTCAGGCAGTCTTACCAAATTAGAAACGCCCCTCTTAATGTATTATTTTAACTTGAGCGGATATAATAAAAAGTTAGCTATAACTCCGAAATTATGACATTTAGGTATAGAAACGATTACATGAAAAATATTCAGTATTTTTCAGGAATTTCAAGAACAAAAAAATAAACAGGGTGATCCATTTGAAATAACAAAGTTCATTAGATTTCCAGAAAAACGGAAAATCCGACAACAATGTAAACACTACCATAAGCTCGGCCGTATTACAAAATCGTCAAATATCAAAATTTATAAAAATCGTGCAAGCCGTTTCCGAGATAATTGAGGCGTTCCATACATAACACTCACTCTGTATAACTAGACATACTCACTTTGTCTATTGTAGATCTTTCGAGAACAAAATATAGTAAAAATATATCTGTCTCCTTTTTACACATTATACTATTATCGAATATTTAAATATTACAATATATATATATATATATATATATATATATATATATATATATATATATATATATTCTATTACAAGATTTTTCTTGGACCATATTTATTTATATACTTGTTATGTAGTATTTTCTTGGGCTCATAGGTCCGGAAATAATAAACTATTATTTTTTACATTTTATTAGTTCTTGACGTTTCACTCATAATTTGGAGCATTTTCAAAAGACTGAATTTAAATATTGTAAGTATTCACAAAGATAAAATCAACTAATTAAAGTAGGTAACATAAAAACTGACAATAAATAAAAATAACTACTATACACATTGAACACATTAAAATTTTAGTAAAATATATAAGTACGAACCTAAGAAAAATTTTTATAAAGATTGTCTTAAAATATTATTTTATTAGATTATAATTTAAGTCAACTGTATTATAATCTAATAAAATAATATTTTAAGACAATCTTTATAACAATTTTTCTGAGGTGCGTACTTATATATTTTACTAAAATTTTAATGTGTTCAATGTGTATAGTAGTTATTTTTATTTATTGTCAGTTTTTATGTTACCTACTTTAATTAGTTGATTTTATCTTTGTGAATACTTACAATATTTAAATTCAGTCTTTTGAAAATGCTCCAAATTATGAGTGAAACGTCAAGAACTAATAAAATGTAAAAAATAATAGTTTATTATTTCCGGACCTATGAGCCCAAGAAAATACTACATAACAAGTATATATATATATATATATATTGTAATGGATCATTATTACTAATAAAAACAAAGCTTACCTTTTTAAGCATCCATCATAGCCATTACACTAATGGATTAATTAAAAAAAAGGATATGCATATTGAAATACACTTTTCTTCTTAAACCATGTAATTACCCAAAAATAAGTATTGTCTTGAGTATAGTATAAACTTGATTATATCATAAATTTGGTCATAATATCACAGTAAAAGCCACAAAATAAACAATATTCTCTGGTCACAACAGGTTTCCATTTGGACTTAGTAGATACATCTTGTTAGAAAATGAGATGAATCTTCTGACCTAAAAATAATATACTTAGTATGAATTTGTATAAACAAACAGTATCTCTACAGTTACACTAAAACAAAGTAGTATAACTTACATATCTGATGATAATAAACAAACATTATGAGATAAAAGCCAATATAGGGTAGGTAGTCATATTGGAAAGTCAACATGTAAAAATAAATAATGCACATTAGTAAATGAACAAAATAGAATTAAAATTACTTACCTCAATAATTTACAAAAAAAAGGATATCTTAATAAGTTTAATTGAATCTGCAGTTACTTTTTCTTTAGTACATCTTAAATTTTCAATATTATACTTTTCAATTACAAACATTCAAATAAATAAAGAATGTATTTGACATCTTATCTTGTATAGGATCCATATTTAATTATTGTATCACAATCAAAATTTTCCAATCCATAATGAATGCATTTTCACATAACAATTCACTTTTCACCTAGTTCTTTTTCAAAATTCTCAGTTTAATCTGAAACAATAAAAAGAAAATAAAAATCAAAAGTATTAATGGTTTCCACATGTTTAAGAAATCAACATGTAATTTTAGTTAGTAAAGTATTTAAATTAATATTATAAAAAGGAAGTACTTACAAAATCATTAAAAGACAAATTATAGTCTTCGATATTGTACAAACAAATATACCAATAGATTGTGAGTACCTAAAAAAAAAAAAAAGACACAAGATTAATTATAAACATGTAGCAGGTGTGGTGAAATACATTAAACTAATTCCCATATCAATAGTGTTGGACATAATCACATAAACTTTTGATTGAACATTTTAAGAATACATAGTGAAATAGATATTGAAAAACTTAGTTTATAAACATTAACAAATGACAATTTATGTAACAAAAAGTATGTAGGATAATTTAGGAAGTTGTTTATATAAATTTTAAAATGTTAACCTTTGATAACACAGAAAATATCAGCTTATATAAGGTATAAGTAATACAAATAACAAAATCTTTTAAAAGTTTAAATTGTAGTTGTAAGAGTTTAAATAGTAAGTTATCAGTTAAAATAGAACTAGTTAAGTGGATTTAGAATAATTTTAAATATAATAGCTAGTGTTAATTGAAAATTTGAAAGTCTAAAATAAGTTGACAGCTCAAGGAAGTTGTGTATTTTGAATCTAAAATTTCCTAGGAAAAAGTACTTAGAAAATTATACAAACAGAATTTAAGCAAATATAAGGATGAGATCTATCTGTACATTATCAAAGGTACTATCAGAATTGTAAATTTATTACCTGGATTTTCGGAAATGTAGGTTATTTTTTTTTTAAATTCGAACAGTTGAAATCCGATGACGTCATTTTTTGTCATTTTCCAAGAAGCTATAAAAGGCCGGAGAATCCATGATTCAACGCTCTTATGATCCTGGTAGCAGAGCAATTAACATCGTATGTATTAATTGATTATCAACTAGAAGAAATTTTTTTAATTAATTAAAAGCTGTTTATGGTAAAGTAATACATGTAATATTAAAAATACATACAGAAAAGTAATCAACTATTATTAAATTACTTACCAAAGTAATAAATTGTACAAAACAAATACGGATTCCATGGAATTTTAAAGATTAAATTCGAGCGACGTTTCCAAAACGGGACCATAGTAGCCATCTTGTAAATTTGGGTACGCTGTTCCATTTCCGAGAGTAAACGAAGTAGAAGCCGATCTCAGTGTTTGTTACGTTGCGCATGACAAGGACAATATTTGAAAAACTCTGTGATACAAGGTACGTCCGATAATTAAGGATTTGTATTTTTGTTTTTAATTTGTTGTAATTGTAAACTATTATTTTTGTATATCATCTCCATTTTTTTCATATCCGGATATTCATTATTTATTTGTACTAAACGTGTGAAAACCAATTAATAATTTTTTTTTGTAACGTTTCTTTGAAATACTTGACATTAAATTTATTGAGTATTAGTTATTAAATAATATTTAATTTGAATCCTACCCAAGATGAGAGTCAGACTTTAAATTTCAACTTTAAAATTAAGTAAACTGAGCTAGTTTGAAATTCTGATAAGGCGCCTAATCATAGAAGTACAAAGAAAAAGTAAACTTTATATAAAATTAAATAATATTCAATCATTAAAATCAATTAAAATATTTGATAAAATCAATAAAACAAACAAAAATTTTTAATTATAATAATCAAACAAATAAAAACATATCTAAATAATAAAACTACGTTAGCTGTTAAGTAAAATAAACTATAGCCAAATATTTAAATCATTAGCTAAAATTTAAATCATTATAAATTGTCGCAACCAACGTGGGGCTCGCAAAAATTGTATTTTCATAAATAAAATAAATTAAATAATAACTTATAAATTTAAAAATTAAACAACAACAACATGGCGGATAAGAAAATGGTTCTTAGAGATGGAAAGCAGTTAGGAGAAGCAAAAGAAGGAGAAGTAATGGATCAGAGAGATAAAGCTGAGATGGAAACACCAGTTTATGAAGAAAGGAACAGAGGTGCTGGAGATTTTGTATCAGAGCAAGGACAAGAAAAAGAAGGAAAGCTAGAGGAACAAAAAGAAACAGAAAAAGAAAAGGAACAATAACAAGAACCAAGACAACAAAAGGTACAGGAAATCAAGAGGTCAGAAAGAAATGATGGACAAGATGACATAATGAAGCTTTTAATGCAAATGAATGAAAATTTCAATAAAATGGATAGAAAATTAGATACAAACAAAGAAGAAATTAAAAAGGAAATGAAACAAGAGCTAAAGAATATGGAAAAAAATAGATGAAGGAAGAAAAGAAAGTTTGAATGAAATGAGAAAAATTCGAGAAGAAATCCAAAGCATGAGACAAGAAGTTAGCAATGAAAGAATAGAAGCAATAATGGAAGTTGAAAATATTCAAGACAATAAAGAAAATAATAAAGTTATAAACAAAAAGAATGATGAAGAAAATGAATTTGAGATGAAAGAAAATGCAGAGGTGACTAATGAAATTTTAAACGAAACAAACAAAAACAGAGACAAAGAAGTTGAAATGGAGCAAATTAAGTCAAATAAAATAATGAAGATTGATACAATATATGATCTAGAAGAAAATTATGGAAATTATAAAAGTAAAAATGACATGGATGAAAACAAACCCAAGACTAATTCAAGAATAATTATAGATAGAAAAGAAATACCAGGAGAAAACCAAGAAGAAAACTTAAAAATATTAAAAGAAGAAGTAATAATAGAATATAAAGAGGTTATAAAACAAAGAAGAAAAGGTAATAAATTGATATATGGAAACAAGGTACAAGAGTTCAGAATAAAATTCTACAATAACATTAATAACATCTATTCGAATAATTTAACAAGTAAATTTAATAATAAATTAAATTATATTAAAAACATCATAGATCTTCGGGTAGTTGCAAGAAGTATTTTGATAGGAAATCTTTCAGCAACCTGTAACAAAGAACAATCGATTAATAATGTGTATAATTTAAAACAACAATATAGCAAAGAATTTTGGGGGGATGTTAAACAAATAAATTATCAAGAGAAGGTACAGTTAAGAGAATTTGATTATAATAGGGGGAGAAATTTCAAAAAAAGAAAAAAATTTAAAAACACAAAAAGTAGGGTTAGTTATAGATTAATTTAGAGATACATTAAGACACATAAAATAAAAATAAACATGTTGAATAACAAATTTTTTTTTAGTATTACATAAAAGTATAGGTCATATTTTTTTGCATAGAGATAGAATTGCATAGTAATTAAACATATTGAAAAGTACATTATGACACACATTTCACATCTCAAACTTATGTGTATAATATTTTTAGATATTAAGATTAAACAAATAGAATAGGACTAATAACACTTAATTGTTTTTTGAGATAGGTATATAGTGATTAGATGAAGTTAAGTCAAGTTAAAGAATAACAATTATAGTATAGATAGTGATTTATCGAATGGAAATTGGTAGATAAACAAAAGTAAATTTAAAATGACAGTCTAGATAAATTAAACTTCAGATTAAGGCAATAAAAGATGGAAATAGAATTAAGAAGTGTTTTGAAAACAATTTCCTATAATAAGGAACTTGTCGATAGAGAAATATAAGTAAAAATTTCAAATTAATTAAATTTTAAAAATTATTAGTGTAAAATAATTTATTAAAATTAAATTGGGGGAAATTGTAATGGATCATTATTACTAATAAAAACAAAGCTTACCTTTTTAAGCATCCATCATAGCCATTACACTAATGGATTAATTAAAAAAAGGATATGCATATTGAAATACACTTTTCTTCTTAAACCATGTAATTATCCAAAAATAAGTATTGTCTTGAGTACAGTATAAACTTGATTATATCATAAATTTGGTCATAATATCACAGTAAAAGCCACAAAATAAACAATATTCTCTGGTCACAACAGGTTTCCATTTGGACTTAGTAGATACATCTTGTTAGAAAATGAGATGAATCTTCTGACCTAAAAATAATATACTTAGTATGAATTTGTATAAACAAACAGTATCTCTACAGTTACACTAAAACAAAGTAGTATAACTTACATATCTGATGATAATAAACAAACATTATGAGATAAAAGCCAATATAGGGTAGGTAGTCATATTGGAAAGTCAACATGTAAAAATAAATAATGCACATTAGTAAATGAACAAAATAGAATTAAAATTACTTACCTCAATAATTTACAAAAAAAAGGATATCTTAATAAGTTTAATTGAATCTGCAGTTACTTTTTCTTTAGCACATCTTAAATTTTCAATATTATACTTTTCAATTATTATTATAGTCTTCGATATTGTACAAACAAATATACCAATAGATTGTGAGTACTTAAAAAAAAAAGACACAAGATTAATTATAAACATGTAGCAGGTGTGGTGAAATACATTAAACTAATTCCCATATCAATAGTGTTGGACATAATCACATAAACTTTTGATTGAACATTTTAAGAATACATAGTGAAATAGATATTGAAAAACTTAGTTTATAAACATTAACAAATGACAATTTATGTAACAAAAAGTATGTAGGATAATTTAGGAAGTTGTTTATATAAATTTTAAAATGTTAACCTTTGATAACACAGAAAATATCAGCTTATATAAGGTATAAGTAATACAAATAACAAAATCTTTTAAAAGTTTAAATTGTAGTTGTAAGAGTTTAAATAGTAAGTTATCAGTTAAAATAGAACTAGTTAAGTGGATTTAGAATAATTTTAAATATAATAGCTAGGGTTAATTGAAAATTTGAAAGTCTAAAATAAGTTGACAGCTCAAGGAAGTTGTGTATTTTGAATCTAAAATTTCCTAGGAAAAAGTACTTAGAAAATTATACAAACAGAATTTAAGCAAATATAAGGATGAGATCTATCTGTACATTATCAAAGGTACTATCAGAATTGTAAATTTATTACCTGGATTTTCGGAAATGTAGGTTATTTTTTTTTTAAATTCGAACAGTTGAAATCCGATGACGTCATTTTTTGTCATTTTCCAAGAAGCTATAAAAGGCCGGAAAATCCATGATTCAACGCTCTTATGATCCTGGTAGCAGAGCAATTAACATCGTATGTATTAATTGATTATCAACTAGAAGAAATTTTTTTAATTAATTAAAAGCTGTTTATGGTAAAGTAATACATGTAATATTAAAAATACATACAGAAAAGTAATCAACTATTATTAAATTACTTACCAAAGTAATAAATTGTACAAAACAAATACGGATTCCATGGAATTTTAAAGATTAAATTCGAGCGACGTTTCCAAAACGGGACCATAGTAGCCATCTTGTAAATTTGGGTACGCTGTTCCATTTCCGAGAGTAAACGAAGTAGAAGCCGATCTCAGTGTTTGTTACGTTGCGCATGACAAGGACAATATTTGAAAAACTCTGTGATACAAGGTACGTCCGATAATTAAGGATTTGTATTTTTGTTTTTAATTTGTTGTAATTGTAAATTAATATTTTTGTATATCATCTCCATTTTTTTCATATCCGGATATTCATTATTTATTTGTACTAAACGTGTGAAAACCAATTAATAATTTTTTTTTTGTAACGTTTCTTTGAAATACTTGACATTAAATTTATTGAGTATTAGTTATTAAATAATATTTAATTTGAATCCTACCCAAGATGAGAGTCAGACTTTAAATTTCAACTTTAAAATTAAGTAAACTGAGCTAGTTTGAAATTCTGATAAGGCGCCCAATCATAGAAGTACAAAGAAAAAGTAAACTTTATATAAAATTAAATAATATTCAATCATTAAAATCAATTAAAATATTTGATAAAATCAATAACACAAACAAAAATTTTTAATTATAATAATCAAACAAATAAAAACATCTAAATAATAAAACTACGTTAGCTGTTAAGTAAAATAAACTATAGCCAAATATTTAAATCATTAGCTAAAATTTAAATCATTATAATATATATAGAAATGATTATGATAAAGAAGAAAGTTATGAGTATGAAGTAGATAGAAGAAAGAAGAAGATGTATTTGAAAATGATGATTTGATTGTGATGGAATATATTACAATATTGTAGGAGATTTGTTGATGAAGTATAGAAGTTTGATGTTTAAGGAGCCGAAAGAAGCTACCGAATATGAATATAATATGGAGGTGAGAAATGTTGAGAATTTTAAGGTGAAAATATATCCTATACCATTAAAGTTAAAGGACAGAGTGAAGAGAGAATAAGAAATCTTGGAGATTGAAGGAATAATTTGAAGAAGTAATACATTGTATATTAATTCACTAGTAGTTGTACAAAATTAGATACAAAAATTTAAAGAAACCAACAGTGTTTAAAGAAGGGGGTTGAGAATTTTAAGGTGAAAATATATCCTATACCATTAAAGTTAAAGGACAGAGTGAAGAGAGAATAAGAAATCTTGGAGATTGAAGGAATAATTTGAAGAAGTAATACATTGTATATTAATTCAATAGTAGTTGTACAAAATTAGATACAAAAATTTAAAGAAACCAACAGTGTTTAAAGAAGGGGATTGGGTAATTGAAAGGTCATTACAGGTGGCTAACAAGAGAAATAATGAATGTGCAAAATTAAAATTACCATTTATAGGACCATTTATAGTTGAAAAAGCTTATGAAAATAGTTATGTTTTAAAAAATCCATATAACAATTTGTTAAGGAGTAAGGTAAACGTTAAAAACTTATATGCATATCACAAATAGAACAACATTTTAAAGATCTAGCTCAATTTAGGAAATAAGATAGTTTAAGATGTAAATATTAGAATAAGTAAATATTATATTGTAGTTAGAATTAACAATTAGAAATATGAATTATTAATAAATAGTTAGTGGTTATATTAAAAATTAAATAAATTGGAGTTTATGTTAAATATTACTGAAGATTGTTTGTAAGGTACAATAAAAGGTAATAATTTGTTAAAATTAAATTGGGGGAAATTTGTAATGTTTTAAAATAAAAAAAAAATTAACTTACCCAATATATAACTTAAAATTGTAATAAGTTATTAAAGATGGATATAATTTTCAAATCTTTCCTTTAAATGATGAATACACCATAAAATTTCTTTATTAGAGCTATTTAATAAGTCTCAATTAACACAAAAACACAAAAATTATCTTGATAAAATATGAGTCCATAAGAAGAAGTATTAACATCAATAGTCGATTCCATAGCCAAGTCCAAGATCCTTTGTTGTTTAAGCTAAAAATAAAAAGTAAATGAATAATAGAATATGATAATAATGAATAATAGGAATCCTATATTAGTGATAGGAAACCCATTCTATTGGTTATATTAAGTTAGTTTGATCAAAATATAAATAAGCTATAATCAAAGTTAATAATAATAATAAGTTTAATAATGTTTTTTTTAATAGGTAGTTATAAGAAAGAATTAAGTAGGTGTAGATGATTACAAACTATTATTTAAGGTAGAAAATATCCAACTATGTTCAGTTAATTATATCATTAGCAAAATTTAAACTCAACAAACAAATATTAGCTATCAGAACAAAATAAACAGTATCATAGATTATAAATATAACTAAATAAACAAATGTGACTTACCCAATCAATGTTTATAAATTCATTTAAGCATCAAAGTGATGAGTTCATATTAGAATGTATCGGATGATAATACAAGCCTAGTACTTCCCATATTTTGATACAATATAATGCTTGAGAGAGTCTAAAAGAAAAAAAAGATATTGAAATTTATCACATGTAAAACTGTAAGAAAGTGATGTGGTTGTTTACAAACAAAGACTATATAATTAAAGCTTTATCAAGGACATTGTGATTGATAAATCGTTGAAAAGACACTTTAAATAGTGATATAGTGATCACAAACTGATAAAATAAACTTAAGAAGATATGATTACAGTGAAAAGACAACAACCTAATATTAAGTGGTTAATTAATGTTATTATTTATTAAAACTGTGGATTGTTATGAAATATTTAATTTTAAGTTGTTTTTCAATAATTTAGATGTTGGTAAATTGTTTATTTGATAAATTTTGTAGTTAAATTGTTATGACGCAGTAGGTTTTTAAAAGCCTATATAAAGTAAAATAAGAAGTGTCATCAAAAGAAAAAGTTTTCTGATTATATTTGAATATGTAAATTTTCACTTTTTGTCAAAATCAAGGGTCAAAAAGAAATATTTGCTCATAATTGTTCAATTTGTTATTGTTAATTGTAAAGATGTCCGCCATTATGTAGCTCCAGAAAGTCTTCAATTTTAATAGGAAAATTTAGTTTAAAAATTTGAAAAGTTTATTTTTATGATGAAATAAGTTATGTAGATTCTATTAATAATAATTAGAAGGTCGGAAAATGCCAAATTAAAAATTTAATTTTTTAAAATTAAAAAAAAAGGTTAGAAATGAAAACAAAAGACTTTCGAAAGTCAGCCATATTGGATTTCCGGCGTTACCATATAAAAACCCGTGAAAAATGGGAAAATAGGTCACTCTAAATTCATCAAAAGGCCAATCCACGTCAGTTTATTTCTAAATTATTATATCTTAATGGCCGACTTCCTTAAAAAAATAAAGATGGTGGCATAATAATCTATAGAACTGTATTGTTAATTTATAAAAACAAAACCGATTGGAAATTGGGTAAAAGTTCGATATAGCGGTTTTCGCTATTATAAGAGATTTTGCAAAAATTCTTTTTCAGGGCGTTTCTATAGGTCGATTATGACACAAATCTGTGTGCGCGTTTTCAAAAATTCATTTCTATAATTTATTATTAATAAAAACATACTTACGGGACGGTGGAGTGAATAGGGGTGCTGGGTGGGGACAAAACAGTAGAAATCCAACATTAAACACAAGAAAACACTAATACACTGCACTCGGGGCACATGAAAAATGTAAATTAATTTTGAAAAGTATTAAATTTTTCGAAAAACTATCCCACACATGACAAATCTCGTTCGCCATTAATAATGAAGCTGATAACATGAAGTTCGTCATTATTAAAATGACAGGCTTGATAGAAACAACGTTGCCAAACTTCTTATGAAGAATTAACACAATTAAGCCTATTTCGAGGATTGCCATTTAAATCTTCGTAGATGCCGTGCATCATACACTTGCTAAAATATCTATTTCTTCTTTCATGCCCTTCAATATCATGTAGCCAATATGTATATAGGTTCTTTATGGTTCGAAAGTAAGAGTTCATTAATGAAAAACCTTTAATTCGTACCAGAAAATTGTAAGCAACCATATGGTCACGTATTCCATTTAAAAATAGAAAAGACAATAATTTCACTCGTTCTTGATACTGGAATGTTGCACTATGTAAGGTTTCCTTAATAAATTCAGGCCATATTTCATACGGACCAATAATATCTTGGACTAACCATAAGAAATCGGTGGAATTATATTGAGGCCTATATGCAAACTGCATGCGTTGTTTTATATTACTCATATTTTCATATATAATTTCACCACACAACACTAATTGTTAACCCTTTTTTCACCAATTTATAATGTCACCCTTCTTTCGACAATTCACAACACTATATTATGCATAACTGAATGAAGGTGTCAGTATGAGTCACGTTTGTTTTTCAAATGTAACATTTGCAGGAGCGCGTCTAAACGTGTTCGATCTTGTTTTCGCGTTTGATCTGAGTGCGCCCTCGGTGCGCACTGAAATTGCTCTTGCACTGCCCCAGTTTTTACTGTGCATTGGCAACGGACGTTTTCAGGGCGAACTGTGTGTTTTTTACATTTCAAAAGAATGCATTTGATATAGTGCACTTTTTTGGTTATTATTAGTACTAGAAAATTTTTTCTGAAATTACCGAAGGTGATTATACGTTGAAGGAGAACTTAAAGTATAGAACTGTTTTGATGAATATGAGTGTGCAGGTGTGCTAAAATAAAATAAAATAAAGAAGCGTTTTATATATTCTGCACAAACTTTATGTTCTAAGCGTTAAACGTTTGAACCTAACCTATTCGTATTGTCCTGTCCTGTAAATTTGTTGTACCATGGTATTGCCCTGAGTCGAATAGTATACCAGTTGCGATACGTGTTTTCGATCGTTAAGTTCCTTATCGTCTCTTGTGTTTTGAATTAGAATAATTAGAATAATGGTGTGCAACGGGTGCGATTTTACTTTATTTTCTTTTATTGCCTTAATGACAACAAGACAGTTAATGGTTGATATGTTGGAAAACCATGGAGTGTTGAATAAGTCGACACAGTGTCCGACATGTCATGAACGGGTTGAACTAAATGTAAACTCTTTCCGGTTTACTTGCGACCGCCGCCGCGCTATAAACAAGCGAATAAAAAAATGTTCATTCCGCAGAAGTGCCAAAAACGGTACATGGTTTTCCAACTCCAAATTAAAATTTGAGGACATTTTATATCTAACCGTTTTGTGGCTAAAGCTACCATATCCGCGACAAGCATTCATTATTAAAGAATTATCATGTACTAAAGAGACTGTGGTCAACTGGTCATCGTTTTGTCGCGAAGTGTGCATAAATTGGAGCTTGGAGACATCGGTACCATTAGGTGGAATAGGGAAGGTGGTTGAGATTGACGAGGCGAAATTTGGCAAAAGGAAATATAATAGAGGTCGTGTCATAGAGGGACAGTGGATTTTCGGCGGGTTTGAACGCGACAGCAAGAACATTTTTTTAGTGCCAGTCGAAAATCGGTCATCTGAAACATTAATTGAAGTCATACGTCAATGGATTCTGCCAGGTACTACTATAATTTCTGATTGCTGGAAGTCATATGACATATTAGAGAATGAAGGTTTCCAGCATTTGCGAATAAATCACTCCCTAAATTTTGTCGACCCACAGAATCCCGAGGTACACACCCAAAACATTGAAAGAACATGGAGAAATGTCCGAGGAGGCATTCCTCGTTATGGGCGTCGAGAAGGTCATATGGTTGGTTACCTGGCAGAATTTCTATTTAAGAGACGATATTCCGGCAATGATGATGTACATCACTTCCTTTTGCAAATTGGCCGCCTTTATCCCCCACTTCCATGAGAAGCAGTGGTATTTTTTGTAGAAATGCCTCCTTCTTTATGTTTAGGTATGTATAGGAAGAAGGAATAACTTAATTTTTCATATCAATTTTGTCCTGTATGTTTCTTTTTTTTCCAGCTATTAAGACTTTTTCACTCTATTTGGCAACATCGTAACACATTGATAGTTCTATTGCACTCTTCTTTTTTATGCAGTGACAGTCGTGACAGCCTTGGCGGTATTATTGTGTTAATTATTATTTATTTTTATTTTTTTAAACAATTTCTTGAACATTTTTGTGAACAGAAAGTGCGGTGTGTACTCTGAAATACTGTTTTTTGGTGTTTAATGTTGGATTTCTACTGTTTTGTCCCCACCCAGCACCCCTATTCACTCCACCGTCCCGTAAGTATGTTTTTATTAATAATAAATTATAGAAATGAATTTTTGAAAACGCGCACACAGATTTGTGTCATAATCGACCTATAGAAACGCCCTGAAAAAGAATTTTTGCAAAATCTCTTATAATAGCGAAAACCGCTATATCGAACTTTTACCGGAAATTGTATATTGAAATTGTACACTGGTTAATAAAATATCTACACTCAAGAAGAAAAATAAATTTTTTTTTTACACTAACCTGAAATAATAATCAAATATCTGAAGAAACTGGGAGGTGACATCATATCCAGTGGTTTAATCCATTTGAATTCCCAAGGAAGTGGTCCCACGTGTTTAAAATATCCCGTGTGAGAAGTTGGAAATGGAGTAGCGGCACTATACACAGCAACAAGGGAATTTACGGTATGTTTTTTGCTCGTTTTTGTTACAATCACTTTCATAATACCTATAAAATTTGTAAATGATAAATTTCAATATCTTTGAAACACTATTTTGACACAATTTTGTTTTAAATAAAATAAACTGTATAAACATCTTGTAACGACTAATGCATACTGCTTGACTCCGTCTGCTCCTAAGATATAACTGTAAAATATCACGTGTTCTTTTAAGCGTGGATATATGCGCACGAAAGCATCATAGTCGTATCATTGAGTAGGTATAGGGTATATTAATTCTTTTAGATAAAATAAGTAAAATAAATAATTTTATCGTTAGATTTTATTTTTTTTTTGGAACCGACTACTGTGGTTAAGAGTCATTCGTGTTTTAAATTTAATTCAAATAAACCAAATCTAAAAATAATAATAGATAAAAACTACATATGTTGATTTTGATCATATATTATTGACAAACAGTAAAGAATAAATAAAAATAAAGATATTTTGAGGTGTTTTGAGATAAATAAAGATTAAATAAGAATTAAAACATAAATGATCATAAATTATAGCCCCACAAACTTATAAAAATAAAAATTTAAAATAATAAAAACAATAATTTAATAATTATATCAATTTTAAATAATATTTAATCACTCATCACAATTTTAACATTGTAATTTATTACAAAAATGGCGCCCGACGTGGCGCTTTAATTAAAAATTATTGGTTATAACAAATTAATTGGCTATAATAAAATTTGACTGGTTATAAAGTTAAAGAGTTTTTTTTTAATATAATAAACAGGTTTGATAATTAATTTAGTAGGTTATCAGGAGCAATTGTATATTAAAAAGTGTAAAACTGTTATAATTTAAATTATATAGAATTTAAAAGGTGTGTTATATAATAATAACTATAATAAAATTATTATTGAATAAAATTTTATATTTAATATTGAATAAAATTTAATAAAAAATACTCAAAATGGACAAAATGACACTGAGAGATGGAAAACAAGTGGGAGAGAAGTCAGGAGAAGAAGTAGGTACTCAAATAGATGAGGAAAGAAATCAAGGATCTGGAGATCATGGAACACGAGAAGAAAGAAGTGAAGAAGTACAGGAAGGACCAGAACAACTACAAATCCCAGAAAAAAGAAGAGTAGAGAAGGAGGAGGAACAAGATAAGATGATGAAATTCTTAATAAAAATGAATAAAAATCTGGAAAAGAAGATGGATGAAAACAAAGAAAATATTAGAAGAATGGATGAAGATCTAAGAAGAGATATAAACAAACTGGACAAAAATAATGAAGATTTGAGAAGAGACATAAACAAGAAACTGGATGAGAATAAAGAAGATATAAATAAGAAATTTGATGAATTAAGGGGAGAAATGGGGAAACAAAATTGTAAATTACAAGAAGAAATAAGAAGTACAAAACAAGAAATTAAAGAAGAAATGAAAAAGATGTTTGAGAAGAAATTGGATGAAAATGAGGAAGAGGTGGATAAAATGGATTGTAATTTAAATAGAAACAATGGAAAAGATTTAAAAGAAGAGATTGTAGAAAATATTGGTAAAGAAAGAGAGAATTTGAAGATACAAATAGTAAGCCGAAAAGAAAATATGGAGAAGTTTAATGAAGAAGAAAAAGTATTTGAAAAGAAGGAAAATGCAGAAGTAAATAATAAAATTTTAGAAGAAACTGACCAAGAGAGAGATAAAGATGTTGAAATTGAGAAGAATAAAATTAATAAATAAATGAAAACTGATACTAAATATGATATGGATAAAAACAAGAATAAGATTAATTCAATTGTAATTATAAATGTAAAAGAAACCAAGAAAATTGAAATGTTACCCGAACAATTGAATAAAAGGAAACATATGGAAACAAAGAAAGAAGATGAAGAAATGAATATGAACACCGATGTTGGAAAATTTAAAGGAATGAGAAAACAAAATGATGCTAAAAAGCTACAGATGATAATGAAAGTTCCAAAAACCATGAGGAGTCCCGTAGAAAGAAATTGGAAGAAGGTGAAGAAGAAAATGAATATTTTATTAAGCAGGGGGAAGGTAGTAACAAGGTATAGATTATGTTCATAATAGTATTTGTAGGTAGTAGGTAAGTTTTTTGTTTGCATGAATTTTAAAATGTTGTATTTTATATTAAATTTATAATACCACCCCAATCAATTTATTAACTTAAATGAAATTTGGATCAATTATATCATAATAAGTTAGTGTATATTCAGGGCAAAATTAATTACAAAGTGGTACAAAATTTAATTGATACAGGAAACAAAATATCATTAATAGATTCAAAAATCAATTTCAAAATTAAATAATATAAAAGAAAAAGAAATTAAAATTCAAAATGTAATATTAAATGGTATTAAAAACAAAAAGCTATGTGAAGTAAATAAATAATATGATATTAAAATAAATTTAAATTGAATTATTATAAATTATAAACTACTAGCTGTGTCTGATCTAGATGGTGATATGATAATATTAAATGATACATAGGAACGATTAGAAGCTATAATCAATAGTCAAGAAAAGAAGGTATGACTAAATGGTATATGGATGTTAATGGATATGATGGAAGAAGTAGAAGATAATAAGAAGGATATTAATTATATTAGAAATGATTATGATAAAGAAGAAAGTTATTAGTATGAAGTAGATAGAAGAAAGAAAAAGATGTATTTGAAAATGATGATTTGATTGTGATGGAATATATTACAATATTGTAGGAGATTTGTTGATGAAGTATAGAAGTTTGATGTTTAAGGAGCCGAAAGAAGCTACCGAATATAAATATAATATGGAGGTGAGAAATGTTGAGAATTTTAAGGTGAAAATATATCCTATACCATTAAAGTTAAAGGACAGAGTGAAGAGAGAATAAGAAATCTTTGAGATTGAAGGAATAATTTGAAGAAGTAATACATTGTATATTAATTCACTAGTAGTTGTACAAAATTAGATACAAAAATTTAAAGAAACCAACAGTGTTTAAAGAAGGGGATTGGGTAATTGAAAGGTCATTACAGGTGGCTAACAAGAAAAATAATGAATGTGCAAAATTAAAATTACCATTTATAGGACCATTTATAGTTGAAAAAGCTTATGAAAATAGTTATGTTTTAAAAAATCCATATAACAATTTGTTAAGGAGTAAGGTAAATGTTAAAAACTTATATGCATATCACAAATAGAACAACATTTTAAAGATCTAGCTCAATTTAGGAAATAAGATAGTTTAAGATGTAAATATTAGAATAAGTAAATATTATATTATAGTTAGAATTAACAATTAGAAATATGAATTATTAATAAATAGTTAGTGGTTATATTAAAAATTAAATAAATTGGAGTTTATGTTAAATATTACTGAAGATTGTTTGTAATGTGTAACTGAATTTGGTTAGGTTAAAATTCTTCTTCTTTTAATAATTTTAAAAGAGAAGCAATAGTAAAACCTAAACAACCACAGCCAAACATGGTAAATTTTACCAAGTGAGACACTATTAATCAACTGAAATGAAAAAGAATGACAAAATGAATTGTGAAACAATCAAAGCTAATAAAACCTATTAATCGTTAGAAAATGGAACGAAATCTTAGAACGATGAGTTCGGATTGAAATTAAGGAAATTGTTATATTATTTACTAGATTTGAAGAATCAAGGAATTAAATAATAAAACAGAATTATTCAACATTGATCATAGTGAATGTGAAAGGATATTTTTAAAGATTTAGAAATTGTAATGGGGTAAATGAGAAAAAGAAGATAAGATTAATCCTCTGAAATGGAAGAATTTTCACTACTGGGAATGAGATGATTACTGTCTAGGAACCGACTACTGTGGTTAAGAGTCATTCGTGTTTTAAATTTAATTCAAATAAACCAAATCTAAAAATAATAATAGATAAAAACTACATATGTTGATTTTGATCATATATTATTGACAAACAGTAAAGAATAAATAAAAATAAAGATATTTTGAGGTGTTTTGAGATAAATAAAGATTAAATAAGAATTAAAACATAAATGATCATAAATTATAGCCCCACAAACTTATAAAAATAAAAATTTAAAATAATAAAAACAATAATTTAATAATTATATCAATTTTAAATAATATTTAATCACTCATCACAATTTTAACATTGTAATTTATTACAAAAATGGCGCCCGACGTGGCGCTTTAATTAAAAATTATTGGTTATAACAAATTAATTGGCTATAATAAAATTTGACTGGTTATAAAGTTAAAGAGTTTTTTTTTAATATAATAAACAGGTTTGATAATTAATTTAGTAGGTTATCAGGAGCAATTGTATATTAAAAAGTGTAAAACTGTTATAATTTAAATTATATAGAATTTAAAAGGTGTGTTATATAATAATAACTATAATAAAATTATTATTGAATAAAATTTTATATTTAATATTGAATAAAATTTAATAAAAAATACTCAAAATGGACAAAATGACACTGAGAGATGGAAAACAAGTGGGAGAGAAGTCAGGAGAAGAAGTAGGTACTCAAATAGATGAGGAAAGAAATCAAGGATCTGGAGATCATGGAACACGAGAAGAAAGAAGTGAAGAAGTACAGGAAGGACCAGAACAACTACAAATCCCAGAAAAAAGAAGAGTAGAGAAGGAGGAGGAACAAGATAAGATGATGAAATTCTTAATAAAAATGAATAAAAATCTGGAAAAGAAGATGGATGAAAACAAAGAAAATATTAGAAGAATGGATGAAGATCTAAGAAGAGATATAAACAAACTGGACAAAAATAATGAAGATTTGAGAAGAGACATAAACAAGAAACTGGATGAGAATAAAGAAGATATAAATAAGAAATTTGATGAATTAAGGGGAGAAATGGGGGAACAAAATTGTAAATTACAAGAAGAAATAAGAAGTATAAAACAAGAAATTAAAGAAGAAATGAATAAGAAGTTTGAGAAGAAATTGGATGAAAATGAGGAAGAGGTAGATAAAATGGATTGTAATTTAAATAGAAACAATGGAAAAGATTTAAAAGAAGAGATTGTAGAAAATATTGGTAAAGAAAGAGAGAATTTGAAGATACAAATAGTAAGCCGAAAAGAAAATATGGAGAAGTTTAATGAAGAAGAAAAAGTATTTGAAAAGAAGGAAAATGCAGAAGTAAATAATAAAATTTTAGAAGAAACTGACCAAGAGAGAGATAAAGATGTTGAAATTGAGAAGAATAAAATGAATAAATAAATGAAAACTGATACTAAATATGATATGGATAAAAACAAGAATAAGATTAATTCAATTGTAATTATAAATGTAAAAGAAACCAAGAAAATTGAAATGTTACCCGAACAATTGAATAAAAGGAAACATATGGAAACAAAGAAAGAAGATGAAGAAATGAATATGAACACCGATGTTGGAAAATTTAAAGGAATGAGAAAACAAAATGATGCTAAAAAGCTACAGATGATAATGAAAGTTCCAAAAACCATGAGGAGTCCCATAGAAAGAAATTGGAAGAAGGTGAAGAAGAAAATGAATATTTTATTAAGCAGGGGGAAGGTAGTAACAAGGTATAGATTATGTTCATAATAGTATTTGTAGGTAGTAGGTAAGTTTTTTGTTTGCATGAATTTTAAAATGTTGTATTTTATATTAAATTTATAATACCACCCCAATCAATTTATTAACTTAAATGAAATTTGGATCAATTATATCATAATAAGTTAGTGTATATTCAGGGCAAAATTAATTACAAAGTGGTACAAAATTTAATTGATACAGGAAACAAAATATCATTAATAGATTCAAAAATCAATTTCAAAATTAAATAATATAAAAGAAAAAGAAATTAAAATTCAAAATGTAATATTAAATGGTATTAAAAACAAAAAGCTATGTGAAGTAAATAAATAATATGATATTAAAATAAATTTAAATTGAATTATTATAAATTATAAACTACTAGCTGTGTCTGATCTAGATGGTGATATGATAATATTAAATGATACATAGGAACGATTAGAAGCTATAATCAATAGTCAAGAAAAGAAGGTATGACTAAATGGTATATGGATGTTAATGGATATGATGGAAGAAGTAGAAGATAATAAGAAGGATATTAATTATATTAGAAATGATTATGATAAAGAAGAAAGTTATTAGTATGAAGTAGATAGAAGAAAGAAAAAGATGTATTTGAAAATGATGATTTGATTGTGATGGAATATATTACAATATTGTAGGAGATTTGTTGATGAAGTATAGAAGTTTGATGTTTAAGGAGCCGAAAGAAGCTACCGAATATAAATATAATATGGAGGTGAGAAATGTTGAGAATTTTAAGGTGAAAATATATCCTATACCATTAAAGTTAAAGGACAGAGTGAAGAGAGAATAAGAAATCTTTGAGATTGAAGGAATAATTTGAAGAAGTAATACATTGTATATTAATTCACTAGTAGTTGTACAAAATTAGATACAAAAATTTAAAGAAACCAACAGTGTTTAAAGAAGGGGATTGGGTAATTGAAAGGTCATTACAGGTGGCTAACAAGAAAAATAATGAATGTGCAAAATTAAAATTACCATTTATAGGACCATTTATAGTTGAAAAAGCTTATGAAAATAGTTATGTTTTAAAAATCCATATAACAATTTGTTAAGGAGTAAGGTAAATGTTAAAAACTTATATGCATATCACAAATAGAACAACATTTTAAAGATCTAGCTCAATTTAGGAAATAAGATAGTTTAAGATGTAAATATTAGAATAAGTAAATATTATATTATAGTTAGAATTAACAATTAGAAATATGAATTATTAATAAATAGTTAGTGGTTATATTAAAAATTAAATAAATTGGAGTTTATGTTAAATATTACTGAAGATTGTTTGTAATGTGTAACTGAATTTGGTTAGGTTAAAATTCTTCTTCTTTTAATAATTTTAAAAGAGAAGCAATAGTAAAACCTAAACAACCACAGCCAAACATGGTAAATTTTACCAAGTGAGACACTATTAATCAACTGAAATGAAAAAGAATGACAAAATGAATTGTGAAACAATCAAAGCTAATAAAACCTATTAATCGTTAGAAAATGGAACGAAATCTTAGAACGATGAGTTCGGATTGAAATTAAGGAAATTGTTATATTATTTACTAGATTTGAAGAATCAAGGAATTAAATAATAAAACAGAATTATTCAACATTGATCATAGTGAATGTGAAAGGATATTTTTAAAGATTTAGAAATTGTAATGGGGTAAATGAGAAAAAGAAGATAAGATTAATCCTCTGAAATGGAAGAATTTTCACTACTGGGAATGAGATGATTACTGTCTAGCGTAAGTAGTAATGAATATAAACCACTCAAATTATTGATATCGGTTTTTTTTATTCATAGAATTCGTCTCTTGGAAGATGAACGCCATTTCAAGAAACAATCTCTTCCTGTAGTTACTTTCAGAAAATAAAACTTGTGCATTTGGAAAGTCAATGGGATGCCCCGTAGAATTGGAATGTGAGGCTAATGAACATCTATCAGGATGTAACCTTATGTCACTTTTGTGGAGAGTCAAACGACTAGATAATTTTTGAGATGTATGACCAATATATGATTGTGTACAACCCATACAACTGAGTCTATAAATAACATTATTTTTATCTAATAAAGGAATTTTATCTTTAACTGTAGTATATAATGATTTCAGTATTAAGGAACTCCTAAATGCAATCCTAATATTTGGCAATTGTTGTGTGAAAAGTATAGACAGTCTAGGCGCAACGCCCTTAATGTAAGGAAGAGATACATATGAGAATTCACAAGGTGGCGAACCTTGGTTGGATCCAATTGAGTTCCGTTCCCTAGCACCTGAATTGTTAGAAATGGAGTTTGAAGCATTTAACATAACAGAAGATGTGCCATACATAACTTTCCTAAGTAATGATTTAGGATATGAATTGTTTAAAAAAAGGTTAAAGAGGATATTTAGGTTCTTTTGACGGAAAGAAGGGTCAGAGAGTTGATTTACTCTTGTTGTCATTTGTTTGACTAAGTTAAATTTCATATTGAATTTATGGTAAGAAAGGTAGTTGAGATATCTCCCAGAGCTACATGATTTTCTGTACCAATCTATCAATATTATATTCTCATCATTTCTGATAAACAACATATCAAGAAAAGGAACAGCTTTGTTGGAGTTTTCACATTCCAACGTAAACTGGATGTAAGGGTCATAACTATTAAAAATATTTAAGAGTTCTGTCTCTGAGTCTCGAGGAACAGCTAAAATGATGTCATCAACATATTTCTTTAAAAATGGGATATGGAAAGGGAGTACAGGAAGAACTATGTCCAGCAGATCATCCATTACATATGTCGCTAAGATTGGAGAAATGCTAGCACCCATGGGAGTGCCGAATGATTGTTTATAAAACTTATTATCAAATGAAAAACAAGTGGAATTGAACAAAAACTCAATCAGTTCAATAAACATGTCATAACTGATGGTACAAACCGAACTAATAGATTCCCAATGATTATGAATTGCACGAATAACTGCATCTAAATAAACATTACTAAAAAGGGAGACAACATCCAGACTGACAAGAACATAGTTTGGTGGTAACACCTTTTTATTGAATAATTCAAAAATATGAAATGAGTCATTAACACTATAATCATTATTTTCATAAGATCTTGTCAATATGTCTGTGAGAAAACTAGCTATAAACTCAGTTGGCGAGCCAATGGAAGAGACAGTAGGTCTCATAGATAAAGTGGGTTTATGAATTTCTGGAAGGGTGTAAAACTTAGCAATAGTGCCACTGTAAGATGTGAGTTTCTTCTTTGTAAGTAAATATATTTGCTTTTTATCAAATAAACGTTTGACTAAAGAATTAGATTTCCTTTGAATCCCAGAAGTCGGGTCAGACTGTAAGGAAACATAAGAAGTGTCCTGGTCTAATAAATTCTGGGAGAGCCTGAAATATTCTTCCCTTAACATAATCACTGTTACATTACCTTTATCAGACTTTGTAACAACTAGTTCAGGGTGATTCCTCACCAAACAATCATTCGGCACTCCCATGGGTGCTAGCATTTCTCCAATCTTAGCGACATATGTAATGGATGATCTGCTGGACATAGTTCTTCCTGTACTCCCTTTCCATATCCCATTTTTAAAGAAATATGTTGATGACATCATTTTAGCTGTTCCTCGAGACAGAACTCTTAAATATTTTTAATAGTTATGACCCTTACATCCAGTTTACGTTGGAATGTGAAAACTCCAACAAAGCTGTTCCTTTTCTCTCACTTAGATATGTAAGTATTATTTATTTTATTACCTGCTATATAATTTCTTTATAATATACAATTTTTAGACCTTGAAAATGAACCCATAGAGGTTCGAAAGCTCGGTTAATAAATTCTAAAAAGAGTACATTTTGGTTTTATTGCCACCTCCCCAAAAACATTCGGATTATATATATACAAAAGGTAGTAGTATTTTTGCGGGAATGAAACACGTGTCTACGGCTGCATTAGCGGGCTTAACCCATTATCATTACTATATCATTTTTATATATATATATATATATATATTGTAATGAATATTATGATTCTAAAGATAATTTATTGATTTATTTATTTATGAATTTGACTGATTAATATTTGATATTATTATTAGCAACAAGATCTTTTCCTCTGGGGTGTTTGGTACGCCAGTTTCCAGTTGGATTATTAGGTATGTGAATGAAAAATTTGTGTTGAAAAATAGTAGACAATTTAATATTAAACAATAAGAAGGTTTTTTTTTATTAAAAGACAACATAATAAGATATTTTATTAAGATTAACATACATTTTGCATTTTATTTTAACAAGTACAATTTTCTTATAATAACAATCAAATATTTAATGAAATAAATTATTATACTAAATATTTAAACAATAAATAACCAAAATGGAATCTAGAAAGACATTGAAAGAACTAAGTCTATCAGAACTTAAAAATGAGTTAGAAATCAGAGATTTAAATACTGAAGGATCTAGAGAAACATTAATAGAAAGACTTCAGGAAGTACTAGAAGAAGAGGGAATAAATCCTGAAGAATACATATTTCAAACAGAAGAACAGTCAACTAGTACACAAGCACAACAAACTATGGAAAGAGGTGGTTTTGTCTGTAAGAGATATGATAGTGTAGAAAAACATAAAGAAACAAAAGACAATGGTGTACAATTGATGAATATGATGAAACATTTACTTGAACAGATGAGCAGTCAAAATAAAGAACTACAAGATGAGATAAAAAGTAACACGAAGGAACTAATAGATGAAATAAAAAGTCAAACTAAAGAATTAAAGGAAAAAATGGACAGTCAAAAGAAGGAACTACAAGAAGAGATAACATATCAATACAAAGAATTAAATAAAAGTTTAGAAAACAAAATCGAAAATAAACAGAAAACTCTCACAAAACTGGAGAAGATAGAAAATCATGACAATGAAAAGCTGGAATGTCAAGAAAACTCACAACAGGATATAAATAAAGAATTAGACGAAGACATACAAATAGTAGATGAAAATGAAGCAAATAATAATAATGAGATTAATGATTTAACGAAAGTATTGGGAGATAATAAAAATGAAACAGAAATTATACTCAATAAACTAACTGAACAAAATAAAAATGTAATTGTAGAAACAAAAACAGAAACTAAAATAACTGAAACAAATTATTGTAATATGAAACTTACAAGAAAGTTAAACCTACATGAAAAAGTCTTACAAAATATAAATACTAAGAATATACATAAAAATAGTTTAATCAAGGAATTCCTATACAAGAAAAATATAATATTTGAAGAATATTTAAAACTTAACTCAATAAAGGATAAGACAAAAGAAAATACACAAGAGGAAATATGGTCTAAGAAACTTCAACATAATTTAAACAATGACAATAAGATAATAGCACAATCTACGTATAACCCAATTTTAGATAACTATAATGTAATAAAAAAACAAGAGGATTTAAAAACATGGACAAAGAAACAAAAATATAAAATGAGACCAGATAATAATAATACAATAAAAGTACATACAAATTATGAACCAACATCAAATTACTATAACTTAACAAAAATAAGAGAAGAAACATATATGAGAACAAATAAACAAGAACATAATTCAAGAATTGACAGTAAGAAAAGACTTATAAGACAATTACAATACAATACAAACTCATATAACTATGACAATAAAAAGTATATAATAAATAAGAAGGTATACCAAAAGATAATTACAACATCAATTAAATATAATAAACAAAATTGGAAAGTAAGAAAGAAAAGAAACTAGATAAAGAGTCTTCACATGTGTACATAATAGTATAGGAAATAGGAATAAGATATAGAATTAAGATTATTAGTATAGTAACTATAATAGTAAATGTTATTAATATGGCAACCACAACATTAAAATAAGCAAAAAACTACATTAACAATAAGATAAAAAATTAAAACAATAATAAAACTCCTAAGGCAACAACTTTGACATCATGATTTTGAGAAAAATGCTGCATCGCCAACAAAACATCTTTCATATATGGTACAAGTAAGTTTATGGATTTATCTAAAATATTACCTGAAAAAAGGAAAATAAAACTAATTAATAAATCACTCTAAATCAAACTAAGTAAAAGAACAACTAATGATCTATTGGATATATGAAAACAAAGTTATTCAACAAACACTAGTATAATAATTGTTCGAGTAATAGAAATTAACAATAATTATAGAACTAATTTGATCAATACAAAACTAATTTAAAACAATGAAACTATAGCATTAATTCTATAAATAAAGCAAATTGAGTACATTAAGAAATATAAAGTTTAATATTAATTGGCACCAAGATACAAACAAATATAAAATATTTGAAGATAAATACTTGGAGAACAGTGTAAATAAGAGTTATAAATGGAAATAAATATAATTTATATGTGGAAGATACATGATATGAGATGATATGAAATGTTTATTGATGATGATTTAAGAAGGTATAAAGATTATATGATGAATATGAAATGATAAGTATAAGATTATGCTAATTGTATGTATAGTAGAAGAAAGATGATGTGATAAGAAGTTGATAGTTGAGGGAAATATATTATAATCTATTTACAAAATACTCCAAGAAATATAATGAAACAAAATGATGATAAATTTAAACTTCATTGCTATTATTGCCTATATATGGAACCAATTAATTTAAGCATAATATAAACAATTGAAAGACATAATAATATTTTACAATTTAACAAGAATAAACTCTGTAATCCAATAAATAGTTTCATTGGAGGAAAACATACTTAATAAATTTAAATTGTAAACAACAGATACAAGTGAGTAAAAGAAGTTAAGATCTAACAACACTTGGACAAGATGATAAAACATCTATTAAGATGAATACTTACTTAGAGTGATTCAGTTGAGAAAACAAAAACAATCTTATTTATATGCAGTTCAAAACCATATCTAATATAATGTTAAAATTTTTGCATTTTATTGTAGAAAATAAATAACTTATATCCTCAGATGCAGATGTTTTCAAAATCCTAAAACATATAAAGGTGATATTTAAATCAATTTAACATAACATATTAATTAAAAACATAATATGCAAATTTAATTTGTAGTTGTAGTTAATAAATAAACAGATGATTTTAAAATTTGACATTTGATTTGATTTGATCATAGAACTAAGAACTAGACTCTGTGCACGGAACGGTAAAAAGGATTCTTCTTCGTTTTTATTAAATGTTCACGAAACAAATTTTTGTACCATGGTTAGTATAAAAAAAAATATCGTATGATATACTTAGAATTTCAAAATGTTTAACAGATTATTTAAAAAAAAATCTATATGACTATACAAATATTTTTAAATAATCGGGGGCTGATTGTAATGTTTAAATATTTGACAATAGTATAATGATTAAAATATCAACAGAAGTTGTTTAATTTAACTAAATCCAATAATTTTAATCATATTGTATTATTTTATTGTATATTTTGTGTATTTGTAAGAAAATTTTAAGTTGGAAATTATTTTATTATATAATGTATCATTATTATATCTAGTACCTAGAAGAAACTTCGCGAAAATTGATTATATAATGTGTAAAAAAAGGACAGATAATGTGTAAAAAGGAGACAGATATATTTTACTATATTTTATTCTGGAATTATCGATGATAGACAAAGCGAGTATGTCTAGTCATAAATATGAAAGAAAGAGATACACATATTCTTTCCAGAAATGTCTAAACCATAGAACAAAAACGAAGATTCTAGAAATTTTGAAAACCTATAAAAGACTGAACAGAGGTCGTTAAAAGGGAGTTTATTATTGGAAGTCAAACAGTGAAGATCTGAGTGTGAACAGTCAATTTGAACAAACAGTTTTTAAAGTAGTTATCATAATAAAGTGTTAAATAGTGACGTTAAGAATAAAGTAAAACAATCAAAAAGTAAAATAAAGTGACAAAAAAGTGACATTACTAAGATTGAATCCAAAAGTGAAATTAAAACGTTTTTGGTCGATAAAAAAGAAGAATATAAGTGTACTTACCATTATTAATACAATAAAACGAACAGTAATCCAACAAACACTAAACTGTATCAAATTTGAGGAACAAACAAAACACAATAATATTACACGAGAGTCCAAACGTCTAATAAGGCGACATTTTGCCAAGGTCGGAGGTTCCAAGTATCGCTTCGTTCGTCTCCGTTTTTCATAGATCAACTACAGATTTTTCCACCAATCAGGAAGCAGGACTTTATTTCAAGGTCAGATAAAATTGTAAACTTTTAAAAAATTTTTGTAGTAGTTAGTTGAATTTTATAATTTAAAAAAACAAAGGAATTTACTTGATATTTAATAATTAGTGTATTTGATAATCTTATTGCCATTACATAAACAACATTGGTTAATTTAACTTAATTCACATCAAGTAAATTCTTTTATAATTACTAAAAGGCCTTTCTTTTTCCTTATTAAACTTCAATATTACTGTTTTAATTTAACTATTTTGTAATAAATTTATAATTATAATTGAATCAAATTTTTCATTCACATACCTAATAATCCAACTGGAAACTGGCGTACCAAACACCCCAGAGGAAAAGATCTTGTTGCTAATAATAATATCAAATATTAATCAGTCAAATTCATAAATAAATAAATCAATAAATTATCTTTAGAATCATAATATTCATTACAATATATATATATATATATCTGATTTTTCTAATATTTTATTATTTGCCTTTATTTAATTAGTCTATTATATTATAACTTTTTTTTGATCCTAACAATTGGTAATAATAATAATAATAATAATAATAATAATAATAATATTGCTTTATTCACAATTACGAATTTACAAATAGAAAAAGTTGAACATATAAAAAAGTAAATAAAGCCTAGATGCCGATAAGTGCAAAACACTTGTTTCAGCAGGAAATGACATTTCTCATAAAATAAATGAACACTTGTTTTGAGATACTTGTTATTAATTTATCTATGAATGAAAATATATAAAAAAATAAGTTTAAAAGATTTTGGATCAGATACATACATGCGCTAAAATTTATATATAAGATGGTATAAGCTATTAATATTTAAGCAAAATTTATATAAACACCAGATATCTTAAGTTGATTATTTATTTTATATTAGGAAAAGAAAAGTAGATAGATTATAGATCAAAACAGATTATTTATAGTATCCCTGCTTTTTTGAAAAATGTATTCTTTTAGCAATTTTTTAATTTAAATTTCTAATTTGTTTTAATTGTTCTGGAAGGCTATTATAAAGTTTCGGTGCGAGGAATAAGAAAGAATGTTGAGTAGTCGTTTTTAACATTAGAGGAACAATAAAGAAGCGATGTTGTCTGGTATTATAGTTGTGCGATGGATGCTGTGCAAATTGGTTTTTGTTGTGATACCTAGTATTGCAATGAAAGAAATATAATTGTCTTACATCCATAATTTTCAATTCTGAGTATAGAGCATCAGATGGATAGCGAGATTTTTTAGAATAGATAAGTTTTAGAAAACGTCTTTGTATAACTTCTAGTGGTTGCAGATGCGTTTTCAACGCACTTCCCCATACTAAGATTCCATATCTAAGGTGGCTTTCTACCAAAGCATGGTATAATGTTCTCATATAATGTTCAGGCAATACATCTTTAAGCTTTCTAAATTTATAAAATATAACTCTTAGTTTATTTATTATAAAAGAAATGTGCGAGTTCCATTTCATATGTTGGTCAATAACTATACCTAGGTATTTTATATTGTTAACGGGTGAAATTACAAAAGACTGTTTATCATTTATCCATAGTCCGTCGAATGTTGGCGAACCAGAAGAATTACAAGAGAAGGGTAAGTAATTAGTTTTAATAGTATTTATTGTAAGTAATTTATGCTCTAACCATTTTTTGATAAGGCAGAAATCGGTTTCAGCTCTAGATTTTAATTCATCCCATGTATCTGATTCATAAAATATTGCAGTGTCATCTGCAAAACCTATTATACTGCCTGAACTTCTCAATGAAAACAAACCATTGACATACACACTGAAAAGTATGGGACCAAGCACTGTTCCCTGAGGTACACCATATTCAACGGTTTCACTGTCACTGACAACATCGTCCACTCTCACAGTTTGTTGTCTCTCAGATAAATAACTTTCAAAAAGTTTCAAGCAATTGTCTCGAATTCCTACATCCTCCAAAGAGTAGACGATGGCTGACAGTATCGAAGGCCTTAGATAAATCTATGAATATGCATAAACATGGCCTGCTTTCATCAAGAGATTTGTTTATTTTAGATGTTAAGGCTAGTATAGCATCCTGAGATGACATATTTTCCCTGAACCCATACTGGTTGTTGGATATTATTTTATATTTATTAAAGTAGGAAACTAAACGATTTTTAATTATTTTTTCAAATATTTTAGAAAAATGAGTTATCAAGGAAATTGGCCGATAGTTATTGACGTCTGTAAGATCTCCTTTTTTATGTAGTGGAATAATTACTGATTTTTTAAAACTATATGGGTATACTCCTTGATTTATGCACATATTAAAAATATGTGTTAGCGGTTCAGAAATATAGCTTGCTATTAATTTTATTGTTTCAGCTTTGACATTGTCTACGCCTACTGCCTTTTTAGTTTTTAAGTCACTTATTGCATTTTTTATTTCAGGTTCATCAATGGGAGCAAAAAAGAAACTGTTAGGAATACGTTTACGCATGGGTACATAATCATTGTCAAATCTGATTTTTTCTGCCAGTTTCTTACCGACGTCTTTGAATCTTTTATTAAATTCGTTAGCTATATCGATTTTTTTTGTTAAGGTTTGATTTAACTCATTTTTAATGCTCTCTACAACCGGTTTACTTTTTTTTGTATGACTAATTTCTTTTACAATATTCCACAAGTTTTGTGCATGACTTTTGTTTTCCTCTATTTTATTTTTGTAATAATTAAATTTAGCTTTTTTTTATTAAAGTACACAGTTTGTTTCTGAAGTTTTTGTATTGAACTTTTAACTGAACGTTTTCCGACTTTTTTTTCAATTTTTGGAACATCTTAATGAATTTAATAGACCATTAGTTAACCAAGGAGCTATTTTTGTTTTTTTCCTTTTTTTGTAATGGACTTCAGTGCACTTTTCTATGGCTTCCAGTGTTGTTTTTATGAACTTATTTGTTGCAGTGTCTGGGTCAGTAGTTAAGTAAATGGGTTCCAAATTTATGCTTTGAAAGGTAGTTCTAATTTTTGCGTCGTTAATAGATGTTACAATTTTATCTTTGTTGTTTGTATGTGTTTGTTTGTCTAACACTATTTGTAGAATCGTTGAATAATGGTCTGTGATGTTGGTTTTAAGAATTATTGGTATAATATTTTCATCAAAGTTGTGTTTAGCTCGTATAAATATATGGTCTAAACAGCTTTTGCTGTTACCTTGTACTCTTGTTGGCTCATTTATTGTTGAGATGTAACCATTTTCATTTAGTACATTTAAATACTCAGAAGTTATTCTATCGTCAGGTTTCAAAAGGTCTATGTTGATGTCCCCTACAAAAATACATATATCTTTCGTATTATCGTTGTATTTATTTAAATAGTTTTCTAAATGTTCAATAAAATCTATTACGTTAGAGTGAGGAGATCTGTATAAAGCAGTAATTAAAATATTGATATTTGACTCAAGTTTTATTTTAATCTGCATTGTATTAATGTTGTTAAAAATTTCTACTATACTATATGTAAAGCTAAGATTTGATCTAATAAAAACTACAACTCCATCGCATTGATTGAACTAACTTTCGTTGTATAGTAGAGTATAACCTTCAATGTTAAAGAGAGTTTGATCTATAATCTCCCTAGTTTCGCTTAAAATTAAACAATCTATATCACATTCCAAACTTTGTAACAGGATTTTGAATTCATCTAAATTTTTACAGAGACTACGTATATTTAATCCCAAAATTTGGAAATTCTGGTTTTTACTATTAATCTTTAATATCTCAGAACAATCTGTAACTGTGTCGATAGAGTAGGTTTCAACTGTATTAACTCTGAAATCGCGTAAATACTGATCCATTCTTTTAATTAACAAATACGAACATACAATTATAGACACAATTTAAAATATGTACATATATAAAAGTTAACACTATCTATTGATTGGAAAAACGCTTTAAAAACCGTTAAAATTTAATGTTATTTAAAAATATTTTTAATTAAGTTTATTTTTCTTGGGTGGAACGAAGGCTTCTTATTTTGCTGATATCTTTTTTTCTTAAGTCTTCTACAGGTTTTTTTGGTGTTTGGTTTTGTGTTGCTGGTTTAAGCTGCTTCTTTTTTTCTTTATTACCTTCTTTTACTTTTTCTTCTACCGTATCCTGTTTATTTGTTTCTTCTGTTTCAATATAATCAGGTGTTGGTGTGCTTGGTTCGCTAGAAGCTTTTCTTTGTTCTATGGTATTTTCTAAATCAAGTAATTCGTTTGCAGTAAATTCTCTGTTGTCAAGAACTAATTTGTTTCCTTTAATAAAACACCTTTTGTATTTCTTGTTTTCTTTTTGTTGCTTAAGATAATACCGCAATATTCTTTGTTCTTCACGTTGTTGCTCTGTGAGATCACTTGAGAGAGCGATGTTTGTGTTTTTTAGTTTATAACAGTTTTTAATAATTTGCCTCTTTTGTAAGAATGAAATCAGTTCGACTTTAATGGGTGGATTACTTGTTTTCCCCAGAGGATAATAAATATTTATATCTTTTGCCGTTAGATCTACCCCTAAAACTGTTTTTATATCTTCACATATTGAAGTTGCCGTGGTATTTTTACTAGGTTTATTTAGCCCAAAGATAACAATGTTGTTTTTCCTATTTTCAATTTCTAAATTTTCTACCTTCTTTTTTAGTTCAGTATTTCCTGAGTTAATTGTTTTATTTTAGTATTTTGTCCTTCTATTTATAGTCTAAGTCTCACTTCACTGGCTTCTATAAGTTTTGTTAATTCTTCTCTATTTTTCTTAATTTCATCTAAGATTAATTTTGTTGATGAATCTGCCATTTTACTAATATTTGTTTGTTGATCGTTATTTCTTCATGTGTGGTCAACTTTAATTTCAGCATAAAACCTGTCTACTATCTTATCAGTAATTTTAGTTTCATTAACACATTAATCATGAGGTTATCGTATTTAATTTGTAAATAAATATCTTGATACATACGGTTTTTGTTGTTATTATTTCCAATATCAGATCTTAGTTCTAATAAATTCACTCTTTAACATTTAACTTGACATCTGATATTATGGTACATTTAACTTTTCACGGAGAGAATTTTACAACACACCTACTCACTAAGGCTAACCATTACTGATATATCCAAATGTTTTTGGTAATTTCACTTCACTACCTGCTATGATCACTAGATCGTCAGCAAATGCTCCTTCAGATATTTCTACTCTTTTCAATTTTCTGTATTTTACATTTAACCATATTTATATAACACAAACTTAATGATGTATGTTGGATTGATCTTGAAGTATAATTTACAAACAATTTTGATTTGACAAGAAAAGAGAAAAGAACTTGTTTAAACTAACTAGATTTCTTAAGAATTGGTAATGATTTAATGTTCTATATAATTTTATATCTATTAAATTGATTTATTTTATTGATTTAATAATATGCTTTACAATTCTTATATGTTTTATATGATGATTTTAGTTGAGTTTTATAATTTAATATTATTTACTGATGTAAAGTTTACTTTTTCTTTTGTGTTTTATATAGTTGGGCGCCTTATAGAAATTTTAAACTAGCTCAGTCAAAGTGATTTAGGATTGAATTTGAAATCCGAATCTTATCTTGGGTAGGATTCAAGAGAAAATAAATATTTAAAAATTATAATACACTGATTTTAATTATAAATGTTTCTTGAATAAATCGTACAAAAAATAAAAACTATCAATTGCTTACCATATGCTTATTACAGTTAATTTACAAATATCCTGATATGATAAAAATGGAAAAGATATACAAAAATTAATTCACAGTAACAAAAAACGAAAATATAAATCCTTAACTATCGGACGTACCTTGTATTACACAGTCTTTTCAAATATCGTAATCGTCAGGCGGAACGTACCGAACACTGAGATCGGCTCCAACTTCGTCTTCTCTCGGAAATAGAACAGCATACAAAAACAAGATGTCTACCAGGCTCTCGATATGGAAATGACGCTTGAATTTAATCTCATAAATTCTATTGGAATCTGGATTTGTTTTGTCCAATTTACTATTTTGGTAAGTAATTTAATATTGTTAAAATACTTTTATACATGTATTTTTGATGTTACATGTATTAATTTAACATGAATTGATTTTTGATTAATGCAAATTTTTTTTAGTAACCAATTAATACATATGATGTCAATCAAGCTGCTACCAGAGTGATAAGAGAGTGAATCATCGATTTCCTGGCCTTTTTATAGGCTCGCCGAATAATGACAAATTTGACGTAAAATTCGAAATTCAACTGTTCGCTATTTCCAAAAATTAACCTAAATTTTAGAATATTGAGGTAATAATTTTACAAATATAATCGTACCTTTGATAACATAAAGCTAGCTCTTATTCTTATATTTACAAAAAATACATTTATATAATTTTTATTTGACTTTTTCCTTTAAAATTTTTGATTTGAAATAGGCAGATTCTCTGGAGCTGTCAATTCATTTTATACTTTCAAAATTAGAGTTAAAACTATAAATTTTACTTAAAATTACTGTAAATCTATTAAACTAGTCCTATTTCAACTGATGAATACTACTTTAAACTGTAATAACTAAAATTTAAACTTTTAAGTGATTCTATTATTTGTACTATGTACATACTATCTTAGATGAGATCATTCATGTTATTAAAGATTCACAGCTTACAATTAATATAAAAAAAACTTACTTAATTATCCTACATACAGTTTTGTTATATAAATGTCTTTTATTAATG
Source organism: Ophraella communa (assembly GCA_035357415.1). Classification (NCBI taxonomy): domain Eukaryota; kingdom Metazoa; phylum Arthropoda; class Insecta; order Coleoptera; family Chrysomelidae; genus Ophraella; species Ophraella communa. Next base: position 26,292,311 of record CM068981.1, read on the forward strand.
TTTATTAACTATGTTTTGCAATAGTCATTTCACTATCCACTATCTAAGTATTTTTATCATTAGTTTACTTAATTCTGTCCAAAACTTTAGATATAAGGATTAGTTCACTAAATTTCACTATGTTTGTTACATGTTTTATATTGTTCTTGTGGTTTTTCAGGTAGGAATGATTTATTGGAATAGTTATTCAATATCGAATACTACAATTGGTCTCCTTATACCTTTGTAAGTACTTCCTTTTATAACACCAATTTAAATACTTAACTACATAAAATTACATATTTATTTATTAAACATATGAATACGATTAATAGTTTTAATTTTATTTATTTTTATTGTTTCAGATTATAACTTTGATTTCAAAAGAAAACTAGGTCAATTGTGAATTAGTACATGAATTGGGACTTGTTGTTTGAATTGGAAATATTTTGATTGTGATTGAATAATACCATGGATCCTATCCAAGATAAGTTTGTCAAGTACATTCTCTATTTATTTGAATGTTTATCATTGAAAATTATAATATTGAAAACTTTAGATGTAATAAAGAAAAAGTAACTAATAATTCGATGAAACTTATTAAGATATATATATATATATATATATAACTTGTAAGTTTCTTGGGTTTGCAGCAATAATGAAAGAGTACTCTTTTAAGTTATTTATTCCAAGCTTTCGGTTATGATTATAACCATCATCAGGGAGCTACAATATTGTTAACATATTATATAAAATGTATAATTAAATTAATTTGAAACTTACAACTTATTGAGATTGTATCATCCAAGATGTTAAAATCATTAAAAAAACAGCACAAAACATGTTAAAAAACCTTTTCTTCGTGAATTGTAGTTATTAAAAACTTCCAACAAGAAAACATTTCACCGTAAAACACACATTATATAAATTATTATCATTATTACATTCCACCGGTTGAATGTGGTAATGATGCCACGTGGTAAAACAGAATAGGTTAAAGGTTAAAGTTCAACTTCATATTAATGCTCCGAGAGTGACATTGCGATCCCTAACACACCACAGAACACAAGGACCATAAAACGAATGAGTTGATGTTTGGCTAATGAGACCAATTTAGTAACCAACTCATCGTATCAGGCCACAGGAACTGAAGCGGAAGAGAAGATTGAAATGCCAAGGTCAAAGCAGTTGAAATTATTACAAGTACAACATCAAAATAAATGATTCATTATATATATATATCAATTATAAAGACTTATGAACAAATGTAAGTTGAAGACTTAGAATTTGTTAATGTGTAACATGAATTGTAATAATTAAAGAAAAGGTATTTATATAACAAAAAAGTATTACAATTTAATTTTAGAACAAAATTGTTCAACAGAGGACCCAATGCAACACCAAAAGTCCCAACAGAAGAACAGACAAGGCAAGAAGATCCCCATTATAGGCTAATGAGACCAATGGCTAATGAGACCATCTGGGGTTCCTTCCCATATCAGTCCATCCGAAAAGAGCCAAGGTGCAACAACTGGATACTCATCTGTAACATTATGTATTTTTATAAATCCCAATTAAATCAATTAAAGAAAATTTTATTATATAATCTCATTGTATTGACTCATATAATTAAGAAAAGGGAAACGAATTTCAAAAAAGGGTAATGTCAACTTAAAAGAGTTTGAAAATTGATTTGCAACACATAACACCACAATTGTACCTAATGACAGGGTATGGGACTCTAATTTTTATTTAAAAAAATTGGCTAATGAGACCTTTGGCTAATGAGACCAAATAGAGACCCTGTGATCTGTCACCACGCAACAGGGGTGCAAGTGAATCCGCAATATGTATTTAAAAATCAAGAGAGATATCATGGTCACGTTTACTCTCCCGGTCCAAAACTCTAACATTGTTATAATCTATTACATGATCATTGTTTATAACGTGTTCCCCTAATGCACTCCTCTCGGGATGCAGTCTGCAGTCAGACCTATGGGTGGTTATACGGTCTTTTAGCTTTCTAGATGTTTGACCAATATATATTTTATCACGACCACCACAAGGAATACTATAGACAACATCTGTCAAGGACAGCGTTGGTGTCCTATCTTTAATTTTAGAAAATATAGAATTGACTGTGAGAACCGTCTTGTAAGCAATTTTTATATTGTTTAATGGTTTAAATATTCTACTAAGCTTATGTGTGATATCCCTTATATAAGGTAAAGAGACATATTTTAAATTTACAGCTGTGGCACCGTTTGTAAGCGTTGCAGCAACAGGTGTAGTATTACCACTAATGTCAATATTTGTATTAGTTAGGGCATTGGTTGTGCTAAACAACAATTTATTCAAAAGACTTCTGGGATATGAATTATCAAGGAAAAGGTTGTATAGGATCTTAAGGTTTTTGTTATGGAAGCTACTGTCACTTATTTTTAAGATACGATTTTTCATTTCTTTTACTAGATTTACCTTCATTGAGTATTTATGGTACGAACAATAGTTGAGGTATCTACCAGAACTCATTGGTTTTCTATACCAATCAACGATCAAGTGAGAGCCATTACGAATCACCCTTGTATCGAGGAAAGGTATCGAGCAATGGTCATCCTCTTTTTCCAATGTAAATTGAATGTATGGATTAAAACTATTGAAATACCACAACACTTCATTTACCTCATTTTTGGGTAACGCTGCAATAATGTCGTCAACATACTTTTTTATAAAAAATAGTTTGTAAGGTAGGACATAAGTTATAGTATCTAATATATAGTCCATGACATAGTTAGCTAAAATAGGTGAAATAGGGCTACCCATAGGAGTTCCAAAAGTTGTTTGTAAAATGTATTGTTAAAGGAGAAATAATTGTTGTCAAACAGCAACGTTAATAATTTTATAAAAGTTTCTAAACTGATGCTGCAATGCCCAGTACAATGCCCAGTACAATTGTACTTGTAATAATTTCAACTGCTTTGACCTTGGCATTTCAATCTTCTCTTCCGCTTCAGTTCCTGTGGCCTGATACGATGAGTTGGTTACTAAATTGGTCTCATTAGCCAAACATCAACTCATTCGTTTTATGGTCCTTGTGTTCTGTGGTGTGTTAGGGATCGCAATGTCACTCTCGGAGCATTAATATGAAGTTGAACTTTAACCTTTAACCTATTCTGTTTTACCACGTGGCATCATTACCACATTCAACCGGTGGAATGTAATAATGATAATAATTTATATAATGTGTGTTTTACGGTGAAATGTTTTCTTGTTGGAAGTTTTTAATAACTACAATTCACGAAGAAAAGGTTTTTTTAACATGTTTTGTGCTGTTTTTTAATGATTTTAACATCTTGGATGATACAATCTCAATAAGTTGTAAGTTTCAAATTAATTTAATTATACATTTTATATAATATGTTAACAATATTGTAGCTCCCTGATGATGGTTATAATCATAACCGAAAGCTTGGAATAAATAACTTAAAAGAGTACTCTTTCATTATTGCTGCAAACCCAAGAAACTTACAAGTTATTTCCTAACGGTCAGCAAAGACTCCTGGTCTTTTTATATATATATATATATATATATATATATATATATATATATATATATATATATATATAATTAAATTTCTGTTATTTGCCGACTAATAGGTATTAAACCAGAATTTTTGGGGTAAACGGCAATGTTTTTTAAGAAAACTCTTTTACTTGTTTTCCAAGCTTTCGAAATACATTTATTTCATTTTCAAGGAATAAGTGCGAGTTAAAACAAAATTGGTGTTAACAACTTGGTAAATATAACATAAAAAAACTATTTTAACTGTAATTTGGAATTTAAAAAAATTTTTTTAAGTCAAATTATTTATAAAACAAAATAACGTCATAAAATTAATAAACAACTTAATTGCTTACGATAAAATTTAATAATAAAAGAGTACAAAATAATAGGTTATAATTTGATTTCTTCTTTTATAAAAAATGTGAATTTTGATTAAAATTTACTAAATATTTAATTGTTCTATGATAAAAAATAAGGATATCTTATTCTTTTTTATAATTTTGAATTAAGCTTCTAAAATGTCATTTAAAAGTCAAAAAAATAAAAATGTCAAGTAGATGTCATGAATTTTAGGTATTATTTAGATCTTTATTTGTATGTTTATCCAAAGATAGCAGATAATAATAAATGTCACTCAAGTTTTTATGGTCACTTTTTTTATTCATAATATCATTTTCTTGTGATATAGATGCCATTTCCAAAAAAAGTCTTTTTTTAGTGTTAAATTGTATATCTAAAATATTAACAGAAGCATAATCAATAAGATGGTCAATATTTATGGAATGTTTAGCCAATTCACATCTTTCAGGATGTAACCTTGTATCACTCTTATGTAATGATAAACGTTGTTTTAATCTTTGGCCAGTTTGACCTATGTATTTTTGGTCGCAAACAGAACAAGGAATACAATATACTACATTAGATAATTCTAAAATTGGAGTTGTATCTTTTACTTTACTGAAAATGTTTTTTATGGTAAGACATGTTCTACTGGTAATTTTGATATTATTTAATGGTTTAAAAACTCTACTTAATTTAGATGAAATTTCTCTAATATATGGTAAAGATATATATAATTTTGTATTATTAGTTTGGATTTCTGACTCTTTATTATTATTACGAACATATGTATTTAAATTGTTAGAATAATTATTAAATAATATTTTAAATAATAATATTTTAAAGATTGGTCCAAGGCTAAGAATAAACTTGCAAAAGAACTCAATCGAAGATGTTTTTTATTGAGATGTAGAAGAGAAGGTGTTATTCCAAAACATGTTGACAATTCTATAGTACCTATAATAGATCTTTTACATCGTCAAAATATTTCCATGAAGAAAAACACAAGTTTTTTCCTAAGGTTAGGATCTAAGATTATTAATATTGAAATATCTTGTAATCAAAAAACTATTTTATCGTTAGAAAAGAATTTAGAAAATTTAAAAAACAACATTATTCAATCAACGTCAAATTTTGTATTTAAAAACTATGAATTCTTTCAGAAAAAAATATTTAATAAAATTTTTTATTTAACTAAAAGAAATAATATTAAAACATTTAATAAATTAATAGATGATGAATTTAAATTAAAACTTAGTACAAATCCCAAATGGATTAAAAATTTAACAAACATTGAAATTCCACATGACATTTTGTGTTTTTTATCTTTAGGGCATAAATTTAGTATTGAACCTATTATTGGAAAAGATCTTAAATTTAAACATATTTTAGCAGATATTGAATATATTACATCTCAAACTTCAGACGATAATTTAAGGAAAACATTAATAGCAAAATCAACTAATATTATCACAAATCATATTAACCAAAATTCTAATAGTAAGTTTTTTCGTAATTTATATCATAAAACTAAAAAATTTTTAAAGAATCACTCAAATATTATTGTTACTAACAGTGATAAAGGAAATTGTACTGTAGTTATGTTTAAAGACAATTATATTGAATTATCACTGGACATTCTTGATAACAGTTCATCTTATGTAAAATTAAAAAAGATCCAACAATTACAATTCAAAATAAATGTAATTCTATTATAAAAAACTTTACAATAAAAAACAAATTGATAAAACTACGAAACAAAAATTGATTTGCTATAATGGAATTCCAGCCAAGTTTTATGGTCTTCCTAAAATTCATAAACCAGTATTATCAATTAGACCTATTGTAGCTTCATTAAACACTCCTACTAATTTACTTGGTTCATATATTACTGAAATATTAACAAAAGCATATGATTATAATACAGAATACTACATTAAAGATTCTTATGATGTTTTTAAAAAATTTAATAAATTTCAGTTACCGAAAAATTATATTATTTGTAGTTTGGATGTCGTTTCTTTGTTTAGTAATGTTTATTTAGAATTTGCTTTAAGAGCAATAGATAAAAAATGGAGTGATATTAGCCAGCATTGTTCAATTTCCAAAAAATACTTTGAAGAAATTTTAATTTTTTTATTTGAAAATACATATTTTTCATTTAACAATCAATTATATAAACAAACATTCGGTACTCCAATGGGAGCTTCCATCTCTCCAATTATTTCTTGTTATGTAATGGATAATTTACTAGATATTGTTATTCCCGTATTACCTTTTAATTTAATTTTTATTAAAAAATATGTGGATGACATTATTTTGGCATTACCTAAAGATGGTTTAAATGAACTTCTTTTCATATTTAATTCTTATGATCCTCACATTCAGTTTACATTAGAAAAAGAGGACGAAGAACATAGTGTACCATTTTTAGACACAAAATTTATTAGAAATGATAACACTATAACTATAGATTGGTACAGAAAACCAATAAATTCTGGTAGAATAATGAATTTTTGGTCATATCATAAATTTTCGACTAAAATTAATTTAATAATGCAAATGAAAAAAAGAATAACATTGATTTCGGATCCTATTTTTTCACAATAAAAATTTTAAAATTTTACATGAAATGTTTTTAGAAAATGGTTATCCTAATAAATTAATTAAAAATGTATTAAATAATTATTCTAACAATTTAAATACATATGATCGTAATAATAATAAAGAGTCAGAAATCCAAACTAATAATACAAAATTATATATATCTTTACCATATATTAGAGAAATTTCATCTAAATTAAGTAGAGTTTTTAAACCATTAAATAATATCAAAATTACCAGTAGAACATGTCTTACCACAAAAAACATTTTCAGTAAAGTAAAAGATACAACTCCAATTTTAGAATTATCTAATGTAGTATATTGTATTCCTTGTTCTGTTTGCGACCAAAAATACATAGGTCAAACTGGCCAAAGATTAAAACAACGTTTATCATTACATAAGAGTGATACAAGGTTACATCCTGAAAGATGTGAATTGGCTAAACATTCCATAAATAATGACCATCTTATTGATTATGCTTCTGTTAATATTTTAGATATACAATTTAACACTAAAAAGACTTTTTTTGGAAATGGCATCTATATCACAAGAAAATGATATTATGAATAAAAAAAGTGACCATAAAAACTTGAGTGACATTTATTATTATCTGCTATCTTTGGATAAACATACAAATAAAGATCTAAATAATACCTAAAATTCATGACATCTACTTGACATTTTTATTTTTTTGACTTTTAAATGACATTTTAGAAGCTTAATTCAAAATTATAAAAAAGAATAAGATATTCTTATTTTTTATCATAGAACAATTAAATATTTAGTAAATTTTAATCAAAATTCACATTTTTTATAAAAGAAGAAATCAAATTATAACCAATTATTTTCTACTCTTTTATTATTAAATTTTATCGTAAGCAATTAAGTTGTTTATTAATTTTATGACGTTATTTTGTTTTATAAATAATTTGACTTAAAAAAATTTTTTTAAATTCCAAATTACAGTTAAAATAGTTTTTTTATGTTATATTTACCAAGTTGTTAACACCAATTTTGTTTTAACTCGCACTTATTCCTTGAAAATGAAATAAATGTATTTCGAAAGCTTGGAAAACAAGTTTTCTTAAAAAACATTGCCGTTTACCCCAAAAATTTTGGTTTAATATATATATAAATATATATATAATTAAATTTCTGTTATTTGCCGACTAATAGGTATTAAACCAGAATTTTTGGGGTAAACGGCAATGTTTTTTAAGAAAACTCTTTTACTTGTTTTCCAAGCTTTCGAAATACATTTATTTCATTTTCAAGGAAAAAGTGTGAGTTAAAACAAAATTGGTGTTAACAACTTGGTAAATATAACATAAAAAACTATTTTAACTTTAATTTGGAATTTAAAAAATTTTTAAGTCAAATTATTTATAAAACAAAATAACGTCATAAAATTAGTAAACAACTTAATTGCTTACGATAAAATTTAATAATAAAAGAGTAGAAAATAATAGGTTATAATTTGATTTCTTCTTTTATAAAAAATGTGAATTTTGATTAAAATTTACTAAATATTTAATTGTTCTATGTATTTCGAAAGCTTGGAAAACAAGTAAAAGAGTTTTCTTAAAAAACATTGCCGTTTACCCCAAAAATTCTGGTTTAATATATATATATATATATATATATATATATATATATATATATATATTATTATGTATTTGTATGTGTGGGTGAATGTGAATGTGTGAGAATAATTATGTTGTTTATTATTATGTATACGGTATGAGATGGGATGTTATCTGGGTTCGTGGTTGGTTGAATAAATTCTAGTTGATAAATAAATAAAGAAACATTTTACTTGAAAAACATATTTTTATTTTAATAAATGAACATTTGATGAGACGCCCATGTATGGCGAACTGAAATTATTGATTTATTTTTATATGACGTTCTGTGCGCATGCTTAAAAATGATGTGCCGATGCGTTGGAATAATCACCTGATAGACACGTTGCGTCTGTTCAGTTTTACAGTGAGCTTTATGCTATATTACAGAACGTGTTTCAAATTTATATATAAGTTAAAAGAATTTATGTCTGGAAATTTATAAATACAGAAACATAGAAAATACAATACAAGAAATAGATATCAAATTTATATACATAGAGCTTAAATGTTACATAGATGAATCAGATGCATCTTTTTTTATGATTCTTATTTGAGAAATGCGTAAGTATTAAATTTTATCTCTTTATATTGGCCATTTATCATTGAATATTATTTAATCTTATAGTTATATTGAGTCTCTAATTTTGATTCTTTTTTAGATCGATCGTCATTTCAAAGTTTATTTTACTCATGAGATTTTAAAAGAAAAACACTTGATTGGAATTATGAGTTTCCTCTATAACTCTTGTTGTACAACAAAACACTAACCTTGTGTTCAGGAACCAGGATCTGCCTCTCGGGACTCTGGAACGCTGCTTCCGAAGTTCAAAGTTATGCAATTTTGTAGAAATATGATTTTCTCCTTGGAAAATCAGCTGTAGTCACCAGGTAAGCACTTGTATATGTTTTATTAACAGTTTCTTATATCTTTATCCTCACTTTTAGGATAATTACTCAAAATTTCTGGAGAGCTTCAAAACCCAACCTTCCAGAAAACGAAGACAAGCCAACCAACACTTTTTTCTTCAACTTTTTTCAACAATCAACAACCAGTCTTTTATTTTATTCAGCTTACTATTGAAAAAGTTTGTTACACTTGTTTGTCATTTGAAAGTTCTTTTTGTCATGTCACATAAACCAATCAAACTTTTGATTTCACTTAGCATTCAAATATCTTTACCTATATACAAGAATTAGTTTCACTAGACATTGTTTATGTAATATTGAAGTTCATTCTATTATTATGGGACGAATAGTTTTTTTTTTTTTACAGGCGATATACAATAGTCTTAACATCAATGTTTATTTAAATTTTTTTTTATTACAATTAGCGATTGTGTTTTGCCATCAACATAAATTCTTTTAAAACATTTATCAATATTCCTTAATCCAATTATTCTGTTTTACACCAATGTTTCTCTCTTTATTTATCCGTTATAACATTCCCTGAATTTTTATAAAATCATTCTAATTATTGTTCACAATGATCTAGAATGTTTTACTATAAAATTCATTTAATAGTACTTAACTTTACTTATTTTGTAATAATCTATCATCATTCAATCTACTTCATTATATTCTATCTTTTATGAAATTAAATCATTAATTTGTTACTATACCTAATCAATCTATTTCTAATTCTTCACCTGTCTTACACTTTATTCCTACAAATAATTAATTCCCTGTTTCAACTTAAAAATATTTCATTCTAATTATAACTATTTCTTTACAGATTAAACTTATTGAATTTCATTGAATTCAGGATGGAATCGATATAATTGGTCCACATTGAAAATTCCTCTAACATTGCCAGTTACGGGATGTACGAGTTTGTAACTATTTATGCCGTTAGATGTTACTACTTTATATGGACCTTCGTAAGGTAATTGTAATTTTGCACAAATATTACGCTTATAATTAGGAATTCTAAGTGCTTTAATTATTACTAATTCTCCTTCCTTAAAAGTAGTTCTCTTCTTAATTCTCTTGCTTCGTTTTCTTATGTATTTTTCAGCATTCTTGGAAATTCTTTCCCTCGTTTCCTTTATTATCTGTTCATATTTCTCTACATTTTCTGATATCCATGGTCTTTCAGGTACTATGTTTTTCATAATTAATATGGGTGATCTTCCAGTTACTTCGTGTGGTACATTATTTAAACAGAATTCTATATTCTTCAAATTCCTTTCCCAGTTTCGTTGTTGATCGTGAACAAGTAATCTCAGACATTTAATGACTTCTCTTATATATCTCTCCGTTTGATTAGCACATGGATGTCTAATACTTGTAAAGTGAGGCTTTACGTTTGACTTTCTTAACCATGCTTTAAAATTTTCGTTATTAAAATAAGTAGCGTTATCCATTAAACAAGTTTCCGGTATGCCCACTTCTAGAAAGTAGCTTGTCAGGCATTTCTTTACCGTCTTTTTGTCTGTTCGTTGACATGGATATAACGTTACATATTTTGAAAAAGCATCTACGACTACAAATATATTCTTATTACCTTCTTCACTAGGTATTATATTTGAAATGAAATCCACTGTTATAAATTCAAGAGGACGTTCCGTTACTAATGATTTTGGCATATTTTCATTGTGATGATTTTTTTCCTTTCCCAGTTGGCAAAGTTCACATCTAGTGACTATACTTTTTGTGATGGATAGATCTTTCTTCGAAATGTAATTTTCCCTGAAAATATTGTGTAGTTTTCGGATTCCTACATGATTGTATCGCAGATGTAACTCCTTGATTATTCTTCTTGTTAAATTTTCTGTTATTACATATAACTCCTTTTGCTTGATAATTTTGAATATTATATTGTCTTTTGTTTGACAGTTATGTTTTTCCCTTTTTGTTAAATTTTTCTGATCTTCCATTATTGTGTGTATTGAAAATATACCTACTTCCTCTCTCATAAAATTTACTCCTACGTATTTGTTTCTTTTAATCTTGTCTTCTCCATCCATTCTCGTTAAAGCATCTGGAACTACATTTTTAACACCAGGTACATATTTGATATCGAAGGAATATTCCTGCAGAAGCAAAGCCCATCTATGTATCCTGTTGTTTCCATACTTATTCTTTAAAATGGTTGTAAGTGATTGGTTGTCTGTTTCAATGATAAATTTGTTGCCTAATAAGAAAAATCTTAGTTTGTTCACACAAAACAGTATGCTTGCTAGCTCCAGTTCACTGACGCTATAATTTTTCTCAGCCTTTTTCGTAATTCTGGATACAAATGAAATGGGAACTTCTCCACATTCATGGTATTGTACCAAACTTCCGGCAAATCTTTGCTGTGAGGCATCTGTTCTTAGGATGAATGTTTTCGTGTAGTCGGGATGGTATAATTTTGCATTCTCTGTGAATTCTTCTTTGATCTTATTAAAAGCTGTTTCTCTTTCGTGCGTCCATTTCCATCTCACATTTTTCCTCAGCAGTTCTATGAGTGGTATTTCCTTTTCTGTTAAATCTGGCAATAGTCTCTTAAAGTAGTGTAACACGCCAAGGAAACCTCTTAGAGTTTTCAGATTTGTAGGTCTCTTATATTCTTTGATAATCTTAATTCTGTCTGGATCCATGCTTACGCCATCTTTATCAATTTTATAACCAAGATATACCACTTCTTCCTTATAAAATTGGCACTTTTTAATGTTTAATTTTAATCCTGCTTCATCTAAGGCTTTTAAAATTGTATCTATATGTTTCATATGTTCATCTTCTTCTTCGGAATATATTAAAATGTCGTCAATGTAATGTAGTGTAAATTTTTCATATCGGTTTAAAATCTTATGAAGAGCTTTGAGTAGAGCTGACGTAGCCGATTGTGTTCCAAATGGTACTACTTTGAATCTGTAAACTACTCCATCTACCATGAAACCAGTATAATCTCTACTATTCACATCCAGTGGTATCAACCAAAAACTATGCTTCAGGTCCAGTTTCGTGAAAATTTTTGTTTTCGAAATACGACCAAGTATTGCTTCTATATTTAAAGGTGCCTCAAATTCAGGTATACAGTGTTTGTTTAGGTTTCTAGCGTCTAGACAAATTCTCATGTCGCCGTCTCTTTTCTTCACAATTACAATGGGGTTTATATATGAAGTATTACTATGTTCTATGATTTCATCTTCTATTAATTTTCTAATTGCATCTTGCATTTGATCCTTGTATTTGTATGGAATTGGGTAACTTTTAGCTCTGAAACTTTCCATATCCTTCACCTTCAGACTATGTACAAAATGTTTGGCAACTCTTGCTTCTTTGTTGAATAAACCTTCATATTTTCCTAACAATTTCCGTACTTCTTCCTTTCTTCCTCTTCCACAATCCAAATGTACTTCATTCCATATACCATCCTCATAATTATCACATCCCATATTATATTTTAAATAATTATTAATATCATTTTCTTCATATTTTCCATTCCACATTCCATTTTCACAATTATCATATACCATATCATCTCTAAAACAATGATCAATATCCTTTTCTTCATCTAAAACTATCTCTTCATCTCTTCTTTTTTCAAATTCATTTCTCCCATCATGACAATCATTATTCATAGCTTTTCCTTCTAATTCCAGTCTGATATCCTTTTCTTCTGCAATCCTCATAATTTTTTTGTTTCTTGTTTGTTCTCTGTTTTCATTAAATTTAACTCCAATTCCATTAACGCTTACTGTTTTTGTTTCATAGTTGATATCTACCTTATGTTTTAGTAATTCATCCGAACCCAATAAAATATCATACTCCATTTCTTGTATGACCAATAATTGTACTTCCAAATGAATATTTTGTAATTGTAGTTTTACAATAATAGATTTATTCACCTCGCTAAATCTTTTCGCATTAAGACCTATTAAATTTACCTTCGGCACTTTTATAAGATGTTTTTGCATGTTTAATTTATTTACAATACTTTCAGTAATTAGTGATGTTTCTGAACCTGTGTCAATTAAAATATTTACATTTAAATCTAATATATTTCCTGTAATAGATACTAATAAATTATTTTCTATATTTTCTAGGCAATCTATATCTTTGAGGAATTCTCTAGGATGGACATAACTATACCGATTGCGTGCTACACCATCCTTCAATGAAAATTCTGATCAGTGGCATTTTGTACACCACCATCAGCAGTCGTTGTTATGGGAGAATGAATATTGTTTGACGACTCATGTAGTTCTATTCGATTGTTTGGAGAGTTTGCCCTTTCCTGACTGTTAGCTCTCCTCTGGAAGTTGACACGTCTATTGTGGCCGTCATCATTCCTTCGATTCATATTGCCATCAGAGTTCCTTCTTGTGAAGTAGCTGTTCTGATGATTATTATTGTTTGAATTGTTATTATTGTTATTATAATTATTATTATTATTGTAGTTGTTGTATCTTCTATTATTATAATTATTGTTTGCATTGTTGTAATTATTTCTTCCCCTTCCTTGATTATTGTTGTTATTGTAATTATTTACTGGATAGTTACTGTATCTTGTATTAGTCGTTCTATTATTAGTATTACTATTTAAATTTCTATTATTACTGTTATTGTATTCGTAGTTGGTGTTGCTTAAATTATTTCCAGTATTTCCTCGGTTAGCATGTTCTATGTTTCGGTTGTAATTTGTATTATTTCTATACTCATTTTGTTTGTTCCTATTACTCGTCAGGTTTCTCTCTATCCTCATCAAGTAATTAGATAGTTGCTCAAAAGTCCTGATGTTGAAATGCCTGGATAGAAACATGATTATTTCTTCTTCTTTAATTACAGGTTCTAAGTGTTGCGCTTGAGAATAGAGTAGCAACGAGTAGAGGTACATTGTATTCCCTCTATTCTCATCATATCGTCCAAAATATAGTTTTTCTCTAACCTCTCCTTGTGTGATTTCACCCCAATACAATTTTAGAAAAGCTGTTTCAAATTCCTTATAGTTGTTGAAGTCTATCTCGTTGCTTGTGAACCACAATAGAGCTTGTCCAGTAAGGTGTTTTCTCAATATTTCCCTTATATCTTCAAAGTTTCTTATATGTTTTATCTTATTTGTTAATATTCTCAAAAATATTTTTGGATGTATCTTCCTGATGTTACCATCAAATTTGATATTCTCTTCGTTCCCACCTTGATATGTATGAATGATCATTCCTTGTTCGCCTTTTAGTTGCATTCTAATCTGTTCCAATTCATTCTTCATATCTCTTTTAATGTCATTCTTTGTTTTCACTATGTCCTTTTCGGTTTCTTCTCTCACTTCATGTATTTCTTTTCTCACATCACTTCTGATGGATTCGATATCTCTTCCATGTTTGATAATGCTCCTTTTCACATCTTCTATATCCTTCTTTCCTGATTTTTCTATTATTTCAACGGCTCTGGTAATGTTTACTTCCGTGATCTTCTTCGTTTTTTCTATTAGATTTTGTTCCAAGTTTTCGAATTTTTCTTCTTGGTTTTCTAAACTTTTTTCTATCTCGTCTTGTTTTCTTTTGATCTCCTCTACCTTTTCGTCTTGTTTCCGTAGTCTTAGTTCCAATGAGTTATTCATTCTTTCAATTTTTTTATTTTGTTCGTCCATCTTCTCTTTAATTATTTCTTTCAAATATTCTTTCTGTTCTTCCATCATTTTCTTATTATTTTCTTGTTGATTTTCTATCTTTTCCATCATTTTCTTGCTATCTTCCCTTATCTTCATACTATCTTCTTGTTGTTTTTCTATTAAGTATCTTATGCTCTGCATTATTTGATTTTCACTGTCTCTTTTACTTGTTTCTCCCTCATATGTTTCTCCCTCATATGTTCCTCTTGGTTCTTCAATTTTTGTTTCTCCCTCAGCTTGTGTGATCTTTTCCTCACTTGGCTGCAGGTTTTCTCTCGATTCCGTTACATTTTCTAATTCTCCAATCATTTTTTTATCCCGATCTTCATTATTTTCTTCCTGATCGAAGCAATATGTTTCCGGATCTTTCCCTTCTCTAATTATAGCCTCCTGTAGCCTTCTAACGAGCGCCTGTTTTGTCCCCGTTTTGTCCAGTCCTTTGCTTTCCAAAATTTCCTTCAACTCCGTTGTTTTTAATTCTTTTATTGTTTTGTTTAACTCCATTGTTTAGAATTTTAATTTCTAACAGACAGAACAGTACAAAACTCCAAACAAATTTTCCCCGAAATTATTACTGATTTTAAAGTTAAGTCGTCACAAGAATTAGTCAAATTTATTTTTATTTTATTAATAATTAATTATTTACTGAATTCATTCAACGCACCTACGTTGGGTCGCCATTTTATTATGTATTTGTATGTGTGGGTGAATGTGAATGTGTGAGAATAATTATGTTGTTTATTATTATGTATACGGTATGAGATGGGATGTTATCTGGGTTCGTGGTTGGTTGAATAAATTCTAGTTGATAAATAAATAAAGAAACATTTTACTTGAAAAACATATTTTTATTTTAATAAATGAACATTTGATGAGACGCCCATGTATGGCGAACTGAAATTATTGATTTATTTTTATATGACGTTCTGTGCGCATGCTTAAAAATGATGTGCCGATGCGTTGGAATAATCACCTGATAGACACGTTGCGTCTGTTCAGTTTTACAGTGAGCTTTATGCTATATTACAGAACGTGTTTCAAATTTATATATAAGTTAAAAGAATTTATGTCTGGAAATTTATAAATACAGAAACATAGAAAATACAATACAAGAAATAGATATCAAATTTATATACATAGAGCTTAAATGTTACATAGATGAATCAGATGCATCTTTTTTATGATTCTTATTTGAGAAATGCGTAAGTATTAAATTTTATCTCTTTATATTGGCCATTTATCATTGAATATCATTTAATCTTATAGTTATATTGAGTCTCTAATTTTGATTCTTTTTTAGATCGATCGTCATTTCAAAGTTTATTTTACTCATGAGATTTTAAAAGAAAAACACTTGATTGGAATTATGAGTTTCCTCTATAACTCTTGTTGTACAACAAAACACTAACCTTGTGTTCAGGAACCAGGATCTGCCTCTCGGGACTCTGGAACGCTGCTTCCGAAGTTCAAAGTTATGCAATTTTGTAGAAATATGATTTTCTCCTTGGAAAATCAGCTGTAGTCACCAGGTAAGCACTTGTATATGTTTTATTAACAGTTTCTTATATCTTTATCCTCACTTTTAGGATAATTACTCAAAATTTCTGGAGAGCTTCAAAACCCAACCTTCCAGAAAACGAAGACAAGCCAACCAACACTTTTTTCTTCAACTTTTTTCAACAATCAACAACCAGTCTTTTATTTTATTCAGCTTACTATTGAAAAAGTTTGTTACACTTGTTTGTCATTTGAAAGTTCTTTTTGTCATGTCACATAAACCAATCAAACTTTTGATTTCACTTAGCATTCAAATATCTTTACCTATATACAAGAATTAGTTTCACTAGACATTGTTTATGTAATATTGAAGTTCATTCTATTATTATGGGACGAATAGTTTTTTTTTTTTTTACAGGCGATATACAATAGTCTTAACATCAATGTTTATTTAAATTTTTTTTATTACAATTAGCGATTGTGTTTTGCCATCAACATAAATTCTTTTAAAACATTTATCAATATTCCTTAATCCAATTATTCTGTTTTACACCAATGTTTCTCTCTTTATTTATCCGTTATAATATATATATATATATATATTGAGATAAATATCCAATAGTTAAAAATTTAATAAGTAGAACTTACCTCTTAATTTACAATAAAAGGATATATTAATAAGTTTCATAGAATCAGCATTTACTTTTTCTTTAGTACATCTAAATTTTTCAAGTTTATAATTTTCACAAGACATACATTCAATATAAACAAAGAATGTAATGGACATCTTATCTTGAATAGGATCCATATTTTGCTATTTTATCACAATCAAATATTTCCAATCCATAAGTACATTTTCACATAACAATTCATCTTTGTCCTAGTTCTCTTTTAAAATTCTAAGTTTAATCTGAAACAATAAAAATAAAATAAAAATCAAAAGTATTAATGGTTTTTACATGTTTAAGAAATCAACATGTAATTTTAGTTAGTTAAGTATTTAAATAAGTATTATAAAAAGGAAGTACTTACAAAAGTATAAAGAGACAAATTGTAGTCTTCGATATTGTACAAATAAGTATTCCAATAGATCATGAGTACCTAAAAAAGACACAAGAACAATTAAAAACATGTAGCAGGTGTGGTGAAATATAGTAAACTAATTCCCATATCAATAGTGTTGGACTTAATCACATAAACTTTTGATAGAACACTTAAATAGTGCATAGTGAAATAACTATTAAAAAACTTAGTTTATAAACATTAACAAAGACATTTTATGTAACAAAATGTATGTAGGATAGTTAAGTAAATTTTTTATATAAATTTTAAGTTGTGAGTCTTTTATAACACAGAGAATCTTATCTTATATAATGTATAAGTGATACCTACAAATAACAGAATCTTTTAAAAGTTTAAATTTTAGTTGTTAGAGTTTAAAATAGTAGTTATCAGTTAAATTAGGATTAGTTTAATGGATTTATAGTAATTTTAAATACAAATGATAGTTTTGATTCAAATTTTGAAAGTCTTAAAAAAATGACAGCTTAAGAAACTTGTCTTTTTCAAATCCAAAATTTCATAGGAAAAATTCCATTAAAAATTATATTAATCGAATTTTAGTAAATATAAGGATGAGAGTTCACTGTAAGTTATAAAGGATACTATTAGATTTGTTATTTAATTACCTTGATTTTCCAGAATTTTGCTAAATTTTGTATGTAAAAACAATCGAAATCCGTTTTCTTATGTCATTTTTGTCATTTTCCTGGAAGCCTATAAAAATGCCGGAAAATCGATGATTCACTCTCTTATGATCCTGGTAGCAGAGCAATTAACATCGTATGTATTAATTAATTACTAAAAGAAAAAAAATTTATGCATTAATCAAAATTAGTTTATGTTAAATTAATACATGTAACATTAAAAATACATGCAGTAAAGTAATCAACCATTATTAAATTACTTACCAAAGTAATAAATTTGACAAATCAGAGACTGATTCCAACAGAATTTGAAAGATTAAATTTAAGCATCGTTTCTGCAACTGGACCTTGGCCGCCATATTGTGGTTTTACATTTCCGACGGGAGACGAGGAGAAGCCGATCTCAGTGTTCGTGCCGTTCCATATTGACAATAGCAATTTTTAGAAAACGAACTTTAGAATAAAAGGTACGTGTCATAGTTAAGGATTTGTATTTATTGTTTTGTGACGGTAAACTAATTTATTTGTGTGTATCATCTCTATTCTTTTCATATAAGGTTATTCATTGATTTATTTGTATTAAGCATATGAAAACCAATTAATAGTGTTTGTAAAATTTCTTTTGAAACATTTGATATTAAATTTATAGTATGTTAATTATTAACTAATATTTTAATTTGAATCCTACCCTGATAAGAGTCATAATCTAAATTTCAATTTCATAATAAGTAGATTGAGCTAGTTAAAAATTTTAAAAGGCGCCCAACTATAGAATTACAAAGAAAAAGTAAAAATTGATATAAGCTAACTAACCAAACAAAAAATAACCAATAAAACAAAACAAATTTCTAAATTATAATAATCAAACCAATTAAAACATATCAAATTAATAGAACTACGTAGGGATATTGATAAATTAAACTAAACAAATTAAATTTAAAAATCTATGAAAATTTATATATATATATATATATATATATATATATATTGTAATGTTTAGATATTCTATAATAGTATAATATCAACAGAAGTTGTTTAATATTAACTTAATCAAATAATTTTAATTATATTGTATTATTTTATTGTATATTTTGTGTATTTGTAAGAAAATTTTAAGTTAGAAATTATTTTATTATGTAATGTATCGATATTATATTTAGTACATAAATATGTTATTTAGAACTTAGTAGAAACTTCGCGAAAATTGATTATATAATGTGTAAAAAAAGGACAGATAATGTGTAAAAAGGAGACAGATATATTTTACTATATTTTTATTCTGGAATTATCGATGATAGACTAAGTAAGAATGTCTTGTCATAAATAGGAAAGAAAGAGATACACATATTTTTTCCAGAAATGTCTAAACCATAGAACAAAAACGAAGCTTCTAGAAATTTTAGAAACCTATAAAAGACTGAACAGAGGTCGTTAGAGAGTAGTATATAGTCAAACATTGAAGATCTGAGTGTGAATAGTCAATTTGAACAAACAGTTTTTTTTAAAAGGAAGTTTATTATTGGAAGTAAAAGAGAGAAGATCAGTGAGTGTGAACAGTCAGTTAAAAAGTGAACAAACAGTTTTTAAAGTAGTTATAATAAAGTGACATTAAAAATACAAGGTAAAACAATTATAAAGTAAAACAAAGTGCCAAGTGACATTAAAAACTAATCAAAAGGTGAAATTAAAGCATTTTCGGTTGATATAAAAAAAAAGAAGAGTACTTACTATTATTAATACAACTAAAGGAACTATAATCCATCAACACTAAAATTTGAGGAACAAACAAAGAACAATAATTACACAAGAAACTAATCGTCTAACAACAACTTCAGTTTACCAAAATCGCAAATACTACGTATCACTTCGTTCGTCTCCGTTCTTCATAGATCACCTACAGATTTTTCCACCAATCAGGAAACAGGACTTTACATATCAAGGTCAGATAAAATTGTAATTTATTAAAAAAATTTGTAGTAGTTAGTTGAATTTTATAAGTTAAAAGGAATTTACTTGATATTTAATAATTAGTGTATTTGATAATCTTACTTGCCATCACATAAACAACATTGGTTAGTTTAACTTAATTCCCATCAAGTAAGTTCTTTTATAATTACTAAAGGCCTTTCTTTTAATATTTTTTTAATTAGTTTCATTATTAAACTTTCAACATTACTGTTTTAATTTAACTATTTTATAATAAATTTATAATTATAATTAATCAATTTTATTCAAATACCTTCTACCTAATAACCCAATAGAAACTAGCATAACCAAACACCCCCTGTTGTATATTTAGGTTAGCATCACTACTCTTACTTTTGTTTTTATTTTGTTTGAATATTTTTTACTGAATCCGGCAACGCCGCTGTTGGCGTCTACCTCTCCCCTTTGTAAAACAGGTGTCAGCCGTTACCGGTTACACAGTAGTATGTTTTTCTGTCTTGAGTAAAGTTGTTATAAACTACGATAAATTTATGTATGTTTTACGTTAATTTTGAAATACACGTGCTTTTCGTTTTGTTTCCACTATATACGTTAATTTTTATTAAAAGGATATTTTTCTCTGGACTAGATTTTTATTTCAAGAACCGTGATCTCGACGTAAAGTAAATCGTTCGACATCTCAAGTAACATTGTGGCGACCGTGACAGGACTTGTTTGGAGAAAAAGTCGTTTTTGCCGTGGTAAAACAACGACGACGTGTATTCATTTTTGTAGTTTTTCAATAAAGACTCATTTGCGACGCGATAAGTGGTATCTACAGGGTGGACATTAATCGTGTAGTCGGTACATATTGAGTTTTATGAAAATGTCATCGGATAAAAAACGTAGAACGGTGCTTCGCGGACTTTTTACAAAAAAGGCTAATCTTTTGGACGATTTGTTGGAAGTGACGGGCAAAGATCGCGACGTGAAACAAATCGACATTGAATGGGAGCTGATTCAAGAAAAGTTCGCAGATCTTTCTATTGTAGAGAGTAATATTTTCGAAGCACTGGTTGAGGAGGCTACGGAGGACGAACTGACCAAGGAAATAGAGGATTTCGATTACTATCGCAAACGTTTTGCAGAACTAAAACGCAAGTGTTTGGTGACGGGTCCAGGGTCAGTTGTATCGGCTTCTGTGTCTGTTAGTCCTAAAGGTAAGCGAAAATTTAAATTACCGGTTGTAGAACTAAAAAAGTTTAATGGCGACCTGAAACAGTGGTTACCGTTTTGGTCACAATTTAGGAAAATACACGATGATCCAGATATTGATTGAGATGACAAGATCGGGTATTTAACACAAGCCACTGTTCCAGGTAGTAAAGCCCGTCAAATAGTTGAAAGTTTTCCCGCGGTAGCAGACAATTACAGCAAAATTATCGAATGTTTGCAATCGAGATTTGGCCGGGAAGATTTACAGACCGAAGTTTATGTGAGAGAATTGTTAAGACTCGTTTTAAATAGGACCTCAAACTCTCAGTCGAATATTTCTTTATTGTATGATAACATCGAAAGTCAATTACGTTCTTTGGAGACTTTTGGCATTACGTCGGAAAAATATGCCGCTATTTTATACCCTCTTATAGAGTCGTGTTTGCCAGAAGATATGATAAGACTTTGGCATAGATCTTCGGAATTTTTGCGCCCTTTACACGAAGATTCATGTGAAGCTTCGGAAGTTTTATCGTTAGAAACACGTCTACGAGGTTTGATGAAGTTTTTACAAAACGAGGTCGAACACGAACAGAAGGTGAGCTTAGCAACCGAGGGATTCGGTACAAATGTTTCTAGCGCTAGCGTGGTAAATAATGAGCAGCGGGAAGAGGAAAAGAAATAAATATCAAATAAATATCACAAGGTTCGCAAAATCGCGTCAGCTGATACCAAATTAGCAACAGCGGCGGGTCTGATTAATTGCGAGGTTGCCAAGTGTATTTTTTGCACCGGTCAGCATGATAATGCAAATTGTTTTAAGGCACAAAGTTTAAGTTTGGAACGGAAAAGAAATCTGTTATCAGAAAAAAATGCCTGTTTTAAATGTTTAAGAATAGGACATAATGCGCGTAGATGCAAAGTTCGTTTAAAATGTGTAATTTGTAGCAAATCCCACGTCGTCTTGGTATGCCCAGAGTTGCCGTCTCACAAGGGTAGCACTGAACGCGAGGAAAAAACCAATGAGACTAATAGTACTCTCGCGAATATAACTAATACGCATGTGTTTTTGCAAACTTTACGGATACCTATCAAAGGTGTGAACGGAGTTAGGCAAGTTCGGGCGCTCTTGGATACGGGATCGCAACGAAGCTATATTTTACAAAATACGGCTCGGACGATGGGTTTGAACGCGAAACGGACAGAAAAAATAGTTCACGCTTTATTCGGTGGTAGTAACACTTCCGAGCAAGTGCATCAGGTTTACGAAATATCAGCGGGCGACGGTACTCACTCTTGTCTCTTTGATGTACTCGATCAACCGGTTATATGTAACGATATTTCGCCTATTTTTAAAGGTCCTTGGTTAGACGAGTTAAAAGGTTTGAATATATCCCTTAGTGATGTAGGGGATCCAGCACCTATTGAACTATTGCTCGGCGCGGACGTCATTGGGAAATTATATACGGGGCAAAAATATCAACTTCAGTGTGGTCTTGTAGCTGTGGAGACAACCTTAGGTTGGACGTTGATGGGACAGGTGCCTTTTAGTTCGCCTGAGATTAATACGTCTATGTTAGTTTTTTCATTATTTGTGAATGATCATAGTATTACTAATTTATGGGACTTGGATGCTATTGGTATAACCGATCCCGTAGAAAAGAGCACAAAACAGGAGACTGTGGAGGAAACCAGAGCGTACTTTGATCAAACCATTCGACTTGACGACAATAATAGATACGAGGTTAGGTTGCCCTGGCTCGCGAATCATCCTCCCATCTCCAATAATTATGTTGTTGCTAAGCAAAGGTTAGGTCGTACTATAGCCAAATTGCAAGCTTCGGAGATGTACGAGTCCTACAATTTAGTTTTTGAAGAGTGGCTGTCCGAGGATATAATTGAGGTTGTGCCAGAATCCGATGATAATAAGATTGTCTACTATCTGCCCCATAGACCAGTCATTAAAGATAGTAGTCAGACGACAAAAATTAGGCCCGTCTTTGATGCTTCATCACACGAGAAAAATTGTCCTTCCTTGAATCAGTGTTTGGAGATAGGTCCCAATATGATAGAATTGATTCCTGATGTGTTGCTTCGTTTCAGACAACAAAGAATTGGCGTTGTATCAGATTCGTAAGGCTTTCTTACAAATTGGTATTGCTTCAGTAGACAGGGATTTCCTCAGATTTTTGTGGATAGGTAAGGAGGGCCAAACGATAGTTTATCGTCATAAAAGGGTCGTCTTTGGAGTTAGCAGTAGTCCTTTTCTTCTTGGGGCTACCATCGATTTTCATTTAAAAAATGCCAAGGAAAAATGTTGTCACCAGGATTTATTAGATGTCATTGAAAAGTTGTCGAATAGTTTTTATGTTGATAATTGCATAACTAGTGTTTCTGATCAAGTAACCTTACGAAAATTCGTGTCTGAAGCAACTCAATTGATGGCAAATGCTCAAATGGATTTAAGAGGGTGGGAGTCTTCGGGCAACAGCCGTGTTACCATTCCCGTACTAGGTCTTCTTTGGGATACTGAAAGAGACAGTCTGTCTATCAACACGGAATCTCTAAACGTGATTACGAAAATTAAAAATGAAGTTGTGACGAAACGATTGATACTTTCTTTAGCCCAACGCTTGTTTGATGTTATCGGTTTCACATCCCCAGTGTCCTTAATACCGAAGATATTGCTCCAGGGTCTTTGGGAGAAGCGCCAAGGGTGGGACGCCCCAGTGACTGATGACATCGCTAAAGTCTTCTACAAATGGGTGGAGGAGCTTCAAGAGTTGTCAAAAATTAGCATTCAAAGGTGGATAGAAGCAGGACCTAATGAAGCGGAATGTTGGACTTTACATACCTTTTCGGACGCCAGTAAAAAGGCTTATGCCGCTGCGGTATTTCTAAGGGTGGAAACCGGCTCCGTTGTTAATGTTTATTTGATTGCCGCCAGAGCCCGGGTAGCTCCATTAAAAAGGGTCTCTATCCCAAGACTGGAACTCCTGGCCGCTACAATTGCTGCACGTCTTTATACTTCTATTCGGAAAGAATTTCCCCAAAATATGACCTCATATTTTTGGAGTGACTCAACCACTGTATTATTCTGGATTCGACGTACCGAAGAATGGTCGGTGTTTGTGACTAATCGAGTACGGGAAATCCGTCAGTTAACTATTGCTGATCAATGGTTACATGTCCCGGGTACGTTGAATCCCGCCGATTTACCCTCTAGAGGTTGTTCTAGCAAACAGTTAGTTGAATCCAAATGGTGGGAGGGACCAAAGTGGTTGTTACGCACTGATACTTGGCCTCAACAAGATATACGATTCAATGAGGAGGAAGTCAGTAAAGAAAGAAGAAAACGAGTTGTCTGCACCTTGCTGAATAATACATCCGACAATTGGCGTTTTTATTATTTTTCAAAGTACGAAAAAATTGTTAGGATGATGGCTTGGATTTTCCGTTTTGTACACAATTCGCGTTGCTTTCGAACGGAACTAGATCGTCGCCACGGGGAACTAACCACGGAGGAAGTTAATGACGCCGAAGTGTTTATACTTCGGGTAGTACAGAGCGAATCATTCGACTTAAACTCTAAACAAATATCTTCGTTAAACCCGTTTCTTGATAAATCTGGTCTTATTCGTATCAAAACGCGCATCGCGGAGAGACCAGATAATATGAACTTTCGTATGCCTGTCGTATTGCCCGGTAATCATGACGTGGTTCGCAAAATTATTTTTGAGCTTCATCGCAGATCTTGTCATGTCGGCGTACAAGGACTTTTAAGCTTATTGCGCGAAAAATATTGGATTGTCGGCGGCAGGCGCGTAGTGCGTTCGGTCTTATTTCAGTGCACGGTATGCAAAAGGCAAAATTCTAAACCTCTCGCCGTCAGCACCCCGCTTCTGCCTCTTGATCGAGTTCGTGACGCAAAAGTGTTCGAAGTTGTCGGAGTGGATTTAGCGGGACCTCTATTTTTGAAAAGTGGTGAGAAGGTTTGGGTTTGCCTATTTACGTGTGCGGTGTACCGCGCCGTCCATTTAGAACTAATTACTTCCTTGGCCACGGACAGTTTTGTTCAAGGTTTTCGTCGTTTTATCGCGAGACGTGGACGCCCGAGCGTCGTATATAGTGATAACGGGACGAATTTTGTAGGACTGGCCAATAGTTTAAGTCAATTAGACTGGAAGGCGGTAGCTAATTTCAGTACCGTCCAAAGAATCAAATGGCGTTTCAATCCCCCTAGTGCGCCCTGGTGGGGTGGATTCTGGGAACGTCTTATCGGAGTGATGAAAAGACTTTTACGGAAAACGCTAGGTCGCGCGTCATTAAATTATGAAGACTTATTGACTATCTTGTGCGAATGTGAGAACATTATCAATTCGCGACCGTTAACTTACGTTTCCAATGAGCCGGAAGAATTCGCCGCGATAACGCCTGCAATGTTTCTGCAGGATCAACCCGAGTCAGGTGCATTAGACCTCGATGTGCTGGAGAAGACTTCCCTATGTCGTAGGCTACGACATCGACAGCAATTGAGAAATCATCTGCACCAGCGTTTCCGCAATGAATACCTCGCGCAACTTAGTTTTCATTGCAAGAAGAAATCTTCCAGTCCGATATTACTGGGAGATGTTGTCTTAATAGGTAGCGACAACAATAAGCAAGGGTTGTCGAACTTCTACCTGGGAAAGATGGCGAGACACGTTTGGTTCGCCTGCGAACCGCCAATGGTCAGCTCCTTAGACCCCTTCAACGTCTTTATCCTTTGGAGTCTGTTGGGTCCGATGCTGCAGCCGAATTCGAGTCTACCCATAACGTTGAAGAAGATAGTGCGGGAGTGATTCAAAGCAGAGCACCCGTAGTTAGTGAAATTTCGCGAATGCCTATCAAGGCAACTCGAAGCGGTCGTTTAGTTAAGTTACCCGCTAAGTTTAAGTAATTTTTTAATTGTATTTGAGAAACTCTTTTATCGTTCCTCAAAGGTGGGAGGATGTTGTATATTTAGGTTAGCATCACTACTCTTACTTTTGTTTTTATTTTGTTTGAATATTTTTTACTGAATCCGGCAACGCCGCTGTTGGCGTCTACCTCTCCCCTTTGTAAAACAGGTGTCAGCCGTTACCGGTTACACAGTAGTATGTTTTTCTGTCTTGAGTAAAGTTGTTATAAACTACGATAAATTTATGTATGTTTTACGTTAATTTTGAAATACACGTGCTTTTCGTTTTGTTTCCACTATATACGTTAATTTTTATTAAAAGGATATTTTTCTCTGGACTAGATTTTTATTTCAAGAACCGTGATCTCGACGTAAAGTAAATCGTTCGACATCTCAAGTAACACCCCCTGAGAAAAAGATCTTGTTGCTATTAGTACATTTAAATAAGTAATATAAATCTAATAAATAAATCAATCAAATCAATAAACTTTTTCTCAAATCATAATAATCTTTACAAAATGGCGTCCCAACTATAGGGCTCGTTTCTGTTGGAAAATTAGGTATTCATTCAAACAATTTCTGTTGAAAAATAGTAAACAATTTAATATTAAACAATAGGAAGGTTTTTTTTATTAAAAGACAACATAATAAGATATTTTATTAAGATTAACATACATTTTGCATTTTATTTTATCATAATAACACAACCAAATATCTAACAAAATAAATTATTTTACTAAATATTTAAACAATAAATAACCAAAATGGAATCCAGAAAGACATTAAAAGACCTAAGTCTATCAGAACTTAAAAATGAGTTAGAAACCAGGAATTTAGATACTGAAGGATCTAGAGAAACATTAATAGAAAGACTTCAGGAAGTACTAGAAGAAGAGGGAATAAATCCTGAAGAATACATATTTCAAACAGAAGAACAGTCAACTAGTACACAAGCACAACAAACTATGGAAAGAGGTGGTTTTGTCTGTAAGAGATATGATAGTGTAGAAAAACATAAAGAAACAAAAGACAATGGTGTACAATTGATGAATATGATGAAACAAATACTGGAAAAGATGGACATTCAAAATCAACAGCACAAGAAGAGTGTAGAAGAATTAGGAAATAAAATTGAAAATACACAGAAACAAATAAAAAAGGATATGGAAAAACTTAATCAAACTATGATAGAGGAAATAAAGGAAGACTTTAAAAACCAGTTCCAAAATGAAGAGGAAACTTTAAAAACTGATATTGTAGAAATCCAGATAAACAACAATAATGAGCAGGACAGAATAATAGAAGACATAATAATAGTAGAGGAAAAGGATGTAAATAATAATGATGAAAACATTGATTCGAAGAAAACATTAGAAGATGATAAAAATGAAACAATAGTAGAAGCAGAAATTATACACAATGAACTTACTGAACAAACCAAAAACAAAATTGAAATAAAAACAGGAACTAATTTGACTGAAACAAATGATATTAATATGAAACTTACAAGAAAGTTCAACCTACATGAAAAAGTGTTACGAAATATAAATACTAAGAATGTACATAAAAATATATTAATTAAAGAATTCATATACAAGAAAAGTATAATTTATAAAGAATATTTAAAACTTAACTTAATAAAGGATACAACAAAAGAAAATACACGAGAGGAAATATGGACTAAGAAACTTCAACATAACTTAAACAATAACAAGATACTAGTACAATCTACATATAACACAACTTTAGACTACTATAATGAAATAAAAACACAAAAGGATTTAAAAACATGGACAAATAAACAAAAATATAAAATGAGACTAGATAATGAAAACACAATAAAAGTACAACCAAAATATGAACCAAAATCAAACTACTTTAACTTAATAAATGGAACAGAAGAAACATACATCAGAACAAATAAACAAGAACATAATTCAAGAATTGACAATAAGAATGGAATTATAAGACAATTACAATATAATACATCATATAACTATGACAATAAAAACTTGAATAAAAAGTATATAATAAATCAGAAGGTATACCAAAATGTAATTACCACATCAATTAAAGATAATAAACGAAATTGGACAGTAAGAAGAAAAAAAAAAAAGAATCTAGATAAAGAGTTTTCACATGTGTACATAGTAGCATAGGAAATAGGTATAAGATATAGAATTAAGATTATTAGTATAGTATCTATGATAGTAAGCAATATTAAGGTAGCTATTACAACAGTAAAATAAGCAAAACTACATTAACAATAAGATTAAAAATTTAAACAATAATAAAACACATAAGACATCTTGGGCATCATGATTTTGAAAAAAAATGCTGCATCGGTAACAATTTCAACATCTTTCATATATGGTACATCTAAGTTTATGGATTTATCTGAAATATCATCTGAAAAAAGGAAAATAAAACTAATTAATAAATCACTCTAAATCAAACTAAGTAAAAGAACAACTAATGATCTATTGGATATATGAAAACAAAAATATTCAACAAACACTAGTATAATAATTGTTCGAATAATAGAAATTAACAATAATTATAAAACTAATTTGATCAATACAAAACTAATTTAAAACAATGAAACTATAGCATTAATTCTATAAATAAAACAAAATACCTGACTACATATAAGAATTATAAAGTTTAATATTAATTGGTATGAAGATACAAACAAATATAAAATATTAGAAGATAAGTACTTGGAGAACAGTGTAAATAAGAGTTATTAAGGAACTAGAGGTATAAATGGAAATGAATATGATTTATTTGTGGAAGATACACGAGTGTGTATAAGATGAAATGATATAAAATGTTTATTGATGATGATTTAAGAAGGTATAAAGATTATATGATGAATATGAAATGACAAGTATAAGATTATGATAATTGTATGTATAGTAGAAGAAAGATGATGTGATAAGAAGTTGATAGTTGAGGGAAATATATTATAATCTATTTACAAAATACTCCAAGAAATATAATGAAACAAAATGATGATAATTTTAAACTTCATTGCTATTATTGCCTATATATGGAACCAATTAATTTAAACATAATATAAACAATTGAAAGACATAATAATATTATACAATTTAACAAGAATAAACTATACAGTCCAATAAATTATGGTTTCATTGAGGGAAAACATACTTAATAAATTTAAATTGTAAACAACAGATACAAATAAGTAAAAGAAGTTAAGAACTAACAACACTTAGACAAGATGATAAAATATCTATTAAGATACTTACTTAGAGTGATTCAATTAAGAAAAGAAAAACAATCTTATTTAAATGCATTTCAAAATCATATATCTAATATAATGTTAAAATTTTTGCATTTTATTGTAGAAAATAAATAACTTATATCCTCAGATGCAGATGTTTTCAAAATCCTAAAACATATAAAATTAATATTCATCAAATTAAACATAACATTAAACAAATTTAATTTTCAGTTAATATAGAAACAAATGATTTAAAAGTTTGACATATTTAATTTGATTTGATCATAGAACTAAGAACTAGACTCTGTGCACGGAACGGTAAAAAGGATTCTTCTTCGTTTTTATTAAATGTTCACGAAACAAATTTTTGTACCATGGTTAGTATAAAAAAATATCGTATGATATACTTAGAATTTCAAAATGTTTAACAGATTATTTAAAAAAATTTCTATATGACTATACAAATATTTTTAAATAATCGGGGGCTGATTGTAATGTTTAGATATTCTATAATAGTATAATATCAACAGAAGTTGTTTAATATTAACTTAATCAAATAATTTTAATTATATTGTATTATTTTATTGTATATTTTGTGTATTTGTAAGAAAATTTTAAGTTAGAAATTATTTTATTATGTAATGTATCGATATTATATTTAGTACATAAATATGTTATTTAGAACTTAGTAGAAACTTCGCGAAAATTGATTATATAATGTGTAAAAAAAGGACAGATAATGTGTAAAAAGGAGACAGATATATTTTACTATATTTTTATTCTGGAATTATCGATGATAGACTAAGTAAGAATGTCTTGTCATAAATAGGAAAGAAAGAGATACACATATTTTTTCCAGAAATGTCTAAACCATAGAACAAAAACGAAGCTTCTAGAAATTTTAGAAACCTATAAAAGACTGAACAGAGGTCGTTATAGAGTAGTATATAGTCAAACATTGAAGATCTGAGTGTGAATAGTCAATTTGAACAAACAGTTTTTTTTTAAAGGAAGTTTATTATTGGAAGTAAAAGAGAGAAGATCAGTGAGTGTGAACAGTCAGTTAAAAAGTGAACAAACAGTTTTTAAAGTAGTTATAATAAAGTGACATTAAAAATACAAGGTAAAACAATTATAAAGTAAAACAAAGTGCCAAGTGACATTAAAAACTAATCAAAAGGTGAAATTAAAGCATTTTCGGTTGATATAAAAAAAAAGAAGAGTACTTACTATTATTAATACAACTAAAGGAACTATAATCCATCAACACTAAAATTTGAGGAACAAACAAAGAACAATAATTACACAAGAAACTAATCGTCTAACAACAACTTCAGTTTACCAAAATCGCAAATACTACGTATCACTTCGTTCGTCTCCGTTCTTCATAGATCACCTACAGATTTTTCCACCAATCAGGAAACAGGACTTTACATATCAAGGTCAGATAAAATTGTAATTTATTAAAAAAATTTGTAGTAGTTAGTTGAATTTTATAAGTTAAAAGGAATTTACTTGATATTTAATAATTAGTGTATTTGATAATCTTACTTGCCATCACATAAACAACATTGGTTAGTTTAACTTAATTCACATCAAGTAAGTTCTTTTATAATTACTAAAGGCCTTTCTTTTAATATTTTTTTAATTAGTTTCATTATTAAACTTTCAACATTACTGTTTTAATTTAACTATTTTATAATAAATTTATAATTATAATTAATCAATTTTATTCAAATACCTTCTACCTAATAACCCAATAGAAACTAGCATAACCAAACACCCCCTGAGAAAAAGATCTTGTTGCTATTTAAATAAGTAATATAAATCTAATAAATAAATCAATCAAATCAATAAACTTTCTCACTAATCATAAATTCTCATTACAATATATATATATATATATATATATATGAATATACAAATGGTAGTAATATTTTTGCGGGAATGAATTAAATAAAAAAAAGTGAAGATATTGGGTTAAGCCCGCTAATGCAGCCGTAGACACGTGTTTCTGTCTCCTTAGACTTCATCAGTACGGCGTAGCTAAGAAGAATAATACCAAAAAACACTGAATGATGAAAAAAAACCAAAAATGTGCGGTTGGCCCTTGTGTGGACTCCGTTTGTGTGATTTATATTATATATATATATATTTTATATACATTGTAATAAATTACAATGTTATTAATGATGAGTGATTGGTTAGATATTATTTATAATTGATAGAATTATTAAATTGTTGTTTTTATTATTTTAAATTTTTATTTTTATAAGTTTTGTGGTGCTATAATTTATGATTATTTATGTTTTAATTCTTGTTTAATCTTTATTTATCTCAAAACACCTCAAAATTTCTTTATTTTTATTTATTCTTTACTGTTTGCAAATAATATATGATCAAAATCAACATATGTAATTTTTGTCTATTATTATTTTTAGATTTAGTTTATTTAAAATTAATTTTTAAACACGATTTTCTCTTAACTACAGTAGTCGGTTCCAAAATATAAAATTTAACAATATAATTATTTATTTTACTTATTTTACCTAAAGGAATAAATATACCCTTTACCTACACAATGATACGACTATGGTACTTTCGTGCGCATATACCCAGATTTAAAGGAACACGTGATATTTTACATTTATATCTTAGGAGCAGACGGAGTCAAGCAGTATGCATTAGTCGTTACAAGATGTTTATACAGTTTATTTTATTTAAAACAAAATTGTGTCAAAATAGTGTTTCAAAGATATTGAAATTTATCATTTACAAATTTTATAGGTATTATGAAAGTGATTGTAACAAAAACTAGCAAAAAACATACCGTAAATTCCCTTGTTGCTGTGTATAGTGCCGCTACTCCATTTCCAGCTTCTCACACGGGATATTTTAAACACGTGGGACCACTTCCTTGGGAATTCAAATGGATTAAACCACTGGATATGATGTCTCCTCCCAGTTTCTTCAGATATTTGGTTATTGTTGCAGGTTAGTGTAAAAAAAAATTTATTTTTCTTCTTGAGAGTAGATATTTTTTTAACCAGTGTACAATTTCAATATACATTTTCCAATCGTTTTTGTTTTTATAAATTAATAATACAGTTCCATAAATTATTATGCTACCATCTTTATTTTTTGAAGGAAGTCGGCCATTAAGATATAACAATTTAGAAATAAACTGACGTGGATTGGCCTTTTAATGAATTTAGAGTGACCTATTTTTCCATTTTCCACGGGTTTTTATATGTTAACCCCGGAAATTGCCAAGATGGCTGCTTTTTCGACCGTGTTTTGTTTTTCCTAACCGCTTTGCATTGAATTTTTAGATAATTAAATTTTTAATTTGGCATTTTCTGACCTTATAATTGTTATTAATCGAATCTACATAACTTATTTCATCATAAAATAACATTCTTCAAATTTTAAAATCCATTTTTCCCTAATAAAATTGTTGACTTTTTGGAGCTACACAATGGCGGACATTTTTACAATTAACAATAACAAATTGAACAATTATGAGCAAATATTTCTTTTTGACCCTTGATTTTGACAAAAAATGAAAATTTACATATTCAAATATGATCAGAAAACTTTTTTTTTTAATGATATTTCTTATTTTAGTTTTTATTTACATTAGGAATCTACTGCGTCATAACAATTTAACTACAAAATTTATCAAATAAACAAATGAATAATACCTAAAATCATCAATGAATAACTTAAAATTAAATACTTCACAACAACACATAGTTTTAATAAATAATAACACTAATTAACCATTTAATATTAGGTTCATGTCTTTTCACTGCAATCACAACCTTTTAAGTTTATATTATCAGTTTGTGATCACTATTTCACTATTTACAGTGTCTTTTCACTGTATTTATCAATCACAATGTCCTTAGTAAAGCTTTAATTATATAGTCTTTGTTTGTAAACAACCACATCACTTTCTTACAGTTTTACATGTGATAAATTTCAATATCTTTTTTAGACTCTCTCAAGCATTATCTTGTACCAAAATATGGGAAGTACTAGGCTTGTACTATCATCTGATACATTGTAATATGGACTTATCACTTTGATGCTTAATTGAATTTATAAACATTGATTGGGTAAGTCACATTTGTTTATTTATTTATATTTATAATCTATGATACTGTTTATTTTATTCTAATATCTAATATTTGTTTGTTGAGTTTAAATTTTGCTAATGATATAATTAACTGAATATAGTTGGATATTTTCTACCTTAAATAATAGTTTGTAATCATCTACACCTACTTAATTCTTATCTTATAACTACCTATAAAAACATTTTTTAAACTTATTATTATTATTAACTTTGATTATAGCTTATTTATATTTTGATCAAACTAACTTAATATAACCAATAGAATGGGTTTCCTATCACTAATATAAGATTCCTATTATTCATTATTATCATATTCTATTATTCATTTACTTTTTATTTTTAGCTTAAACATCATAGGATCTTGGACTTGGCTATTGAATCGACTATTGATGTTAATACTTCTTCTTATGGACTCATATTTTATCAAGATAATTTTTGTGTTTTTGTGTTAATTGAGACTTATTGAATAGCTCTAATAAAGAAATTTTATGGTGTATTCATCATTTAAAGGAAAGATTTGAAAATTATATCCATCTTTAATAACTTATTACAATTTTAAGTTATATATTGGGTAAGTTATTTTTTAATTATTTTAAAACATTACAAATTTCCCCCAATTTAATTTTAACAAATTATTACTCGGTAATAATTTTTAAAATTTAATTCCATTTTATTATATCTAAATCTATTACACTTCAAATTCTATTTAGTTACCTTTTTATTTTAACATATACCTTTTATTGTACCTTACAAACAATCTTCAGTAATATTTTAACATAAATTCGAATTCATTTGGTTTTTATATTTCCACTAACTATTTATTAATAATTCATACTTTTAATTCTTAATTCTAAATACAATATAATATTTATTTATTCTAATATTTACATCTTAAACTATCTTATTTCCTAAATTGAGCTAGATCTTTAAAATGTTGTTCTATTTGTGATATGCATATAAGTTTTTAACGTTTACCTTACCCCTTAACAAATTGTTATATGGATTTTTTAAAATATATCTATTTTCATAAGCTTTTTCAACTATAAATGGTCCTATAAATGGTAATTTTAATTTTGCACATTCATTATTTCTCTTGTTAGCCACCTGTAATGACCTTTCAATTACCCAATCCCCTTCTTTAAACACTGTTGGTTTCTTTAAATTTTTGTATCTTCTTTTTATATATTGGTCTGCATTTCTTTTTAACTTATCATTAACCTTTTCAATTAAACTATTATATTGTTCTTTATTTTCTATAATCCATGGTCTGTCTGGTTCTATATTTTTCATTAGTTTTATGGGTGTTTCTTGTGTTGCTGTACTTGGTGTATTATTTATGAAATATTCTATGTTTTTAATATTATTTTCCCAATTTCTATGCTCATTATGTGTTAAAATTCTAAGATATTTTAATATTTCTTTTATATACCTTTCTGTAGGATTAGATGCAGGGTGTCTAATACTTGTGAATGTTAGAATTATATTATTTTTATTTATAAAATTTTTAAATCTTTTATTATTAAAATAAGTAGCGTTATCTAAAATGCATCTCTTAGGTTTGCCTACTTCTTCAAAATATTTTAACATGATTTCACAAATTACTTTAGTGTTTGTTTTACTAGTGGGTTTAATATAAATGAATTTTGAAAAAATGTCTACAATAACTAATATGTTTTTATTTCCCTGATAACTTTTAACTAAATTTGACATGAAATCTATAAATATTACTTCTAAAGGTTTTTCTGAATTTATTGATTTTGGTATATTCTCATTGTGAAAATTCTTTTCTTTACTTAATTGACATATTCCGCATGTTTTGATCATTTCTTTGGTTATTGCTAGGTCTTTCTTACAAATATAGTTTTCCCTCCATATCAACCATGTTTTCCTAACTCCACAATGTACATATGATTGATGAATCTCCGTTATTATTCGTTTTGCTAATTCCTTTGTAATGATGTAAAGTTCATTCTCTTGTAACCTTTTGTAATAGATACCATCCTTTCCCAATGCCCTCTGTTTTTCTTTATCTGACAAACTAATTTGATTTTTCTTTATTTCCTCTAATGAAAATATACCTTCTTGTTGTTTTAAAATATTTAAACCTACTTTAATTAAATTTTTATTTCTTTTGTCTTCCCCATCCATTCTACTCAAATAATCTGCTACTATGTTTGACTTCCCAGTTACATATTTAATTTCGAAAGAATATTCTTGTAATAATAAAGCCCATCTATGAATTCTATTGTTGCCAAATTTATTGTTTAAAATTGATGTTAATGATTGATTATCAGTTTCTATTGTGAATTTATTTCCTAATAAGTAAAATCTAAATTTAGTGACGCAAAAAATGATACTTCCTAATTCTAACTCACTCACACTATAGTTTTTCTCATGTTTTTTAGTAGTTCTTGAAATGAATCCAATAGGTACCTCCATATCTCCCTGTCTCTGTATTAATACCCCAGCATATCTGTTTATTGAAGCATCTGTTTTTAATATAAATGGCAAATTATAATCTGGGTAGTAAATTTTTAATTTATTTTCAAAAACATTTTTAATTTTATTAAAAGCACTTTCTTTTTCTTCATCCCATTTCCATGATACCCCCTTCTTTAATAAATTTATCAACGGTAATTCTAATTCACTTATATTAGGTACTAATCTTTTGAAATAATTTACTGTTCCAAGAAACCCTCTTAATGTTTTTAAATTATTTGGTGATTTGAATTCTCTAATTAATTTAATTCTATCTGGATCCATTTCTATACCCTTATCATCTATTTTATAACCCAAATAAATTATGCTTGTTTTGAAAAATTGACATTTATCCCTATTTAACTTTAAACCTGCTTCATCTAAACTTTTTAATGCTATTTGTAAATGTTTAATGTGTTCCTGTTCATTATTAGAAAAAATTAAAATGTCATTTATGTAATGTAAAATGAATTCTTCATATTTATTTAAAACTTGATGTAATGCTCTTACTAATGCTCCTTGTATACCAAATCGTACAACAAAAAACCGATATATTACCCCATCTACTGAAAAACCCGTAAAATCCCTTGAATCTTTATGTAGTGGTATTAACCAAAAACTATGAACTAAATCTAATTTTGAAAATACTTTTGCATTTGTTATCCTACCTAGAATTGCATCTATTGACATTGGTGCTTCATATTCAGGCACGGTATATTTGTTAATCGTTCTGGCATCTAAACATATTCTAATGTCTCCATTTTTCTTTTGTACAACTACTAATGGATTAATATACGGTGTATTGCTTCTTTCAATTATTCCATCTTCTTCCAATATTTCTAATTCTTTCTTCACCCTGTCTTTTAACTTATATGGTATAGGATATGTCTTCACTTTAAAATTCTCAATACCTCTCACCTCCATCTTATGTTCATACTTGGTAGCTACTCTTGGCTCCTTGGACATAAGTCTTCTATACTTCAACAACAATTCTTTTACTGTATTGTAATATTTTTCATCACAATCCAAATCATCATTTTCCGATACATCTTCTTCATCTCTTCTTCCTACTTCATACCCATAATTTTCTTCTTTATCATCTTCATAATCATTTTTAATATAATTAATATTCTTCTTATTATCTTCTATCTCTTTCACCATATTCATCGATATCCATGTACCATTTAACCTTATTTTCTTTTCTTCATAATTGATTATAGTTTCTAATTTTTCTAATATGTCATTTCCAATTATTACATCACAATCTAAATTAGGCACAGCTAGTAATTGACAATTTACAATGATTTTATTTAAATTTATTTTAATGTCATAGAGTTTATTTACTTCACATAACTTTTTGTTGTTAATACCGGTTAATACTACTTTTTGAATTTTAATTTCTTTTTCTTTTATATTATTTAATTTTGAAATTAATTTTAAATATATTAAAGAGGTTTCGCTTCCTGTATCAATTAAAATTTGAACTGTTTTGTCATTAATTTTACCCTGAATATACAATAACCCATTATAATGCAATTGATCTAATTTTTCATTTAAGTTAATAAATTCATTGGGGTGGCATAACGCAAAACTTTGATATAGAAAGCAACATTTTAAAAATCCTGCTGATCACCTACATTTTCTATACCTATGTTCCTTACTCGCTCCACAGTAATCTCCTGTCCAATGTGACTTCTTGGCTCCCTGTCCAAACTTCTTCGTCTTCCATTATTCCCATCATTATGTCTACCATTGCTTCTTTCCAAACTTCTTGTTCTATTTTCTTCATTCCTTTCTCTTCTTGTGTGATTTACCCTTCTCTGGAATCCACTATTATTATGAAATTGATTGTTATTATTGCTATTATTGTTATTCCCTGTCCTATTTTGATTATTATTTATATTGTTATTGTAATTATTGTATCTATCCTGTGAATTTCTTGTTATATTATGATTGTTATTGAAATTATTATTGTTATAATTATTATTTCTCCAATTGTTATTATAGTTATTTTGGTTTTGGTTGTTGTTACGTCTCCAGTTATTTTCATTCAAATTATTTGTTCTGTTCCTATTGTTGTTAATATTTTCATTATTTGTTATCTGTAGTCTATTTAAACTATTTTGCTGTCTTGCTGTTGTATCCGTTCTTTCTCCTCTCTTTCTCTCTAATCTCTGTAAATATTGACACAAATTGTCCATTGTTTTAATATTTTGTATGGCTATTGTTTCCGTAATTTGCTCTTTAAAATGTCTTGCTAAATATAACACTATTTCTTCTTCTGGTAATCTAGGACTTAAATGCATAACCAGAGCATACAACTGTAACACATATGTGTTTGGAGAACTACCTCTATTCTCATCGTATTTTCCAAAATATAGTCTCTCTCTTATTCTAGATTGAGTATTGTTTCCCCAGAAATATTCTAAAAATTTAAATTCAAATTCTTCTATAGTATGAATTTCTTCCTCCTTACTTATAAACCATACTAACGCATGTTTTTCCATGTGTTCTCGGATTATTTCTCTCAAAACATCAGGCTCTTGTTCATATCTTATTTTATTTTTCAGCATCTTCATAAACACAATTGGGTGTATCTTCTTATAATCTCCATCAAATTTCATATTGTTATTATTTCCACAACTGATTATTCTCGTTTCCCCAGACATCTTCATCATTTCTCTTTTCATATTAGAAACCTTTTCTTCTTGTTCTTTCTTCAACTTGGTCATATTGTTCTCTATTTCCATTAATTTCTGTTTATATTCTTTACTTTCCATTTGTTCCATCTCTTCTTGTACGTTTCTAATTTCTATTTTGAGTTCTTTCCTTGTTTTCTTATTTTCTTCTTCTGCAATTTTGAAATTTAATTTTATCTCCTTGTTTAAATCTTCCTGTACTCCTTGTATATTTTTATTTATTTTCATAACTTCTCGGTCTATCTTTTTGTTATTTTCTTTTACTTCTTCTTTTAAAACTTTACCATTTTTCTTAATTTCATTTATTTGTTTCAAATGGTTCTCTTCTACTTCCATAATTCTTCCAATCATCTCCTCTCTAACTTCTTGTTTTGTACTCCTTATTTCTTCTCGTAATTTACAATTTTGTTCCCCCATTTCTCCCCTTAATTCATCAAATTTCCTATTTATATCTTCTTTATTCTCATCCAGTTTCTTGTTTATGTCTCTTCTTAAATCTTCATTATTTTTGTTCATGTCTTTCCTTAAATCTTCATTATTTTTGTCCAATTTGTTTATATTTCTTCTTAAATCTTCATTATTTTTGTTCATGTCTTTCCTTAAATCTTCATTATTTTTGTCCATTTTATCCATTTTCTTGGTTAAATTTATTAAAATCTTCATTACTTGACTCTGTTCTTCTTTTCCTTCTGCACTCCTTGTTTCCTGTGTTTGCTGTTGAATCGTTTCTTCTTGGTCTTCATTTCTCACTTCCCGTGCTCCATAATCTCCAGATCCCTGGTCCCTTTCCTCATCTATCTGAGTACCTACTTCTTCTCCTGACTTCTCTCCCACTTGTTTTCCATCTCTCAGTGTCATTTTGTCCATTTTGAATATTTTTTTTATTCAATTTTATTCAATATTAAATATAAAATTTTGTTCAATAATAATTTTATTATTGTGATTATAATATAACACACCTTTTAAAGTCTATATAATTTAAATTATAACAGTTTTACAATTTTTAATATACAATTGCTCCTGATAACCTACTAAATTAATTATCAAACCTGTTTGTTATATTTAAAAAAAAAACTCTTTAACTTTATAACCAGTCAAAATTTTTTTTTATAGCCAATTAATTTGTTATAACCAATAATTTTTTATTGAAGCCAATCAATTTTTTATAGTCAAATAACTTTTATAGCCTATTAATTCTTATAGCCCCACGTTGGGCGCCATTTTTGTAATAAATTACAATGTTATTAATGATGAGTGATTGGTTAGATATTATTTATAATTGATAGAATTATTAAATTGTTGTTTTTATTATTTTAAATTTTTATTTTTATAAGTTTTGTGGGGCTATAATTTATGATTATTTATGTTTTAATTCTTGTTTAATCTTTATTTATCTCAAAACACCTCAAAATTTCTTTATTTTTATTTATTCTTTACTGTTTGCAAATAATATATGATCAAAATCAACATATGTAATTTTTGTCTATTATTATTTTTAGATTTAGTTTATTTAAAATTAATTTTTAAACACGATTTTTTCTTAACTACAGTAGTCGGTTCCAAAATATAAAATTTAACAATATAATTATTTATTTTACTTATTTTACCTAAAGGAATTAATATACCCTTTACCTACACAATGATACGACTATGGTACTTTCGTGCGCATATACCCACATTTAAAGGAACACGTGATATTTTACAGTTATATCTTAGGAGCAGACGGAGTCAAGCAGTATGCATTAGTCGTTACAAGATGTTTATACAGTTTATTTTATTTAAAACAAAATTGTGTCAAAATAGTGTTTCAAAGATATTGAAATTTATCATTTACAAATTTTATAGGTATTATAAAAGTGATTGTAACAAAAACGAGCAAAAAACATACCGTAAATTCCCTTGTTGCTGTGTATAGTACCGCTACTCCATTTCCAACTTCTCACACGGGATATTTTAAATACGTGGGACCACTTCCTTGGGAATTAAAATGGATTAAACCACTGGATGATGATGTCTCCTCCAAGTTTCTTCAGATATTTGGTTATTGTTGCGGGTTAGTGTAAAAAAAAATTTTATTTTTCTTCTTGAGAGTAGATATTTTATTAACCAGTGTACAATTTCAATATACAATTTTCAATCGGGTTTGTTTTTATAAATTAATAATACAGTTCCATAAATTATTATGCTACCATCTTTATTTTTTGAAGGAAGTCGGCCATTAAGATATAATAATTTAGAAATAAACTGACGTGGATTGGCCTTTTAATGAATTTAGAGTGACCTATTTTTCCATTTTCCACGGGTTTTTATATGTTAACCCCGGAAATTGCCAAGATGGCTGCTTTTTCGACCGTGTTTTGTTTTTCCTAACCTCTTTGCATTGAATTTTTAGAAAATTAAATTTTTAATTTGGCATTTTCTGACCTTATAATTGTTATTAATCGAATCTACAT
Source organism: Ophraella communa (assembly GCA_035357415.1). NCBI lineage: Eukaryota > Metazoa > Arthropoda > Insecta > Coleoptera > Chrysomelidae > Ophraella > Ophraella communa. Next base: position 26,333,320 of record CM068981.1, read on the forward strand.
AACTTATTTCATCATAAAATAACATTCTTCAAATTTTAAAATCCATTTTTCCCTATTAAAATTGTTGACTTTTTGGAGCTACACAATGGCGGACATTTTTACAATTAACAATAACAAATTGAACAATTATGAGCAAATATTTCTTTTTGACCCTTGATTTTGACAAAAAATGAAAATTTACATATTCAAATATGATCAGAAAACTTTTTCTTTTAATGATACTTCTTATTTTAGTTTTTATTTACATTAGGAATCTACTGCGTCATAACAATTTAACTACAAAATTTATCAAATAAACAAATTAATACCTAAAATCATCAATGAATAACTTAAAATTAAATACTTCACAACAACACATAGTTTTAATAAATAATAACACTAATTAACCATTTAATATTAGGTTCATGTCTTTTCACTGCAATCACAACCTTTTAAGTTTATATTATCAGTTTGTGATCACTATTTCACTATTTACAGTGTCTTTTCACTGTATTTATCAATCACAATGTCCTTGGTAAAGCTTTAATTATATAGTCTGTTTGTAAACAACCACATCACTTTCTTACAGTTTTACATGTGATAAATTTCAATATCTTTTTTAGACTCTCTCAAGCATTATCTTGTACCAAAATATGGGAAGTACTAGGCTTGTACTATCATCTGATACATTGTAATATGGACTCATCACTTTGATGCTTAATTGAATTTATAAACATTGATTGGGTAAGTCACATTTGTTTATTTATTTATATTTATAATCTATGATACTGTTTATTTTATTCTAATATCTAATATTTGTTTGTTGAGTTTAAATTTTGCTAATGATATAATTAACTGAATATAGTTGGATATTTTCTACCTTAAATAATAGTTTGTAATCATCTACACCTACTTAATTCTTATCTTATAACTACCTATAAAAACATTATTAAACTTATTATTATTATTAACTTTGATTATAGCTTATTTATATTTTGATCAAACTAACTTAATATAACCAATAGAATGGGTTTCCTATCACTAATATAAGATTCCTATTATTCATTATTATCATATTCTATTATTCATTTACTTTTTATTTTTAGCTTAAACATCATAGGATCTTGGACTTGGCTATTGAATCGACTATTGATGTTAAAACTTCTTCTTATGGACTCATATTTTATCAAGATAATTTTTGTGTTTTTGTGTTAATTGAGACTTATTGAATAGCTCTAATAAAGAAATTTTATGGTGTATTCATCATTTAAAGGAAAGATTTGAAAATTATATCCATCTTTAATAACTTATTACAATTTTAAGTTATATATTGGGTAAGTTATTTTTTAATTATTTTAAAACATTACAATATATATATATATAAACTTTAAAAATTGGTTGGGAATGCAGCGGAAAGGACGTGAAAAACTATGAAAACAGTATTTTTTTCAGTATACCAAGCTTTCGCAAATCTTTATTTGCATCATCAGGGTTCTACAAATGTGAATTAGTATGAAATTACAAATCAGTAAAAAACTTATTACAATAAGTAACTTACACTAATTGAGGTTTAAGTCCAGATGTTAGTTGGAGAAAGTGAAGAACCATTTGATTACATCCAGAAAAGCAAAAAGCCAATCAAGCCAGTATAAAATATCACAGAAAAATTGAATCAAAATTGTTTACATTTTAAAAAAACTTTTTTACTAAGTTAATATATTAAAATTTGAGAAAGGTTAGTACTACCTTTGCCACGTGTCACGAAAATGTGTAACTGAATTTGGTTAGGTTAAAACTCTTCTTCTTTTAATTTTTAAAAGAGAAGCAATAGTAAAACCTAAACAACCACAGGTAAACGTGGTAAATTTTACCAAGTGAGACAACTATTAATAAACTGAATTGAAAAAGAATGACAAAATGAATTGTGAAACAATCAAAGCTAATAAAACCTATTAATCGTTTGAAAATGGAACGGAATCTTAGAACGATGAGTTCTTGTTGACACTAAGTAAATTGTTATATCATTTACCAGATTTGAAGAATCAAGGAATTAAAATTATAAAACAGAAGAATTATTAAACATTGATCATAGTGAATGTGAAAGGATATTTTTAAAGATTTAGAAATTGTAATGGGGTAAATGAGAAAAAAGGAGATAAAATTAATCCTCTGAAATGGAAGAATTTTCACTACTAGGAATGAGATGATTACTGTCTAGCGTAAGTAGTAATGAATATAAACCACTCAAATTATTGATATCGGTTTTTTTATTCATTTATTCATCGGTATATATATATATATATATATATATATATATATATATATATTGTAATGAATATTATGATTCTAAAGATAATTTATTGATTTATTTATTTATGAATTTGACTGATTAATATTTGATATTATTATTAGCAACAAGATCTTTTTCTCAGGGGTGTTTGGTTACGCCAGTTTCCAGTTGGATTATTAGGTATATATGAATGAAAAATTTGATTCAATTATAATTATAAATTTATTACAAAATAGTTAAATTAAAACAGTAATATTGAAGTTTAATAAGGAAAAAGAAAGGCCTTTTAGTAATTATAAAAGAACTTACTTGATGTGAATTAAGTTAAATTAACCAATGTTGTTTATGTAATAGCAAATAAGATTATCAAATACACTAATTATTAAATATCAAGTAAATTCCTTTGTTTTTTTAAATTATAAAATTCAACTAACTACTACAAAAATTTTTAAAAGTTTACAATTTTATCTGACCTTGAAATAAAGTCCTGCTTCCTGATTGGTGGAAAAATCTGTAGTTGATCTATGAGAAACGGAGACGAACGAAGCGATACTTGGAACCTCCTACCTTGGCAAAATGTCGCCTTATTAGACGTTTGGACTCTCGTGTAATATTATTGTGTTTTGTTTGTTCCTCAAATTTGATACAGTTTAGTGTTTGTTGGATTACTGTTCGTTTTATTGTATTAATAATGGTAAGTACACTTATATTCTTCTTTTTTTATCGACCAAAAACGTTTTAATTTCACTTTTGGATTCAATTTTAGTAATGTCACTTTTTTGTCACTTTATTTTACTTTTTGATTGTTTTACTTTATTCTTAACGTCACTATTTAACACTTTATTATGATAACTACTTTAAAAACTGTTTGTTCAAATTGACTGTTCACACTCAGATCTTCACTGTTTGACTTCCAATAATCAACTTCCCCTTTTTAACGACCTCTGTTCAGTCTTTTATAGGTTTGAAACTTCTAGATTATTCGTTTTTTGTTCTAGAGCTTAGTCATTTCTGGGAAAAAGTATGTGTATCTCTTTCTTTCATATATATGACTAGACATACTCTCTTTGTCTATTGTCCGATCATTCGAGAATAAAATATTGTACAAATATATCTGTCTCCTTTTTACACATTATCTGTCCTTTTTTTACATATTATATAATCAATTTTCGCGAAGGTTCTACTAAGTACTAGATATAATATCGATACATTATATAATAAAATAATTTCCAACTTAAAATTTTCTTACAAATACTCAAAATATACAATATGATTAAAATTATTGGATTTAGTTAAATTAAACAACTTCTGTTGATATTTTAATCATTATAGAATATCTAAACATTACAATATATATATATATATATATATATATATATATATATATATATATATATATATATATATATATATATATATATATATATATATATATATATATAAACCAGAATTTTTGGGGTAAACGGCAATGTTTTTTAAGACAAATTATTTTACTTGTTTTCCAAGCTTTCGAAATATATTTATTTCACTTTCAAGGAATAAGCGAGAGTATATACAAAATTGGTGTTAAAAAATGGTAAATATAACATCAAAAACTATTTTAACTTTAATTTGGAATTTAAAAAATATTTTTTAAGTCAAATTATTTATAAAACAAAATAACGTCATAAAATGAATAAACCACTTAATTGCTTAAGATAAAATGTAATAATAAAAGAGTAGAAAATAATAGGTTATAATTTTATTTCTTCTTTTATTAAAAATTTGAATTTTGATTATAATATTTAATTGTTCTATGATAAAATTTAAGATATCTTATTCTTTTTTATAATTTTGAATTAAGCTTCTAAAGTGTCATTTAAAAATCAAAATAAAAATGTCAAATAAATGTCATGAATTTTAGGTATTATTTAGATCTTTATTTTTATGTTTATCCAAAAATAGCAGATAATAATAAATATCAATCAGGTTTTTATGGTCACTTTTTTTATTAATAATATCATTTTCTTGTGAAATAGATGTTTTCTTAAAAAACATTGCCGTTTACCCCAAAAATTCTGGTTTACTACCTATTAGTCGGCAAATAACATACATTTATTTATATATATATATATATATATATATTGTAATGTTTTAAAATAATTAAAAAATAACTTACCCAATATATAACTTAAAATTGTAATAAGTAGTTAAAGATGGATAATTTTCAAATCTTTCCTTTAAATGATGAATACACCATAAAATTTCTTTATTAGAGCTATTTAATAAGTCTCAATTAACACAAGAACACAAAAATTATCTTGATAAAATATGAGTCCATAAGAAGAAGTATTCACATCAATAGTCGATTCCATAGCCAAGTCCAAGATCCTATGTTGTTTAAGCTAAAAATAAAAAGTAAATGAATAATATAATATGATAATAATGAATAATAGAAATCCTATATTAGTGATAGGAAACCCATTCTATTGGTTATATTAAGTTAGTTTGATCAAAATATAAATAAGCTATAATCAAAGTTAATAATAATAATAAGTTTAATAATGTTTTTTTTTAATAGGTAGTTGTTATAAGATAAGAATTAAGTTGGAGTAGATGATTACAAACTATTATTTAAGGTAGAAAATATCCAACTATATTCAGTTAATTATATCATTAGCAAAATTTAAATACAACAAGCAAATATTAGCTATCAGAACAAAATAAACAGTATCATAGATTATAAATATAACTAAATAAACAAATGTGACTTACCCAATCAATGTTTATAAATTCATTTAAGCATCAAAGTGATGAGTCCATATTACACTGTATCGGATGATAGTACAAGCCTAGTACTTCCTATGTTTTGGTACAACATAATGCTTGAGAAAGTCTAAAAAAGATATTAAAATTTATCACATGTAAAACTGTAAGAAAGTGATGTGGTTGTTTACAAACAAAGACTATATAATTAAAGCTTTATCAAGGACATTGTGATTGATAAATCCAGTAAAAAGACATGAACCTAATATTAAATGGTTAATTAGTGTTATTATTTATTAAAACTATGTGTTGTTGTAAAGTAATTAATTTTAAGTTATTCATTGATGATTCTAGGTATTATTCATTTGTTTATTTGATAAATTTTGTAGTTAAATTGTTATGACGCAGTAGATTTCTAATGTAAATAAAAACTAAAATAAGAAATGTCATTAAAAGAAAAAGTTTTCTGATCATATTTGAATATGTAAATTTTCATTTTTTGTTAAAATCAAGGGTCAAAAAGAAATATTTGCTCATAATTGTTCAATTTGTTATTGTTAATTGTAAAAATGTCCGCCATTGTGTAGTTCCAAAAAGTCAACAATTTTAATAGGGAATAATGGATTTTAAAATTTGAAGAATGTTATTTTATGATGAAATAAGTTATGTAGATTCGATTAATAACAATTATAAGGTCAGAAAATGCCAAATTAAAAATTTAATTTTTAAATAAATTCAATGCAAAGAGGTTAAGAAAAACATACACGGTCGAAAAAGCGGCCATATTTGGAATTTCCGGGGTTAACATATAAAAACCTGTGGAAAATGGAAAAATAGGTCACTCTAAATTCATCAAAAGGCCAATCCACGTCAGTTTATTTTTAAATTATTATATCTTAATGGTTGACTTCCTTCAAAAAATAAAGATGGTGGCATAATAATCTATAGAACTGTATTATTAATTTATAAAAACAAAACCGATTGGAAATTGTGGTTTTTGTTACAATCACTTTCATAATACCTATAAAATTTGTAAATGACAAATTTATAATGATTTAACTTTTAATAGATTTTTAAATTTAATTTGTTTAGTTTAATTTATCAATAACCCGACTTAATTCTATTAATTTGATATGTTTTAATTGGTTTGATTATTATAATTTAGAATTTTGTTTCGTTTTATTGGTTTTGTCTAATGTTTTGATTGAGTTTTATGATTAAATATTATTTAATTTTATATAAAGTTTACTTTTTCTTCTGTAATTCTATGGTTGGGCGCCTTTTAAAATTTTTAACTAGTTCAATCTACTTTTTATCAAATTGAAATTTAGAATTATGACTCTTATCAGGGTAGGATTCAAATCAAAATATTATTTAACAATTAACACACAATAAATTTAATATCAAATATTTCTAAAGAAATTTTACAAACACTGTTAATTGGTTTTCATATGTTTAACACAAATAAATCAATGAATAACCTTATATAAAAAAAATGAACTGGAGATGATACACATAAATAAATTAGTTTACCGTCACAAAACAATAAATACAAAAATACAAATCCTTAACTATGACACGTACCTTTTATTATAAAGTTCGTTCTCTAAAAATTGCTATTGTCTAAATGGAACAGCACGAAAACTTAGATCGGCTAATCGGCTTCTCCTCGTCTCCGGTCGGAAATGTAATACCACAATATGGCGGCCAAGGTCCAGTTGCAGAAAGAATACTCGAATTTAATCTTTCAAATTCTGTTGGAATCAGTCTCTGATTTGACAAATGTATTACTTTGGTAAGTAATTTAATAATGGTTGATTACTTTACTGCATGTATTTTTAATGTTACATGTATTAATTTAACATAAACAGATTTTGATTAAATGCAAAAAATTTTCTTCTAGTTAGTAATCAATTAATACATACGATGTTCATTGCTCTGCTACCAGGATCATAAGAGAGAGAATCATCAAATTTCTGGCCTTTTTATAGGCTTCCAGGAAAATGACAAAAATGACGTAATATCAGATTTCAACTGTTCGCATTTCAAAAAAAATAACCTACATGTCCGAAAATCCAGGTAATAAATTTACAATTCTAATAGTACCTTTGATAATGTACAGATAGATCTCATCCTTATATTTACTAAAATTTTGTTTGTATAATTTTCTAAGTGACTTTTCCTGGTAAATTTTAGATTCAAAATGCACAACTTTCTTGAGCTGTCAACTTATTTTAGACTTTCAAAATTTGAAATAAAACCATCATTTGTATTTAAAAATTACTATAAATCCATTAAACTAATACTATTTTAACTGAAAATTACTATTTTAAACTCTAACAACTAAAATTTAAACTTCTAAAAGATTCTTTTATTTGTATCACTTACACATTGTATAAGGTAAGAATATCTGTGTTATCAAAGATTAACATTTTAAAATTTATATAATCAACTTACTCAATTATCCTACATACATTTTGTTACATATAATGTCATTTGTTAATGTTTATAAACTAAGTTTTTCACTATGCACTATTAAATTGTTCTATCAAAAGTTTATGTGATTGTGTAACACTATTGATATGGGAATTAGTTTACTGTATTTCACCACACCTGCTACATGTTTTAATTGTTCTTGTGTCTTTTTTTAGGTACTCATGATCTATTGATACACTTGTTTGTGCAATATCGAAGACTACAATTTGTCTCTTTATACCTTTGTAAGTACTTACTTTTTATAATACTAATTTAAATACTTAACTAACTAAAATTACATGTTGATTTCTTAAACATGTGAAAACCATTAATACTTTTGATTTATATTTTTTTTATTGTTTCAGATTAAATTTAGAATTTTAAAAGAGAACTAGGACAAAGATGAATTGTTATGTGAAAATGTACTTATTATGGATTGGAAATATTTAATTGTAATAGAATAGCAAAATATTCAATATTCAATATAAGATGCCCATTACATTCTTTGTTTATATTAAATGTATGTCTTGTGAAAATTATAAACTTGGAAACTTTAGATGTACAAAAGAAAAAGTAAATGCTGATTCTATAAAACTTATTAATATATCCTTTTATTGTAAATTATGAGGTAAGTTCTACTTATTAAATTTTTAACTATTAGATATTTATCTCAAATCCCCCAATTTAATTTTTAACAAAATTCTTGTGTAACAAGATAATTTTTTAAAAATTTTATTTCTTTTATACTCTTTGTTTATATTGTTAGTACTTTTCCTAACATATCACTTCATCATTACATTCTTCCCTTGATTTATTCAAGTAATTGGAAGTATAGATTCAACATATAAAAATGATGAACTTTTCTTTTATTCATTTAAACTTATTTATAATCATTATTTGATATAATTCTTTATCTCTCTATATTCAGGAATTAATTTTAAATCCTATGATATTATATTCTTGTCACAAATTATACTTGTTTACATCAAAAACCGTTGATTCATTTAATTTCAAATTTGTTGTTATAGTATCTCAACTTATTAGTACTTTCCATAAATTCTATATTATTTTCTTAAAAGTTTATATTAAATTCTTGTTACTTTTGTAAAAATCCAATGAAAATTGCCTAGTCTCAAATTGTCATTATTCTATTTTGATTGCCTATCTTAACTTATTATATTTCAAAACAAAATAAATGTTATTAGTCCTATTCTATTTGTTTAAACTTCATATTTTAAAAGTATTATACATATAAGTTTGTAATATGAAATATGTGTCATAATGCTATCTATTCAGTGTGGTACTTAAAAATTTGGCCTATATTAAATATCCCCCTTAAAATACCTGTTTGCGGATCTATTAATTTGTAACTATTTTCTACATGTTCATTTGCAATTAAATATGGTCCCTCATATGGTAATAATAATTTTGCACATTTGTGTTCAGATCTTTTAGGTACTTGTAACGACTTAACTAACACTAACTCTCCTTTTTGGAATTTTGTTATTTTCTTGGCTTTTTTATTCATTCTTTTCATGTACTTATTTGCATTTCTTTCTAGTCTGGTGTTTACTTGTGCCATACTATCTTCCATCTTAGAATTTCTGTTTAGTATCCAAGGTCTTGTTGGTTCTTTGCCTGTAAGTAAAAATTCGGGACTCTCCTTTGTCACACCATGTGGAGTTTGATTCAAAAATCTTTCTACTTCTTCTAAATTGTTTTCCCACTGTATGTGATCTTGATTACATAATATTCTCAAATATTTATTTATCTCTTTTATATAACGTTCTGCAGGATTTGATGATGGGTTCCTAATACTAATTAATTTAAGATGTATATTCTGATTTATGCAATATTGCTCTAATTTAATATTCTGAAAATATGTGGCATGATCTAAAATTAATTTCTCTGGTTTTCCAAAAATATTAATGTATTTGTTTAAATTTAATATAACGGTTTTAGTATTGGTTTTTGAACATGGATATAGTTTAACAAACTTGGTAAAAATATCTACTAATACAAATATGTGTTTATTGCGTTGAGTGCTAGGAACTAAATTACTTATAAAGTCTATGGCTACTATTTGTAAAGGTTTCTGTGCATAAATAGATTTAGCTAAATAGGTGTTGTGAAAGTTTTTCTCCTTTGCCATTTGACAAAGTTTGCATGTTCTGCATATAGTTTTTGCTGTGACTAGATCTCCTTTTGCTATATAATTTTCTCGAAACATCATCCATAATTTCCTTGTGTCTATGTGCCCATATTCTTCATGTAAATTTTGTAATATTATTTTACTGAGTGTTGGAGTGATAACAAATACTTCCCTATCTTGCAGTCTTTTGAATCAAATCCCATCTATGTTTATTGTGTCCTTTCTTTTTGAATGTCGTAATTGTTTTTGATGTTCCATAATATGATTGAGTGAAAATAGTCCTTGATTTTGTGGTAAGATGTTGATTCCTATTTTATATTGTTTGGTGATGTTTTGGGCTTCTGTTTCTCTACTAAGAGCATCTCCTACTATATTGAGTTTTCCTGGGATGTATCTTACTTCAAAGTCATACTCCTGTAATAGAAGTATCCATCTATGAACCCTGTTGTTTGCATAACGATTCTTTAACATTGCTGTTAATGCAGAATGGTCGCTCTCAATGATAAATTTAGCTCCTAATAGGAAAAATCTAAATTTGGTGATGCAATAGACTACACTAGCCATTTCCAATTCTGTCACTGTATATTTTTTTTCATACGTTTTTGTCACTCGAGATATGAAACTTATTGGTACTTCTCCATCCTGTTGTTGTTGCACCAAAACTCCTGCAAAACGGTCTGCTGATGCATCCGTTCTTAAAATGAATTCCTTATCATATTGTGGATGATAAACTTTTAAATTATTTGTAAATATTTGTTTTAAATCCTGAAATGCTTTTTCCCTTCTTTCATCCCAATACCATTTTGTATCTTTCTTTAACAATTCAATTAATGGAACTTCCCTGTTACTTAAGTCTGGTATTAACCTCTTGTAATAATTTAAAATCCCCAAAAATCCCCTTAAAGTTTTCAAATTGGTTGGTGTTTTGTATTCTAACAATGTTTTGATTCGATCTGCATCCATACTGATGTTTTCTGTATTTAAAATGTACCCCAAATACTTTACTTCCTCCTGATAAAATTTACATTTTTCTAAATTTAATTTTAATCCTGCAATTTCTAATTCTTTAAACACTATTTCTAAATGATTTTTATGTAGTTTATTATTTTCAGAAAAAATCAAGATATCATCAATGTAATGAAGGACAAAAGTTTCATACTTATTTAAAATCGAATGAAGAGTGCGTACTAAGGCAGCGCAAGAACTTTGTAAACCAAAAGGAACTACACAGAATTGGTATTGTTGTGTTCCCGCGCAAATTAATTTAATTTGATTTTATTTTATTTTTCTCTTTTTGTTTATTTTATAAATTTCTATATAGACTTAGTATTTGTTATATTATATTACTTTTGGTTTGCTTAGACCTTCTTATTTCCAATCCTTCGTATTTTCCCTATTTGACCGTCCTATTGTTGAACTTTGAACCATGGTTTTTCTATCGTCGCTATTTTGAAGACAGAATCGAAAAAGGTCGAGAAAAGTACAATATTGCTCGCTCGTGATCGGGACTTGACCGAAAAATATTTTTGTGAAACCGGCACACTTTGTGTTAACCTTTTTTTCGTATGCAAAAGAAAAGAAATCCCCTTTGATTTCTTCGCATTGCGCGCTATAAGGGAAGATTCACCAGGATTGGACGCTGCACCCATCATCCTAGTCCGGTAAGCCGTAAAGTAAACCTTTATTTTTTTTGTCATATATTATATTTTTAATTTCATTATTTATTATATATCTCTTCAAACCAAATAATTTAATCAGTACTGCAAGGGGGAAATCGCAGAATCAACGTCCCTAACAGTCTGGAACTATTCCTTTTTTTTTAACAAGTTTGACTTAAATATTTTTTTTGTTATTTATGTGAAAAGGAGCTAGTTTCGTACATTTGGTCCTTCGAGCCGGATTAACCCTTTAGGAACCCTCTCAGACAATTGATCTGAAGTTTTAAGGTTTTTTAATTATTTTTTTTTCCACCTTTGGTGCTGATTCAATTATTATTTTATTGGCGACACAAAGTGGTTATATTGTTGGTTTTCATTTTTTATTGCATTTAATTAAGATACTTTGTCTAAATTTCTAATTTTTCTATTTTTTATAAAGGAAAAACATTCATTTCAAATATATAATTTAATTCAGTTAAACGAGCCCATAAATTTCATATTTCTTTAAACACACAAAAAACAGTGCAAAGGTTGCCAACCGGTTATCTTTGTTGTCGAAGCGACGAGTTTTATTTGTCTATTCATTTTAGAACTTTTTTGAAATACCGGGGCTGTATGATAACTATTAAGTATCATTCAAATTTGAATGATAAATTATTCGTTAATTCTATTATATCTTGATTAAATCTTATCGATTAATTATTGTAATTAAACTTTTAAGTTCATACTACATTGTGCACATTCAGTTACTGCAATTGAATTTATTTTTTCTTGTTCTTGTTATAAGCACATTTTTGATTCCCCTTGGAATTAAGTTGTGTTTTTTCTACATATTTTTTGCAAAATAAATTAAAATGCCTATAGATACAGAGAAAGTTCTTCGTCATAAAGCTTTAAGACAAAGCACTTTAAATCAATTCACACTTCTTGAAAGATCTGCCTTTGAGGCCAAGGTTGATACAGCCAAGCACACGGCATTTAAGGTCAGATTCAAAGTTTTAAAAAGCTATTAAAAGATTTTGAAAAACATCATAACCCCATTTTAACCTTATTAGCTGGTAAAAGTGATGCAGAATTGGCTATTGAAAATTTAATTTGTGAAGATTTTACTAGTCGTGTTGCTGAAATAGAAACTATTCATTATGAATTATTCGAGATGGTTCTAGATACGTCTAATAGTTTGGCCAATTCTACGATTGCTTCGCCTGCTGCAACCAGAGATAATGTACATTTACCCAAAATTGATTTAATTAAATTTTCTGGAGATATCACTGAATTTCCAACATTTATTGAAACCTTTAACGCTCTTATTCATTCAAACAAATATTTATCAAATATTGAAAAATTCAATTATTTAAAATCATCTCTTGGGGGAAATTCTCTTACTTATATAAGTCGTATCAAACTTATTGGGGATAATTATCCTATTGCTTATGATACTCTGGTCAGAAGATATACAAACAAGCGTCTTTTAGCATCCACCTATTGGAAATCCATTGAAAGTGCATCGCCAGTTTCTCAAAGAAATGCTCGTAGTTTACGCAATCTTATAGAGACGTTTGATGAAAATGAGTTATCTTTAAAAAATATGGGATTTGAGACTAATCATTGGGATTTTATTCTTTGTATGATGTTTTTAGATAAATTGGATTCACAAACTAGAATGCTGTTTGAACAAAACCACGCTTCAAACGAAATTCCGCTTTATTCTGATGTTAAAAAACTAGCATTACAGTAATGTTTGGCCTTAGAATCCGTTAATTCAAACGACAAAAAAGTATTTAAACCTAATGTTTCGGAAAAATCCAATTTTTCAACTCCCCCTCGTAATGCCAATTATAATAATCAAATAACTGCTCGATCCAAGTCCGCCTTTCTGGTAAATACCGGTCAAAGGCAATTAGAGTGTTTTTTGTGTAAATCAAATCATATGATTTACCGGTGTCCTAATTTCTTAGAAAAGACACCTTCACAAAGATACGAAATTATTAAAAAACATAAGGCATGCGTGAATTGTTTGTCAAATGCACATTCTTCGAAGAAATGCTCTTCGGAAAATCAATGTGCGACTTGTTCAAAGTATCATCATAGCCTTTTGCACTTTGTTTCACCCGCTAATAATACAAATCCTGTGAATTTCGCAGCCGCAGAGGAAGAAATCCAAGTTAACCCTGGTACTTCCTCCAACAATTTAATTTTAAATAGTGTTCAAAGCTCCACAAAAACGGTAAATGTAGGAATGCTCCTTAATAATCATGACGTCTTATTGGCTACTGTGCTTGTCAAAGTGAAAGATAATTTTGGTAACTGGTGTAATACGCGAAAAGAAAGATTCTATTTTGCTATTACCAGATGTAATACCGTGAAAGGTTTTAAACCTAATTTTTAATAAACTTTAGCCTAGCCGAGCGGATGTTAGGCTAAAGTTAGGGTTCGTGGATTCGGCCTCCGCAGTATTTGGTGTTGGGAGGTCTTACTTCGGCGGTTAGGAAGGACGGGATTTGTTGCTGGGCTCTGAAAAAGGTCTGGAGTCTAGAGAAATTATACACAATATACTCGGGAGAATCTAGCAAATTTATTAACTCTACGTTTGATGATACAAGTATAAATTTAGATGAAACTCTTGCGGAATGCTACGTGCATCTCCCAGAAAAAAAGAAAAAAACAAAAAAAACTTTCTTTAAATTAACATTAACAAAAATTAAAACTAATCAACAAAAATAATTAAAATATGGTCTGATGGACCCTGGCGTGACAATTCAATTTATTTATGATTTAATTCTTTAGTCGCTATTTTATGAATCACTTTACCGGAGGACTCAGTTCTCTGTCGGAGAATATTATCTACGTCCCGACAGTGGAAACCCGGTAAACTCTATATATCCGGTTGAGGATAAAAGTTACAATATTCGTCTGAATAATTAAAACGATAGAAATTCGCTTAACGAACAAATCCAAACTCCCATAAAATTTCTTAGTTATTAAGTAATTGAAATTGACTCACCAATTTTCCTGCAGCGAGTTTGGGTACACACACTCACTTATTTTTATTAGTCGGCCCGGTAAAAGAATTTAAATTGTGATTTATCTCTTGGATAATATTCACTGCTTGTATTATTACAAAAGAAAAAAATTATTAACACGTTTTCGCGGCCCGGTAATCGATTATTTAAATTTATTACTTTAAATTAAATTATTGAAAATTAGTACTTAGCTCACTTTCCAAATTAACACCTTTAAACACCTAACGCGTTTGATTCGATTGGCATCAAGCCCATGGAACGCTCCAAATCGAATTCCCTCCATGTTCTCAACACGGAGGATTCGATAGGCATCTAGCCTCTGGAGACGTCCAAATCGAATTCCCTTGATTGTTCGTTTTTTGGTCCCCAGCAAAAGCATGAGACTACCCTTTCTCCCTCATTCTGCTCACTTGTCTCGTTACTATTGGCTAGCAGCCCTGCTACCGGCACTGCTTGGGTACGCTTCGGAAGCTGAGTCAGCCAAATTTGGCTTACACATCGCGGCTAGCTTCTACGTGACTTTTTTTGTTTTGCAGAACCGCAATTTTTGTAAATTCTTTCGTTTCGTGTTCTACATTTTTTCAAATACATTCTTGTGAAATAACTTTTCGCTGACCAATGTCCTGTCGCTATTACGCAAAAATTACTTAGTTTCTTTTTAATTAATAATACCGGGGAGCTCCGATATGTTATTTAACTTTTTATGAATTGTATCTTTTTCCCTCATATCAACCCGGGGCGGGGAAGGGGGGTTCCTTTTGGATTATTACACTGGCATATTGTCAGAGGCGTACTTGATGGCGGAGCTCAATCGTCCTTTATTTCAAAACAATTAGTAAATAAATTGAGTTTGCCAAAATTTAAAATTGCTTTAAATTTACATGGTCTTGAAAAAATGCGGACTTCTGCGCATTTAGGTGCTTTCATTAAAATTGCGCCTCTAACTTGAATCAAGTTATTGAGTTAGGGGCAGTAATTGTTGATACAATTTGTAATAAATTACCTAATGTTACCTTTTCCAAAGAAATTATTTCAAATATTGGTAACTTAGATTTAGCAGATCCTTCTTTTAATGAGAGTAGTCATATTGATCTACTCTTAGGCGCGGATGTATATCCTTATGTTTTAGAGGAAGGTCGTATTTATCAAGGACAAGACAAACCTGTAATTTTAAATACTATTTTTGGGTGGATGATTACCGGCAAAATTCCCTTGTCAAATTCATCCCTAGTATCTCCTAAAATTAATGCTTTCTTCACAACTTCCAATGAAGTTAATTTAGATGAAACTTTAAAATTATTTTGGAACACCGAGGAAGTCCCAATTAGTAAAATAGTTTCCCCTGAAACCGAATATTGCGAAAAATATTTTTCGGAAACAACTTCTAGAAACGAAATGGGTAGATATATAGTTTCTTTACCATTTAAATCGCATGTAACAGATTTCGGAGATACCCGGTCTATTGCTATTAAGCGTTTCTTTTCATTAGAAAAACGCTTATTACAAAATCCCTCTTTTCACTTATCTTATAGTGAAGTCATGAGAGACTACAAAGTGGACATATACAGGTGGTCCCAATTCCGTCTGCGGAAAAATTAAATAATTATTTTTACAAAGCTCATCATGCAGTATTTAAAAAGGATTCTAACACTACGCCTCTGCGTGTAGTGTTTGATGCTTCTAGTCATGCCCCGAATAAACCTTCTTTAAATGATGACTTATGCACAGGTCCTAAGTTGCAACAGGACTTAGTGAACATTTTATTAAATTTTCGTATCCATCCTTATGTTTTCACTTGTGACATCAAACAAATGTATAGAATGATACTAGTCACCCCGGAACACCGTAGATATCAGCGGCTTGTATGGCGCTTTTCTAAGGACGAACCGTTATTAGACTATGAATTAACCGTTGTAAGTTTCGGTGTCAATAGTAGCCCTTATTTAGCCATAAAAACTTTGTTACAACTTGCCCAGGATTATAAGGATTTACCTTTGGCTTCTGAAATTTTATCGAATTCTACTTATGTAGATGATATTGTCACCGGAGGGGATAGTATTGAAGTGGTGTCTTTGATGAAAACCCAGTTAATTGAATTATTGTGCAGGGGTGGTTTTGATGTTAAAAAATGGGCTTCAAATGAAAGTCAATTACTTGCTGATTTACCTGAATCATATATTCAAAATCAATGTTTATCTTTCGATTCTGAAAACAATAATGTTTTAAAAATTTTAGGTCTTAAATGGAGTCCTACTAAAGATGAATTTTCCTATAATTTTTCTTCTTTTGAAAAGCCTTGTACCAAGAGAGGTATATTGTCCGAATTAGCTAGGATCTTCGATCCGCTTGGATCCCTTATCACAATTTTCGCAAAATTTCTTATCCAGCATTTATGGAGCCTGGGATTAGGCTGGGATGATCCCCCTCCATCATCTGTTTCAATTAAATGGGAACAGATCAAAAATGAACTTTGCTGTTTTCACAATTTTAAAATTCCGCGTCTAATAAATGTCATGCACACTGCATCATGTTCATTAATAGGATTTTCCGATGCTTCTGAACGAGGGTTCTGTGGAGTAGTTTACTTAAGAGCGGTATACCAAGACGGTACTGTTAGATCGTTCTTTATTTGCTCAAAATCCAAGGTTGCTCCTCTAAAGAGATTGTCGCTACCCCGCTTGGAACTGTGTGGTTCTGTGCTATTAGCAAAATTAATGAAATTCGTTATGAACTCTTATAGAGAAAAAATTTCTTTCGACAATATTTTTGCCTTTACTGACAGCACCATTGTACTTAGTTGGATTAAAAGTTCAGCTCATCAATGGAAAACTTTTGTCAGTAATAGAGTCGCATTCATACAAGATATAATTTTACCTATTAATTGGCAACATGTTCCATCATCCCTTAATCCTAGTGACTTAGGTACTCGTGGCCTTCTGCCATCGGAATTAATTAATAATCAGTTATGGTGGAACGGTCCACCCTTTTTATCTGATAATTTTGAAACTTGGAATTTTCCCTTAATTTCATCTCCTACATACTCTATAGAGGCTGATACTGAGGAGAGGAAAATAATTTTTAATATAAACATTGCTCCTAATGACGTTTTATGTATCATAGAAAAGTATTCATCACTTCAAAAACTAAAACGAATTTTTGGATATGTGTTGCGCTACATTTTTAATAAAACACACAGAGAACCTCAGTTGAGGGGTTATTTAACTGTTAAAGAAAGAAATAATGCATTGTTGCTTATGATTAAACATGTTCAAAACTTTCACTTTGAAAATGAAATTTCTATGATTAAGACAAAGAAACTTTTACCTAAAAGTTTCAGAAAATTAAACCCTTTTGTCGATGAAAATGGGCTTTTAAGGGTAGGGGGTAGATTATTTAATTCTGATCTAGACTATGATAAAAAATTTCCCCTATTATTACCCAGTAAATGTACTTTAACTGATCTTATAATTAAAGATACACATGAAATTTATTTACACACAGGTGTGCAAACTACCCAATTTTTGCTTTCACAAACATTTTGGATAATTTCCTCTAGAAGGGTGGTACACAGAGTCCTGGCTCGGTGTCTCAAATGCTGGAGACCCAACCCGAAGCCTTTTCCTGCACCTCTTATGGGAAATTTACCAAAGTTTCGTGTATCGCAAATTAAAGCTTTTTCCATTGTAGGCGCAGACTTTTGTGGGCCTTTTCCTATTACTATGGGACGGTTACGTGGTGCTGTCACTATGAAAGCCTACGTTTGTTTATTTATTTGCTGTGCTACGAAAGCTCTCCATTTAGAGCTCACTTCCGATTTGTCGACGGAAGCGTTTTTAGCCGCCTTTCGTCGTTTTATTGCCAGAAGAGGAAGGTGTTCTAAGGTCATTTCGGATAATGGCACTAACTTTGTTGGAGCGAATAATTACTTTTTTCTGAGGCACCCAAACTATTCCTTTTTTTTTAACAAGTTTGACTTAAATATTTTTTTTGTTATTTATGTGAAAAGGAGCTAGTTTCGTACAGGTATACTACTCCATCTACCATGAATGCTGTGTATTTACGACTTTCCTTATCAAGTGGAATTAACAAAAAACTATGTTTAAGATCTAGTTTTGTAAATACTTTAGCTCTAGTTATCCTTCCAAAAATTCCATCGATGTTCATTGGACTTTCATATTGTTTGATTGTGTATTGATTAATGTTTCTGGAGTCCAAACATAATCTAATTTCTCCCGAACTCTTCCTCACACATGTGATGGCATTGATGTATGGTGAATTGGATCTTTCTATAATACCATCCTTTAACATCTTTTCTATTTCCAAATATACTTCTTCTTTCCATTTGTATGGAAATGTTTTGACTTTAAAATTTTTAATTTCTGAACTCATTTCTAATTTATGAACATAATTTACTGCTATTTGTACTTCTTCATTACATAATTTTGAATATTTATTAATTAAATTTTGAATTTCTTCTATTTTATTTTCTGAACATGCACCTACATCGTAATTATTCTTATTTTCATTAATATTACTAATTTGCAATTCATTTACATACTTAAAATCGGTTTGGTTTTGGTCTATAAAAGGTATTGTTTCTTTATCTATTTGAATTACTTTATTTTCATAATTTATAATCAATTTGTAATTATTCATCTCATCTGTTCCTAATATAATATCATATTGTAAATTATTAATAATTAAAAACTGCATTTTATATTGCTTATTTCCTAACATTATATCCCCTATCATTGTACTATTAGTATCATATAATTTCTTTTTGTTAGCTCCCACTAATGATAATTTATTTGTTTTTACCACCATAATTGTATCTTTAGGTATTTGATCTACTATTCTACTACTAATTAATGTTACTTCTGACCCTGTATCTACTAAAATTTTACATATTACATTTTAAAAATTACCCTCAATAAATATTAAAGTGTTTTTATCTAAATCAAATTCTACTTCCCCCTTATTAATGAATTCCCTTGGATGTTCATACCTAGAATAGATAACATTATGCACGTGGAAGCTATTTAAGCAAAATTTTGATCATTTACAGTTTCTATTTCATTTTCTTTATGAACCATGACATTAACTTGTCTCTGGTTATTATTATTATTCCTATTGTTTTGTTGTATGTTGTCAGTAGCTGGTCTCGTATTCTCATTTCTTCTTTCTACATTGTTGTAATTATTCCAGTCTCTTCTGTCGTTGTTTCTATTTCTATAATCATCTCGGTAACTTGGTCTATCTCTTCCATTAGTATTGTTGTTGTCTCTGTAGTTATTGTTGTTATTTCTGTAATTGTTGTTGTTATTTCTATATTTATTTGTTTCTTCTCTTCTATCTCTGTTGTAGTTATCGTTGTGGTTGTAATTATTGTTGTTTCTATTTCCATTGTTACTGTTGTTCTCTCTTCTGTTTCTGTAGTCCGGTCTTTCTTGATTGCTATTATTGTTATTGTGGTGGTCCTTTTCATTTATTGTTCTTTCTAATCTTTGAAGATAGTTAGATAATCCTTCCATTGTTTTAATATTATGTAATGCAATAGTTTCCATTACCTTAGTTTTGAAATGCCTGGCTATGTATAAAACTATTTCCTCTTCCCTCATAGTTGGTTCTAAATGTTGAGCATTGTTATAAACTTGCATGGCATACATATTAAAATTTTTCCCCCTATTGTAATCAAATTTCCCAAAATATAATTTTTCTCTAAAATTTGCTTGTTGTATTTCCCCCCAAAAATATTTAATAAACTGTTGTTCAAAATCATTGAAGTTATTAATTGATTGTTCCTTGTTACAAAACCATAACAAAGGATGTCCTACTAACATACTTCGAATCATTAATTTTTGATCTATTATATTTTTGATGTTATTTAATTTACTTTTAATTATGTTTATAAAATTTTTCGGGTGTATGTTGTTGAAGTTCCCATCAAATTTAATTCCTAGATCTTGTGTATTATTTCCATAAATGATGGTATTACCTTCTCCTATTTTCTTTTTAACTTCTTCTAATTCTGTTTCTAGTTCTCCTTTTAATTTTTCTAAACTTTTTTCTTGTTTTTCCCCATGAACTTTTAAATCTTCTATTTCTTTTTCTATAATTTCTTCAACTACTTGTATGTTTCTGCTTGTTTTCGATACTTCATTTTCCAATTTTGTAATTTTGTCGTTGTTTACTTTAATTTTCCTTTTATTTTCTTTTACTTCCAATCCTAATTCATTTTCTTTCTTCTTCAGACTTTCTATTTGTGTGTCTTGTCTATTTTCAACCTCCATTATTCTTCCAATCATTTCATTTCTGACTTCTTTTGTATCCTCAATTTTTTGTTTAATTCCTTCGACTTCTTTTTTAACTACTTTATTTTCATATTTTATTTTTCTTATTTCTTCCATGCCTATGCTCATTTCTGTAGTTAATGCAGTAAACCTTCTTTCTACATCTGAAAATTTCTGATCTAATTTTTCCTCTAATTTTCTGTTATTTATGTCTAATTTCCTATCATTTTCATGAAATTTTCTATCGAATTCTTTGTTTAAATTCTCATTCATATTCATCATCAAAATTCTTGCCCATGATGGCATCTCTTCATCCCCTGCAACTTGTTTGGTTGGAGTCTTTTTTCTTTCTCCATCACTTGTTTTCATTTCTTGACTCTGTTCATCTTCTTTTCCTTCTGTCTCTTGTCCTTGTTCTGGTACAAAATCTCCAGCACCTCTGTTCCTTTCTTCATACACTGGTGTTTCCATCTCAGCTTTGTCTCTCTGATCCATTACTTCTCCTTCTTTTATTTCTCCTAACTGCTTTCCATCTCTAAGAACCATTTTCTTATCCGCCATGTTGTCGTTGTTTAATTTTTAAATTTATAAGTTATTATTTAATTTATTTTATTTATGAAAATACTATTTTTGCGAGCCCCACGTTGGGCGCCAATTTATTATGATTTAAATTGTAAAACTTTTATTATTTGATTTTTTATAGTTTATTTTAATTATAATTAATAGCCCCTCTTTGGGATTGTCAATTTATAATGATTTAAATTTTAATAGATTTTTAAATTTAATTTGTTTAGTTTAATTTATCAATAACCCGACTTAATTCTATTAATTTGATATGTTTTAATTGGTTTGATTATTATAATTTAGAATTTTGTTTTGTTTTATTGGTTTTGTCTAATGTTTTGATTGAGTTTTATGATTAAATATTATTTAATTTTATATAAAGTTTACTTTTTCTTCTGTAATTCTATGGTTGGGCGCCTTTTAAAATTTTTAACTAGTTCAATCTACTTTTTATCAAATTGAAATTTAGAATTATGACTCTTATCAGGGTAGGATTCAAATCAAAATATTATTTAACAATTAACACACAATAAATTTAATATCAAATATTTCAAAAGAAATTTTACAAACACTGTTAATTGGTTTTCATATGTTTAACACAAATAAATCAATGAATAACCTTATATAAAAAAAAATGAACTGGAGATGATACACATAAATAAATTAGTTTACCGTCACAAAACAATAAATACAAAAATACAAATCCTTAACTATGACACGTACCTTTTATTATAAAGTTCGTTCTCTAAAAATTGCTATTGTCTAAATGGAACAGCACGAAAACTTAGATCGGCTAATCGGCTTCTCCTCGTCTCCGGTCGGAAATGTAATACCACAATATGGCGGCCAAGGTCCAGTTGCAGAAAGAATACTCGAATTTAATCTTTCAAATTCTGTTGGAATCAGTCTCTGATTTGACAAATGTATTACTTTGGTAAGTAATTTAATAATGGTTGATTACTTTACTGCATGTATTTTTAATGTTACATGTATTAATTTAACATAAACAGATTTTGATTAAATGCAAAAAATTTTCTTCTAGTTAGTAATCAATTAATACATACGATGTTCATTGCTCTGCTACCAGGATCATAAGAGAGAGAATCATCAAATTTCTGGCCTTTTTATAGGCTTCCAGGAAAATGACAAAAATGACGTAATATCGGATTTCAACTGTTCGCATTTCAAAAAAAATAACCTACATTTCCGAAAATCCAGGTAATAAATTTACAATTCTAATAGTACCTTTGATAATGTACAGATAGAGCTCATCCTTATATTTACTAAAATTTTGTTTGTATAATTTTCTAAGTGACTTTTCCTAGGAAATTTTAGATTCAAAATGCACAACTTTCTTGAGCTGTCAACTTATTTTAGACTTTCAAAATTTGAAATAAAACCATCATTTGTATTTAAAAATTACTATAAATCCATTAAACTAATACTATTTTAACTGAAAATTACTATTTTAAACTCTAACAACTAAAATTTAAACTTCTAAAAGATTCTTTTATTTGTATCACTGACACATTGTATAAGGTAAGAATATCTGTGTTATCAAAGATTAACATTTTAAAATTTATATAAACAACTTACTCAATTATCCTACATACATTTTGTTACATATAATGTCATTTGTTAATGTTTATAAACTAAGTTTTTCAATATTTATTTCACTATGCACTATTAAAGTGTTCTATCAAAAGTTTATGTGATTGTGTAACACTATTGATATGGGAATTAGTTTACTGTATTTCACCACACCTGCTACATGTTTTAATTGTTCTTGTGTCTTTTTTTAGGTACTCATGATCTATTGATATACTTGTTTGTGCAATATCGAAGACTACAATTTGTCTCTTTATACCTTTGTAAGTACTTACTTTTTATAATACTAATTTAAATACTTAACTAACTAAAATTACATGTTGATTTCTTAAACATGTGAAAACCATTAATACTTTTGATTTATATTTTTTTTATTGTTTCAGATTAAACTTAGAATTTTAAAAGAGAACTAGGACAAAGATGAATTGTTATGTGAAAATGTACTTATTATGGATTGGAAATATTTAATTGTAATAGAATAGCAAAATATTCAATATTCAATATAAGATGCCCATTACATTCTTTGTTTATATTAAATGTATGTCTTGTGAAAATTATAAACTTGGAAACTTTAGATGTACAAAAGAAAAAGTAAATGCTGATTCTATAAAACTTATTAATATATCCTTTTATTGTAAATTATGAGGTAAGTTCTACTTATTAAATTTTTAACTATTAGATATTTATCTCAATATATAAAATAAATTGAACAATTGACTAAAAAATATCGAAAATATTTTTGATCTGATTGAACCCAGAAAGAAACAGGTACCAGATCTGGGGATGTAGTCAGGATACCGGGCAATGGTAAGTAAAACTATTAGTCAATTATCGAGCTTTCGAATTTATTTTAAATTCTTCTTCAGGATACTATGAAAAAATGAAACATTAGTAGTGTTAAAACTAAGTTAAAAAGGACTTACTTAACGGAAGTTTGAGTAAGCTGCCATGTAAACTAACATTACCAAGAATAAAAACAACGCACAATCATTTTAGAACAATACAATTAAAAAATCACAATTAAAAACAATTCTAAAGACAAAACTTCCTGGTAAATGAAGAATTGTAATAAAACCATTAATAAATATAACATTTTAAATAACTAGTAAAACAATATTTTATATTTATCACACATACTAGACCTGGATAAACATTTCGTCTCAGGTAAATCTAAAAAGCGATTAGTTGACAATCATCATACGTTATATATATAAAAAAAGAAACAAAACAAATCAAAAAATCAAATTAATCGAATTCTTTTAAACAGCCATCAAGTAGAAACCAATTGGTTGGTGTTAACCAAATTAGTAAAACTTTCACTGAAAGGGACATCAGTTATTAAAAAAGAAAAAGAAAACATTTGCACACAGGCAGTTGGTAAATTAACCTTACAAAACTGTATTTATAGTCATGTTGTGTCTGAAATGCTTGTTAACAGAAATATTACATCTATTTGGTCAATTCCACTGGTATTAAATGAAATATTTGAAACGAAAAGACGGTGTGAAAACAATCAATTTGAACAACATACAAAGTTATATTGAGTCATCAATATTAGCTAAAGAAGAGGTTACATCCTCTAAACTAAGGATGTAACTATAAATAGAACTAAGGTTTTGTATGTCTGACTTTTTGTTAATATTATTCAAAGTTTTGTTAATGTGGACCATCTCAAGAAAGGTTCTTTTAGTGTAGTTGCGTTCCTGTTCAAGAATTTTTACATTTGTGTAGTCAACTGTGTGCTTAGTTTTGATAATATGTTCCGACAAGCCACAAGTTGGTTTCTTAAGTTTGACAAAATGTTTACAAGAGAGTTGGAGATTTTGTTGGAGAATTCTTACCCTAAAAGTATGGTTACCAGCATAATTCATAATCATTGCATTGACAGAAACCCTATCAGTTTTCCAACAGCTCAAGCCCTCTCCACCACTGACTCTCCTATCGATTCTGTGTCCAACAGATATTATTCGCTTCCTTACATCAATGAATTGACACCTAAACTATTAAACATTGTCAAGCACATACCTTTTAAAATCGTAGCTCTGAAAACTATTTTCTCTACGGGAAGTCTATTCACTAGAACCAAAACCCAAATCAGTCCTTTGGAAAATTCTAACGTGGTTTACGAACTCACCTGTGACAATTGCCAGAAAAAATATATTGGTCAGACTAACAGACAACTTTCGGCCAGATTAACATCTGATAAAAGTGACATCAAACTTAAGATACCAACTTGTGGCTTGGCGGAACATATTATCAAAACAATTAATAACATTTATTTTGATATTTTCAATACAAAGAACTTTTGGTTTAAACTATATACAAACTATATACAATTTGAAGGAGCATACAAGCAACTGCCAATTGTTTGGCTCAGGATGAAACAAGTATTTTGAATGTCGCTTCGACATATAAAAGTAGTAATAATTAAGATAAATTAAATTGTGATTTAGAAATAAAAACCATTGACGAAATAAAGCAACAAAGACATTTTCAAATATTTCCAACTGTTTATATTTAAATTATGTTATTGGATATATAGCTGTATTTGTTCGTTGGAAAATTATAAAAATATAAATTGTAAATAATGTGCACACGCTCTCCAATCACATCATTCACTTTCTGGATTGCTTGATAAAAAGAATAGAGGAGAACTTTGCAAGCCTTCAAAAGACGTTTTAAAAATATTTGTACTGTTACAGAGAGTGTAATAAGAGCTGCAAGTCTATCAAACCCAAATATTTTAAATCACTTGATCATTTTTTCTGTGAGAAAATTGAACATCTCACAACTTTTTGGGATCAAGATCCCCTTTACGGGCATATTGTACAGTTAGTTAAACTTGTATTAAAATTATACTTACAGTCAGACTGCATTATTACAATCAGTTGAAGAACGAAATTAGTTCTCGTGTTCGACATAAATATACTAAATTATTTCATTTTAAACATCAGTAAATAACTTTTAAATTTTAAAGTTTTTAAAAACTTTAAAATTTGAATTAAAATTTAATTTGTCTACATATACAAATTTTGTATTAGTCATAAATGTAATTATATACAATTACAGACAAAAGTAAAATGTGCCTATAAAAAATTATCAAATAAGTTTTTATGTAAACATTAATTTAATTGTAGAATTTCTACATTTATTTATGTTTAGAAAATGCAAAAATAAATATTTACGCGTGGAAAAATTATTTTAATTCATTTCCAAACCAAACTTCTTAATAACTTTATAGTAGACAAAATTAACTTAAATTTTGTATTTATTTTACATTGCCAGCTCGCGTTTTTTGCCACCCTTCTATCCCCATCTCTCTCGCACTGCTAGTGCACACACGGTAGTATACGCGTTGTATTGACAGGGCACATCCATTTTAGGTTATAATATCTATGCTATACATACAGTTTTGTAAGGTTAATTTACCAACTGCCGGTGTGCAAATGTTTTCTTCTTCTTTTTTAATAACTGATGTTCCTTTCAGTGAAAGTTTTACTAATTTGGTTAACACCAACCAATTGGTTTCTACTTGATGGCTGTTTAAAAAAAAATCGATTAATTTGATTTTTTGATTTGTTTTGTTTCTTTTTTTATATATATAACGTATGATGATTGTCAACTAATCGCTTTTTAGATTTACCTGAGACGAAATGTTTATCCAGGTCTAGTATGTGTGATAAATATAAAATATTGTTTTACTAGTTATTTAAAATGTTATATTTATTAATGGTTTTATTACAATTCTTCATTTACAAGGAGTATTGTCTTTAGAATTGTTTTTAATTGTGATTTTTTAATTGTATTGTCCTAAAATGATTGTGCGTTGTTTTTATTCTTGGTAATGTTAGTTTACATGGCAGCTTACTCAAACTTCCGTTAAGTAAGTCCTTTTTAACTTAGTTTTAACACTACTAATGTTTCATTTTTTCATAGTATCCTGAAGAAGAATTTAAAATAAATTCGTAAGCTCGATAATTGACAAATAGTTTTACTTACCTTTGGCCGGTATCCTGACTACATCCCCAGATCTGGTACCTGTTTTTTTCTGGGTTCAATCAGATCAAAAATATTTTATATAATAATAATAATAATAATAATAATATACTTTATTTATAAGAATTATTTTACAATTATAAAGAATATAAACTATAATACAAGCATATACGGCTTGGTAATCCGTCAGCCGGAAATTAAGTGCTCTACAAAACAATGCAAAAAAAAAACACTCAATGTAAAACTAGGGTTTACAGAAAATACAAAAATACAAAAATAAAAATTACAAAAATACAAAAGTACAAAAATTAATAATTAAATTCCTGGATTAATTCATATCTATACATCCAGGCCGCAAAATGTATGAGACCTAGAGAAGAGGTGGAGGAGTTCAGAAGTTCCCTTAAATCAGGCAATGATAAAAAGCGGACGCCAAGATAAATTACTCTGAACTCCGCAAGAACAGGGCAAACTGCCAAGAAATGAACAATATCTTCTCTAACATTTAAGTTACACATAGAACACAACTCTACCTCCCTTTCAACCCATGGAGTGAAATTTAAATACAACAGTTCACCTCTCATCTTAAAAAGCCAACTTAGTTCTCTTAAATTCACATTATGCGGCAACCCGTAAATTGAGAATATGCCAGCATTATGGTTGAGCTCTTTATAAAACATGTACCTATTCGATTACCTAGCATTTGACTCACAAGTATCCCGATGTACCTCCCTTATTCTGTCTATTAGAACCGACATCTGATATTCCCACAATGTTACCTCATCAAGAGAAGCACTGAAATTAACCCCATATCTATTAAACAGTTTTATCCAACTGTCAAACCAAAAAGTTTTATGCATTACCATTTCCAGTGCAACTACTCTAGGAAGCCGGCAAGCCGGAAGGCTAAGAACATTTAATATATATCTAAAATGTAGCCTCAAAGTGAATATATATAGTAGATCAACATCAGTTTCAAGGTAAAGCATGAAGTTTGGAGTAGTTATAGGTAGGGAATATAACTTTTTAATAAAAAACCGTAATAATTTCTCCAATACTTCATATTGTTCAAATCCCCATATTTGCGCCGCGTAACAAGCAATGGATCGAAAAACAGAATTAAACAATTGAAACTTATGTGATAAGGGAACCATGTTTTGAGTGATAAGACCTGACCAGACTGTGTTAAGTGCTACTTTAGCAATAGAAACTCTGTCTTTAATATGTGTATGAAAGGAGAGGCGAGGCGACAGTGTTACCCCCAAGTATTTAAAAGAGTTAACAACTTCAATTGATCTATCACCAAACCTCCACCTTTCTCTACATGAAAGTTTTCCACCTCTTCTGAAAACAACAATCTTTGATTTTGTAAGATTTACCTCCAGCCCCCACTGTAGACAGTACTTTTCAAGAATATTAATATTTTTTTGAAGTTGAAGTGGATCTTCGCTAATGAGTACAATATCATCAGCGTACATAAGTACCTTGACATTATCCTCGGCGATCCGAACACCTCCTTTCAGATATCCCGGTAAATCATCCAGAAAAATAGAAAATAATAAGGGACTTAGAAGACAGCCCTGTCTAACGCCACTAGATACGTGAAAAAATTCAGAAATGCCATTTCTCCCCCTTACAGCAGATACTGTCGTTGCATACAAAGATTTTAAAATATTTACCATTTTTGTAGATATGCCCAAGTTATACAGCTTTAAAAATAATGCCCTACGATTAATGCGATCAAATGCAGCCGAAAAATCCACGAAGAAACAGTAAATCTTTTGGCCCCGTTTCAACAGTTTCAGTTTAACAATATTTGTTAGAATAAAAAGATTATCCATTGTGGAGTATCCACGACGAAATCCGGCTTGATATTCACTTAGGAGGTTATTATCTACGATGTAACTTTCTAAGCGTCGCAGTAATAGCCCAGTAAAAATTTTGGCAATCACGTCAATGCAGGAGATGCCTCGATAATTGGATACTTCGTTAATATCACCTCGCTTAAATAAAGGAAACACAATCGATCTACCAAATGAAGTTGGAATTGTCTCCATTTGATATATATAATTCAAGAAAGACAATAATCTCTCAAAAATATGTCAGGAGCATTTTTGTAAAATTCTGAGGTTATTCGGTCGAAGCCTGGAGCCTTGCCATTCTTTAAGTTTACTATTACTGTCTTCAGTTCATCCAGTGTGAAAGAAGAATCCATAGCGGAATTATATATGAAAGGTTCAGCATAATAAACTGCTACTTTATCTGTGCCCTGATTAAGAAGTGAACTAAAATGCGACACCAATGCAAACATTGAAATGTTATTACCACAAACGAATTGTTTATATTTCATTTGATTAAAAACTTGCCAAAGCTCCTTCGAATTTCGAACCGACCTACAACGATCTACAAGGGAGTCGAAATACTCTTTCTTCTTTTCTAGACAGATAGATTTATACTCCAGATTAGACTCCAAATAAGTTTTTCTAACAAATGCTGAATTAGTAGTCCGAAATAATTTAAGTAATTTAAAGGATTTATTTCTAGCACGAAGGCATGCTCCGTCGAACCAAGGTTTCTTCTTTATATTTTTAATGTAGTTTGAGGTTTGCGAAGTGGGACAGGAACTTTCAATAGCACTTGTAAGGGTATCTAACCATCCTTGTACGTCATTTGGAAAAGAACTAATATTTCGTATAAGAAAATCGAGATCTGTTTTGTATTTATCTGCCAAACTCCCAGACCAAAATAATTGAGGTAATAAAGGTAAAACTTCTTCCGATGTGAAAGGTGCAAACTTCAGTGTGACACTGAGAGGCTGATGATCAGAATAATTGACAGGTAAAACACAAAAATCATCTATTACAGATATGCAATTAAGAGAAATAGTACAAATATCATTTACTGAACAGCCTTTATTGCTTATATAAGTAAACTCACCCTCACTGTCTCCGGAAAACCTTCCATTTAATACAACTAGATTGTAGTTCTCACAGAGGTCCAAAAAATCATTACCTCTCTTGTCCAGAACTAAATCCTTAGAATTCCTAGAGATTCTACAATTAAAATTATCAATAACCAAATCCTCAGGGAGAGACTGCTTGCTACCAATCCTAACATTACAATCTCCTACAATCATATAATTATAAGAATTGTGTTCACCCAAAAACTGTACCAATCTCATAAAACTCTCATCCCAAGCATTACAATTTAAATAAACTGGAAAAATAAAAAAATCAAGAGTAGAGACTTTTACCGAAATCAATTCAATACCATTAATTTTTACAAAATAAAATGAGTTTTTTGGAAGAGATGACCTAACCCCGTAAAGCTCACCCCCACTGGCTCTACCATATTTAGAAGTTCTTCTTGCTGGAATATAACATAAACTATAATCTTTAAAATAATTATCACAGTAGTTATCATCAATTAAAAAGGTTTCAAATAAAACAAAAATATCAAATTTTTTTACAAAATCTAAAAAATATGGATCTGCAAGTTTTGCTTTTAAACCCGCTACATTATATGAAAGTAATCGAACATTTCCCAAATTAAACTCGTTAGATGAAATAGATCTATTTACATGATTCCGGCTGACGCAGATATTTCATGATGCTGAAGGCAGTGAAGACGGACCAGGACTGGAAACATTATACTTCCCGTTGTTGAACTTCTGCTCCGTTTTTTCCTGCACCCATTCTTTCACTCTGCTTTCCTGATCACTCCAAATATATTTTTTATCATCCAAAAAAAGAACATCTCCTCTAAGCATGATTTTCTTCGATTTATCTTTTTGAAGTAATTCTCTTCTGTACTGTAGAAGCTTCTTTCTTCTGCACCGGACAACATAGGAATAATCTCGATCAACAAAAAAACCAGTTCCTCTTAACTTCCTTGTATTATTTAACACTTCCTTGACAATATTAGCTTTGGTGAAGGTAACTTTTAGCGAATGCTTTCCCAATTGGCCGATACTTATTTTACGAACATGTGCAATATCCTGAGGTGAGACTGACACATCCAGAACATCTTTACAAAACGTAGATATACACACAGTGGCATCATCTGTTGGGGTTTTCAGACCCTTGAAAATAAGATTATTCTTTCTGACATCATTTTCTATCTTCTCCAGTCTACGCTCCATTGCATCATTTCTTTGCTCTAGAGACTCAACAGTTCTTAGCAGCAATTTATTTTCTTCTTGTAAGGCAGAGAACTGAGTCTTTAGATCATCCAAATCCTCCCTACGGGCAAGCCCCTTGGTATCAATCATTGCACTAAATTGTGTCATTAATTTGCTCAAAGAAATTCTGCCAATATCCAATTCCTCTTCCATATTAAGATCAATTGCACCAGTAGAGTCTTTTCTTATCTTACTTTTGTTGTGGTCATATTCTGGAGAAGAACGCCCTCTTTTATTTATTTCTTTTTTATTTTGGTTTGGTGTTTCCAATAAATAATCCTTTATTGAATTTGGCATCTAAACTACCAAAAGTAATCAAGTAGTTGATACAAATTATTAAAATATCTCTGCAAGCCACCAGACTATTAGTATATAATTAAATATTGATTATCGGTATTAACTGGTTTTAGTTATATAGTTTTTATTTATAATTTTTAGATCAATACAGGACAATATTTAATTAATTACGTTACCTCAGGATGCTGGGCAATGAGAAATTTGAACTTCCACCACAAAGAAATTTTAGGGCTTTACACCAGTTTAAACCCGAAATTTTTAGACGAATTCTAACCACTTTAAAACTTTAAATTCGAGGAGCACTTTTAAATACATATAAACACCTCAGTGTGACCTCCAAACTAAAATATTTTATATATATATATTGAAAAGGGTGACATCAAATTTTATTTTAGTTTTATTATTATTTTCGGAAACGTCATAATTTAAAATAAAATGTCAAAGTCAAAAAAATAATTTATTAGGTTAAGAAAATTTTTGTAATGTTTTGAATTCTGTAATAGTTTAAGTGTAGATAAGAAGTGTAGTGATAGTGAGTAAGAAAGTTGGTTGCCGGGGATGCAAGAATACATCCAGCGCCGGATTCCGTTATGAGGTTAAAATAAGCCAATTAAAATGATGCTTGTGGGCGGAGTTCCTACCGTTGATATTTTACGTGACGTTTAAACTTAAATTAGGTATAACTGAAAGTAATTTTTAAGGGTTTAAGCAGGTATTTATTATTTTATGATTGTTTTACTTTGATCTTGTCTTCATTTCATAGTGTTTAAAAGTAGGTAAACAAAAGGTATTGATTTTTTGTGGAAAATTTTAACTAGGTAACGTGTAAATGGAAAACTTTGTGTCTTCCTCGTTAAATGAAAAATTCATTATTGTGAGTATCAAATCAAATATCTATTTTTGGCGTATAGGTAGTAATAAGAACAATTATTAAATTAAATCTACCAATTTTTTAGTCTGTTTTGCCACCTGGCTGGGGAACAAAAATTATGGAGAAAAAGGATAATAGAAGATGAAGATAAGTTCCCTAACGTTCAGTTGCAATTTTTTGTTAATTGCACGAACAAAAAAGTGTTTGGTAAATGGTTAAGAGAGTTTGAAAACTTAAACAATTCATCATACGTTATAAATAATACGGTTATTGAGGATAGAGAACGGATTAAACTTAAGTGAAATATTTAAATGATATATTGGTACCTATACATAATATGTTGAATTTTTGAGATTATTAAAATTATTTAGTAAACATTTAAAAAGTTTTATTTACCATATAAAGTTTAAATTTAATTTTAGATGTCACCACTTTACTCGGTGCTCAAAAACTTACGAACCATCTTCACAAATTAAAACGAGAAATACCAACTGCCCTTCAAAATTAACAGTAAAAATTCATCTTATTAGAAAAATATACATGGGCATACAAGAAAAATTCCAACTTTTACAAGAAGCACCTTGTGAAATAACTCTTATTGTAACACACAATCAGGCAATTCAGATTATTTGCGGTTTCGGAAAGTTAGTAATGATGTAAGAGAACAGTTATTACGTCTCTACAAGAATGGACATACAGCAGGAACAGCATTAGAAATGATTAAGTGCAATATCCAGCTAACTTGTGATGACTACAACACAGCTTTAGCAGATAGGAATAGATGCCCAAGTTATAAATATTTGATAAAAACTGGATTTCATTATGGATTAAAACTACAATAATTTGCCCAAATCTATGAAATATTTCAACTCTCGGAGGTTGGAGGATGGAAATAAAAAATCCTCAGTATTTTTACCCTTAATTTAGTTACTGATAACCAAAACATGTATATTAATTAAATTAAACTTATTTAAAAAAAAACCTGAAATTATCCCCTGGCATAATAAAAAAATACACCTTTATAATACATTTTTACAGTGCAATTATATATTTTTTTACTTTCTAGCCTAGAAAGCACAAATTGAAAAAGTGCGCCAAATATCCAAGCCACACCTACTAATATTTCTATTGGCCTATTTTAGCCTCATAACGGAATCCGGCGCTGGATGTATTCTCGCGCCGGGGATCGGAAGTTTTTTGACAGTTGGTTGAAGGAGGAAAAAAAGTCAAGAGTTTTTTTTAAAAGAGAGTTTTTTTTCGTTGGTGATTTTAAAGAAGAAGTAAAAAGTTATTAAATTACAATTTAATAGAATTTAAAATCAAATAGAACACGTTTTAAATCATAAACAAACAAAGAAGATAGTTATATATAGAAAATTATTAAAATACAGAAAGCTGTACCAGTGTGATGATTTTTTGTTGAAAAGAGAGTTTGTAACGTTTGATGACTGGAGATTTGAGAAAAGAAAATTAAATAGTTTGTTGTCAATTGAAAAGTAAATGTATTCAAAATTAAAGAAGTAAACAACAAACAGCATAAAATAAAATTTGTATTGGGACAAATAAAAGTATCAGAAAGTGGACCTTTGGAGAAGTTGATGGTAACCTGGTGTCTGTAGAAGAAGTGAGAAGAATATTGGGAATTAAAGGACAATAAGCGGTAGTTAAGGTTAGTTTAATTAGATAAGATGGTTAGGTAATTAGCTAAGACTAGATAAGGTAGATAGGAATTAGTTAGGCATTAGTGACTTTGGAATTATTTAAAATTCAAAATAATAAAAAAAAAATTAAAATTAAGTTGATGTTGGAACCCTACCTTTATTAATTAAAGAAAATTTAAAAATTTACAATTAAAAAAAAAAATTTTAATTTGTGGACCTATCGTAGTAGAGTCTAAAATCTGCATTCTCCAGCACTGCCTGTGGATTGCATTTGTAATACGGTGTATAGGTATTCAGCAGTCCATATTTGTTGGCTAGTTTCTGGTGGATAATATTACACAGCTGGTTGTGCCTGCGTAAATAATCCGTGTTGGCTATGGTTGAGCATTCTGATATGATGTGTTGTATTGTTTCCGACGTTTGTTGACACCGTCTACACTTGTCCGATGTAATAGTTGGGTCCCTGATAACAAATTTTTTGTAATTGTTAGTATTAATTACTTGATCCTGAATGGCCATCATAAATCCTTCAGTCTCTGGGAAGAGGGTACCATCAGCAAGCCACCTATTTGATGCTAATTTGTCAATGTGTGGTTGGTTAAGGTCGTGATGATGTCGACCAAGTAGAGCTTTTTGGGCCCATTTAACGTGTTTCTCAGCATCTGTTGTTATTTCTAAATCCACATTAGGACCTGCTAAATTTAGAGGGGAATAATTTTTATCTGCTCCTATAACAAATTTGTGTAAATTAGATGACATTGATTTAGTGATAAAGAAGTCTCGTAATTTATTTATCTGCTTGTTGTGTAGATTGATTATGTCGCATAGAGCTCTTCCTCCCTCCTTTCTCGGTAGTGTTGTTCGGAGTACTGACGATGTTGAATGGTGATATCTGTGCTTGGTCATCATAGTCCTTGTTGTTCTCTGAATATCTTCCAATTCAGTTTTTGTCCATCTTAGAATCCCAAACGAATAAGTTAACACAGGTACGGCATATGTATTAATTGCTCGGTTAAGGTTTCCTGCGTTCAGTTCGGATTTTAGTAATGAACTAACCCTCTGTGTATACTGATCCTTGATTTTGGACTTGGACTGTTTTTGGTCTAGCAATCTCGCTTGTTGAAATCCCAGGTATTTATAGGTTTCCCCTTTCTGCATGGCAGCGATTATATCTCCATTAGGTAGCGCCACATCTCCATTGACAATTTTTCCCTTTTCGATGTTTAAGGTTCTGCACTTATCTAAACCAAATTCCATTCATATATCACTGAAGAACCTTTCGGTTATATCCAGAAGATGTTGAATTTGTTGTTGATTAGAAGCAAACATTTTTATATCATCCATATAAAGAAGATGGGAAACAGTGCAGTTGGTGTTTCTATTAGTCTTAAGATTGAAGCCATATTTTGTGTCGTTGAGCATGGTAAACAGTGGATTCATTGCCAAACAGAACCACAGTGGACTAAGTGAGTCACCTTGGAATATTTTCCTGCGAATAACAATTTCGTTAGTCTTAATATACTGACCATTAATGTTTACCTGAAGGCTTGTTCGCCATTGCTTCATCGAAGTTTCAAGAAAAGTAACTATGGTGGGATGTACTTTATAGATGTTTAAAACACTTATAAGCCAGGAATGTGGTACACTGTCAAATGCCTTACGGTAGTCTACAAAAGCAGTCGAGATGTTGCGACATTGCTTTTGCGTTTGCCTTAGGATAACAGAGTCGATAATAAGCTGTTCTTTGCAACCCTGGTGACCACGTTTACATCCCTTTTGCTTCTCTGCCAAGATGTTATTTTGGTCCACATGCCTGTAAATTCTGTTAATAATGCATGATGTTAATATCTTGTAAAGCGTTGGAAGACACGTGATTTGTCTATACTAGGAAGGATCCTGTGTGTTAGCTGTTTTGGGAAGCATATGGGTTAAACCATGAGTAAGAAAGGCAGGTATGTCTTCTGGATGTTGAAGAATATGTGTAAATTTTGATGCCAATACTTTGTGTAAGCTGCTAAATTTTTTGTACCAGAAATTTTGGATGTTATCAATTCCTGGAGCTTTCCAACTATTAATCTGTCCTATAGCTTGGTTTACATCAGCTGTTGTGATGTTATCAAACATCATTGGAGCAATGTTTAATTTGTCCGCTTCGGATTCTATTCATGCTGCACCCTCGTTTTTTTTTGAGGATTGGACCATATTGAAGACCAATAGTTAAAAAGTTCATCCTTACTTGGAAGATTGTGGTAGTTGTTTGTTCCGGCACTACTAAGTTGTCTGTAGAACAGCTTTTCATTGGTGTTAAATAAGTGGTTTTGCTGTTTCTTTTTAGTGCATTTGACGTAACGAGACAATCGTTTGGATTTCGCCTTTAGCTTTTGCCTAAAAAGGTCCATATATAAACATAAGTGTTCCTTATCCCTTGGATGTCCTGTGTTAGTTTTAATTTTCTTAAGAATTTTCTTGACTCTATAAGTTAGGCGTCTGGATGGTTTGGCGTTGTTGTTAAATTCTGTAAGTTGTCCCAATTCGTTCCTTATGTCATTAATAGACTTCTCAAGTCGCTGTTGCCACCAAGGTTTATGTGGCTTCTGCTTTTCGGTACACTTTTTGTTCGGAAACCGGACTTGTTAATTGTGACTTCGGATAACTGCAACTGCACCACAGTAGATAAGGGTGTGTATCTCTTCCAGAGTAGTTCTTGGCACGATCATTTAAGAGTAAATTAATGACTGCTAGAATCCTATTGGTGTTCTTATTCGTTTTGAGTTTGGGCAATATTGTTAGGTGAATTGGGTTGCTACCATCAAATTCTAATATTGCTTTAGAGAGTTCGTTCAATAGCATTTTCATGTTCGTCAGGTTGAGTGTTACTGTCTGTGTTTGGGTTTTCGTCTTGATCAATGTTTGGTGTCTCATCGCTAGTGTGGTCATCAAGTCTTACATTATCCAGCTGATCATTTGTATGTTGGATTACATTATAATCGTCTTCTGTTTGGAGCTCAAGAAGTACTTCACTTCGTATTTGTTGCATTAGTGGACCAGGTAGTAAATTGTTTTTAATAATTGTTCGACGCTGGTCAGCAATACGTTGCTCCATAACATGTTGAAAGTCCGAATATTGTTCTATAAATGCTTGATGAAGTGCGAATCTGTAAGTTGTTTAATTTGTCTCGATTTTGGTGATTTTAAAATAGAAACGTATAATGAATGAATTCATCTCTGTAGTCCACTTCATACGCTTCCTGCGCTTTCCGGTTTTAGTGGTCATGGATGTACCGTCCTGCGGTACTCCAGAAACAGCAGAAACCGGTGGAGGATCTTCGGTGATAGTTTCCTCTTGTGTTGTCGCAGTAGCCATACTCGATGTCATGCTGCGCATGCCGCTAACCGAGGAAGAAGATGCATTATTTTTCGAACAAGTCCTTCTGTCATCAACTTGAACGCGAAAAGAGTTGTAGGTGTTGCCATGTCGATTCACCTGGCGATTCCTAAGTGTTAAGGTATCGGTAACAATCGAATTACTGCTCCCCCAGAATCCGTGGAGCAGACAGCCGACATACTAGGTACACCGGCCGTGTGGGATTGTGAGCGTAGTACTCTACCCACCTGGGGTAATTTAGTTTTAAAACTCGACATAGTGATTGAAGCATTTTATACCTACTGCCAGGTACTACCATTTTCACCTAGTAGCCTGGGCAAAAACTACCCCGTGCGGGTTTATTATTATTATTAATATTATTATTATTATCATCAAAAGACTTATGCACTTACTCAGCTTTCGCTGGTAATATTTACTTATCCCGAGCGTAAACGCAAATGGGATTAGGCTCAAAGATTATACATTTAAAAATTTCCGAACAGTGTGACATGTATTTAAAATTGCCGCTTTTTGCAAATCAATGAAAGTATTTTTATGAAGACTGAGTTTTTTAAGACTATCTTCATGACTTCTCGGGATAAGTCCGGTTGATGATACGATGATCGGTACCACCTCCACTTTTTCTGCATGCCACATCTGCCCTACTTCTATAGCAAGATCGGTGTACTTTGCTATCTTTTCATTATATTTGTCCAAAATATTGTTGTTGTTTGGAACTGCAACATCGACTAGCAGCACTGAATTAGCTTTTTTATCCACCACTACAATGTCGGGTCGATTATTCGTCACCTGTCTATCGGTGATAATGGACCTATCGTAGTAGAGTCTAAAATCTGCATTCTCCAGTACTGCCTGTGGGTTGTATTTGTAATAGGGTGTATATGTATTTAGCAGTCCATATTTATTGGCCAGTTTCTGGTGGATAATATTACACAGCTGGTTGTGCCTGCGTAAATAATCCGTGTTGGCTACGGTTGAACATCCTGAAGTGATGTGTTGTATGGTTTCCGACGTTTGTTGGCACCGTCTACACTTATCCGATGTAATAGTTGGGTCCCTGATAACAAATTTTTTGTAATTGTTAGTATTAATTACGTGATCCTGAATGGCCATCATAAATCCTTCAGTCTCTGGGAACAAGGTACCGTCAGCAAGCCACCTATTTGATGCTAGTTTGTCAATGTGTGGTTGGTTAAGTTCGTGATGATGTCGACCATGTAGAGCTTTTTGGGCCCATTTTACGTGTTTCTCAGCATCCGTTGTTATTTCTTAATCCACATTAGGACCTGCTAAATTTAGAGGGGAGTCATTTTTATCTGCTCCTACAATAAATTTGTGTAAATTAGATGATGTTGATTTAGTAATAAAGAAGTCTCGTAATTTATTAATCTGCTTGTTGTGTAGATTGATTATGTCGCATAGAGCTCTTCCTCCCTCCTTTCTCGGTAGTGTTGTTCGGAGTACTGACCATGTTGGATGGTGATATCTGTACTTGGTCATCATAGTCCTTGTTGTTCTCTAAATATCTTCCAATTCAGTTTTTGTCCATCGTAGAATCCCAAACGAATAAGTTAACACAGGTACGGCATATGTATTAATTGCTCCGTTAAGGTTTCCTGCATTCAGTTCGGATTTTAGTAATGAACAAACCCTCTGTGTATACTGATCCTTGATTTTGGATCTTGATCTTGATTTTGGACGCTGGTCAGCAATACGTTGCTCCGTAACATGTTGAAACTCCGGATATTGTTCTATAAATGCTCGATGAAGGGCGAATCTGTAAGTTGTTAGGTCTGTCTCAATTTTGGTGATTTTAAAATAGGATCGTATAATAAATGAATTCATCTCTGTAGTCCACTTCATACGTTTCCTAGGCTTTCCGGCTTTAGTGGTCATGGATGTACCGTCCTGCGATACTCCAGAAACAGCAGAAACCGTTTGAGGAAATTTGGTGTTATTTTCCTCTTGGGTTGTCGCAGTAGCCATACTCGGTGTCACGCTGCGCATGCCGCTAACCGAGGAAGAAGATGCATCATTTTTCGAACAAGCCCTTCTGTCATCAACTTGAACGCGACAAGAGTTGTAGGTGTTACAATGTCGATTCACCTGACGATTCCTGAGTGATAAGGTATCGGTAACAATCGAATTATTGCTCCCCCCAGAATCCGTGGAGCAGACAGCCGACATACCAGGTACACCGGCCGTGTGGGATTGTGAGCGTAATACTCTACCCACCTGGGGTAATTTAGTTTTAAAACTCGACATTTTGATCAAAGCATTTTATACCTACTGCCAGGTACCACCATTTTCCCCTGGTAGCCCAGGTAACTCGGACCCGTGGGGGCGTCACTCCCCAGGTAGAAAAACTACCCCGTGCGGGTTTATTATTATTATTATTAATATTATTATTATTATTATTATTATTATTATTATTATTATTATTATTATTATTATTATTATTATTATTATTATTATTATTATTATTATTATTATTATTATTATTATCAAAAGACTTATACACTTACTCAGCTATTGCTGGTAATATTTACCTATCCCGAGCGTAAACGCAAATGGGATTAGGCTCAAAATTTACATATTTAAAAATTTTCTAACAGTGTGACATGTATTTAAAATTGCCGCTTTTTGCAAATCAATGAAAGTATTTTTATGAAGACTAAGTTTTTTAAGACTGTCTTCAAGACTTTTGGAAATGAATCCAGTTGATGCCCCACTTCTATAGCAAGATCGGTGTACTTTGCTATTTTTTCATTATATTTGTCCAAAATATTGTTATTGTTTGGAACTGCAACATCGACTAGCAGCACTGAATTGGCTTTTTTATCCACCACTACAATGTCGGGTCGATTATTCGTCACCTGTCTATCGGTGATAATGGACCTATCGTAGTAGAGTCTAAAATCTGCATTCTCCAGCACTGCCTGTGGATTGTACTTGTAATACGGTGTATAGGTATTCAGCAGTCCATATTTGTTCGCCAGTTTCTGGTGGATAATGTTACACAGCTGGTTGTGCCTGCGTAAATAATCCGTGTTGGCTATGGTTAAACATCCTAATTTGATGTGTTGTATGGTTTCCGACGTTTGTTGGCACCGTCTACACTTGTCCGATGTAATAGTTGGGTCCCTTAATACAAATTTTTTGTAGTTGTTAGTATTTATAACTTGATCCTGAATAGCCATCATAAATCCTTCAGTCTCTGGGAACAGGGTACCGTCAGCAAGCCACCTATTTGATGCAATTTTATCAATGTGTGGTTGGTTTAGGTCATGATGATGTCGACCATGTAGAGCTTTTTGGGCCCATTTTACTTGTTTTTCAGCATCTGTTGTTATCTCTAACTCCATATTAGGGTCTGCTAAATTTAGAGGCTAGTATTTTTTATCTGCTTCTATGACAGATTTATGTAAATTCGATGACAGTGACTTGGTAACAAAGAAGTCTCGTAATTTATGAATCTGTTTGTTATGTAGATTTATTATGTCGTATAAAGC
The DNA here is from genome assembly GCA_035357415.1 of Ophraella communa. NCBI lineage: Eukaryota > Metazoa > Arthropoda > Insecta > Coleoptera > Chrysomelidae > Ophraella > Ophraella communa. The sequence goes on from CM068981.1 coordinate 26,374,006, forward strand.
TCTTCCTCCCTCCTTTCTCGGTAGTGTTGTTCTAAACACTGACGATGTTGGATGGTGACATCTGTACTTTGTCATCATGGTCCGGGTTGTTCTCTGAATATCTTCTAATTCGGTTTTTGTCCATTATAAAATACCGAAAGAATAGGTCATCACAGGTACGGCATATGTGTTAATAGCTCGGTTTAGATTTCCTGCGTTCAACTCAGATTTTAGTAGGAAACTTACCCTATGTGAAAACTCATCCCTGATTTTAGCCTTGGACTGTTTTTGGTCTAACAATCTGGCTTGCTGAAATCCCAAGTATTTATAGTTTTCCCCATTTTGCATGGCAGCGATTATATCTCCATTAGGTAGCGCCACATCTCCATTGACAATTTTTCCTTTTTCGATGTTTAAAGTACGGCACGTATCTAAACCAAATTCCATGTGTATATCACTGGAGAACCTTTCAGTTGTATCCAGAAGATGTTGAATTTGTTGTTGATTGGAAGCAAAAATTTTGATGTCATCCATATAAAGGAGATGGGAAACGGTGCAGTTGGTGTTTCTATTAGTCTTAAGATTGAAGCCATATTTTGTGTCGTTAAGCATGTGAGAAAGTGGATTCATTGCCAAACAGAACCAAAGTGGACTAAGTGAGTCACCTTGAAATATTCCTCTGCGAATAGCAATTTCATCGGTTTTAAAATGCTGACCATTTATATTTAACTGAAGGTTTGTTCTCCATTGTTTCATTGATGCTTCAAGAAAAGTAACGATGGTAGGATGTACTTTGTAGATGTTTAAAACACGTATAAGCCAGGAATAAGGTACGCTGTCAAATGCCTTATTGTAGTCTACAAAAGCAGTCGAGATGTTGCGACATTGCTTTTGCGCTTGCCTTAGGATCACAGAGTCAATAACAAGTTGTTCTTTGCATCCCTAGTAACCACGTTTACTTCCCTTATGCTCCTCTGCCAAGATGTTATTTTGGTCAACATGCCTGTAAATTCGGTTAGTAATGCAAGATGTTAATATCTTGTAAAGCGTTGGAAGACATGTGATTGGTCTATACTGCGAAGGATCCTGTGTGTTAGCTGTTTTGGGAAGCATATGGGTTAAACCATGAGTAAGAAAAGCTGGAATGTCTTCTGGATGTTGAAGAATGTGTGTAAATTTTGATGCCATTACCTCGTGTAAGCTGTCAAATTTTTTGTACCAGAAATTTTGGATATTATCAATTCCTGGAGTTTTCCAACTATTAGTTTCTCCTACGGCTTGGTTTACTTCAGTTATTATTATTATTATTATTATTATTATTATTATTATTATTATTATTATTATTATTATTATTATTATTATTATTATTATTATTATTATTATTATTATTATTATTATTATTATTATTATTATTATTATTATTATTATTATTATTATTATTATTATTATTAATTATTATAATCAAAAGACTTATGCACTTACTCGGCTTTCGCTGGTAATATTTACCTATCCCGAGCGTAAACGCAAATGGGATTAGGCTCAAAATTTACATATTTAAAAATTTACGAACAGTGTGACATGTATTTAAAATTGCCGCTTTTTGCAAATCAATGAAAGTATTTTTATGAAGACTGAGTTTTTTAAGACTTCTCGGGATAAGTCCGGTTGATGATACGATGATCGGTACCACCTCCATTTTTCTGCATGCCACATCTACCCTACTTCTATAGCAAGATCGGTGTACTTTGCTACCTTTTCATTATATTTGTCCAAAATATTGTTGTTGTTTGGAACTGCAACATCGACTAGCAGCACTGAATTTGCTTTTTTATCCACCACTACAATGTCGGGTCGATTATTCGTCACCTGTCTATCGGTGATAATGGACCTATCGTAGTAGAGTCTAAAATCTGCATTCTCCAGCACTGCCTGTGGATTATATTTGTAATACAGTGTATAGGTATTCAGCAGTCCATATTTGTTGGCCAGTTTCCGGTGGATAATATTACACAGCTGGTTGTGCCTGCGTAAATAATCCGTGTTGGCTATGGTTGAACATCCTGATATGATGTTTTGTATTGTTTCCGACGTTTGTTGACACCGTCTACACTTGTCCGATGTTATAGTTGGGTCCCTGATAACAAATTTTTTGTAGTTGTTCGTACTAATTACTTGATCCTGAATGGCCATCATAAATCCTTCAGTCTCTGGGAACAAGGTACCGTCAGCAAGCCACCTATTTGATGCTATTTTGTCAATGTGCGGTTGGTTTAGGTCGTGATGATGTCGACCATGTAGAGCTTTTTGGGCCCATTTTACGTGTTTCTCAGCATCTGTTGTTACTTCTAAATCCACATTAGGACCTGCTAAATTTAGAGGGGAATAATTTTTATCTGCTCCTACAATAAATTTGTGTAAATTAGATGATGTTGATGTAATAAAGAAGTCTCGTAATTTATTTATCTGCTTATTATGTCACAAAAAGCTCTTCCTCCCTCCTTTCTCGGCAATGTTGTTCTAAATACAGACGATATTGGATGGTGATATCTGTATTTGGTCATCATAGTCCTTGTTGGTTTCTGAATATCTTTCAATTCAGTTTTTGTCCATCTTAGAATCCCAAACAAATAAGTTAACACAGGTACGGCATATGTATTAATTGCTCGATTAAGGTTTCCTGCGTTCAGTTCCGATTTTAGTAATGAACTAACCCTCTGTGTATACTGATCCTTGATTTTGGACTTGGACTGTTTTTGGTCTAATAATCTGGCCTGTTGAAATCCCAAGTATTTATAGGTTTCCCCATTCTGCATGACAGCGATTATATCTCCATTAGGCAGCGCCACATCTCCATTGACAATTTTTCCCTTTTCGTAGTTTAAGGTTCTGCATTTATCTAAACCAAATTTCATGTGTATATCACTGGAGAACCTTTTGGTTATATCCAGAAGATGTTGAATTTGTTGTTGATTAGCCGGAAAAATTTTTATATCATCCATATAAAGAAGATGGGAAACAGTGCAGTTAGTGTTTCTATTAGTCTTAAGATTGAAGCCATATTTTGTACATTGAGCATGGTAGACAGTGGATTCATTGCCAAACAGAACCACAGTGGACTAAGTGAGTCACCTTGGAATATTCCCCTGCGAATAACAATTTCGTTAGTCTTAATATACTGTCCATTAATGTTTACCTGAAGGCTTGTTCGCCATTGCTTCATCGAAGTTTCAAGAAAAGTAACTATGGTGGGATGTACTTTATAGATGTTTAAAACACTTAAGAGCCAGGAATGTGGTACGCTGTCAAATGCGTTACGGTAGTCTACAAAAGCGCTTTTGCGCTTGCCTTAGGATCACAGAGTCAATAACAAGTTGTTCTTTGCATCCCTAGTGACCACGTTTACATCCCTTTTGCTTCTCTGCCAAGATGTTATTTTGGTCGACATGCCTATAGATTCGGTTAGTAATGCAAGATGTTAATATCTTGTAAAGCGTTGGAAGACATGTGATTGGTCTATACTGTGAGGGGTCCTGTGTATTAGCTGTTTTGGGAAGCATATGGGATAAACCATGAGTAAGAAAGGCTGGAATGTCTTCTGGATGTTGAAGAATATGTGTAAATTTTGATGCGATTATCTCGTGTAAGCTGTCAAATCTTTTGTACCAGAAATTTTGGATATTATCAATTCCTGGAGCTTTCCAACTGTTAGTTTCTCCTACGGCTTGGTTTACTTCAGCTGTTGTTATGTTGTTAAACAACATTGGAGCAATGTTTGACTTATCCTTCTCAGATTGAATCCATTAGGCACCCTCGTTGTGTTTTTGAGGATTGGTCCATATTGAAGACCAATTATTATTATTATTATTTCCTATTTTTCAGCTCGACTTATAGTCGGTATTTGTCCGGGACTCAACAAGAGTCCTAGGGATTCCTTCTATATTTTATGTTAAGATCCTTCGTAGAATGTGGGCAGATCCTAGCAACGTAATCTTCTGTGCTTCGTATGCACTTGGTTTCCCTGGGATCATTTCCAGGTATTTATAAAAGTCTTTCTTGATTGATCCCAGAGTGTCGATAACTACTGGCACGACTCTTGCTCGTGTATTCCACATGCGTTGTACCTCAATCTGTAAATCCTTATATTTTGAGATCTTCTCCGCCTCTTTGACCGCGATGTTCTGATCATCCGGGATGGCAACGTCGATAAGGAGGCACGACTTCATAGGTCTGTTGTGTAACACAATGTCAGGTCTATTTGCATTAATTGTGCGATCAGTTCTAATGCCGTGGTCCCACATTATGACGCAATCTCGAGTCTCGATGACTGCCTGTGGATCATGATCGTACCATTTATCGGGCACTTCAATACCTAGGTCCTTACAGATTACCCAGTGCACATAGCTGGCCACCTTATTATGTCGATGTGTGTATTCGGTGGCAGCGAGCGAGGTGCAGCTAGATAATATGTGGCTAACAGTTTCTTCTGACGCGTTGCATACTCTACACTTGCTGTTGACATGCAAGCCTAGAATTTTGCGCTGGTGATATCTAGTATTGAGTGCCTGGTCCTGTGCAGCCACTATTAGGCTCTCTGTTTCTCCCTTTAGGTTTGAGCTCTGCAGCCAAGCTAAACTGGCTTCCTTATCAATATGGGGTTTATCCAGATGTTGCATGAATTTCCCATGCAGTGGCTTTTCTTTGACCATATCTATATGATGTCTTTCGATAGCCCCCCTAAGCGCTCGGAGGTTTCCGACTTTATTACCCTGTTCGCTGGTAGTTTTATATTATTATTATATTATTATTATTATTATTATTATTATAATAATTATTATTATTATTGTAATGGCGCTTTCCTAGATAGATCCAAACTTACCTTGTTCGGACGGAACTTTGATCGGGACGGTCTTCCAACTAGTAAAGTTTATATCATCTCGGGCGCCACCCTCAGGATTTAAGTGGTTGAGGGCCCACATGCGACAGGTAGCCTTTAGACAGTGGAGACAAAATGGGTAATTGTGTTTAGCCCAGAAATAAATAAAACACGGACGGTACTTAACAAAACAATATATTAACCAACCATTGCAGTATCACAAAATATAATTTGTTAACAGTCGAAAAAAGCGGTCAGAATACAGTTTGAAAAAAATAAAACATATTTTCTACAGTGCCAATTTCCACAAAGAAACAATTTCGGTTAAACAAAAGAGATATGTATTCATATAAAACAATTAAACAATATGTTAATAAACCATTGCGGTGTGTCACAAAATTTAATTTGTTAACAATAGAAAAAGCGGTCAGAATAAACCCAATAGATATAGTTTGATTAAATAAAAAAATAAAACATATTTTGGACAGTGTACCAAGTTCCACAAAGAAACAATTTCGGTTGAACAAAAAGAGATACGGTAATCATATAAAACAATCAAATATATCAATAAGCGAAATAAATTAAAATTTACAGACATCCAGTATATATCATGATGTACAATACAACTTGTAATATATCGTTATATTTAATAAATATCTCATTCGGATTTGTGTAGATTTAGACTGGTACAATATAAAAGCAATTAACTACTGGTACAAAAAAACATTTTCAGAAACAAAACAAAAGCTGATTATACCAGTTTAACTAGCAACAAAATACTAAGAGAAATCAATAATTTCTAATTCTAATCGTATCATTACAAATGACTTATGCATGTACATAATTTCGGTAACTACAAAAATAATTTTTCAAAATAAGTTACGGTTAATACATTTTCGGTTTCTAGATCTTGTACTTACTTTTTATTACAACGCTGACTTGCCAGCAACACATTTTCAGGAGTATAGGAAAATAAATGAAAACAAACAAAACTATATATTTTACAGTAAATCAACTAAGCACAGGCTGTTTAGGCATGCAGTTAAACGGTTTCGGCAAATGCTAAAAGAAAATCAAAATTATTATGTTTACCATGCCTTACATGAAAATGCAATATAAATCGACGGTATTCAGCCGTCTACTACGGAAAGCGGAAAACTGTGAACTAGCTACGGTTATAAAAGCGGTGAAAAGCAGTAAAAGCGGTAAAGAGCGGTAAAAAGCGGTAAAAGCGGTAAAACTCAAGCTTCAGCACACCAACACACAAGTATATCATTTAAAACGGAGATCTCCAGAGCAACCAAATTATTTTTTAGATGATCCAATTAAAATATCAAAAATGCAACGGTAAATCGCAACAAAGCGCGACCGCTATTGCGTAGAGGGGTAGAGCCCGTCAGTGTCCTACACATAACGGGGGGAAACTTCGGAAAGGTGCACCACCAGTATACCACCCATGATGGTGTTGAGTGAGGAAAAAGGAAGTCTCATCAGGGTTTCACCCATGATGAGGGGAATTTAGGAAAAGGGGCACCACCAGTATACCACCCATGATGGTGTTGAGCGAGGAAAAGGATAACAGGTAAGCGGCGCATATAGAGAGAAAAATCTTACCAAAAAAAATGTAACGGAATAATAACACAACTCGCGACCGCTATCGCGTAGAGGGGTAGAGCCCGTCAGTGTCCTACACATAACGGGGGGAAACTTCGGAAAGGTGCACCACCAGTATACCACCCATGATGGTGTTGAGTGAGGAAAAAGGAAAGTCTCATCAGGGTTCCACCCATGATGAGGGGAACTTAGGAAAAGGGGCACCACCAGTATACCACCCATGATGGTGTTGAGCGAGGAGAAGGATAACGGGTAAGCGGCGCATATAGAGAGAAATCTTAACAAGTTGCTCTGGCAAACATTAGTTAGATAGTTTGGTGTGCTTACCTTGATTCCGGTCGGTCTCGGGGTCCTCACTGGTTCACTAGTTTAGGCACTACTATCACTACAACTGGTACTCCCAAAATTGCCAAAATCGTCTAATTTATACAATTTTTGATAGGTAAGGGACGGATTGCGGGGGGGACACAAAATCCTACCGGTATGCCCTTCCACCTACTTAAAGTGGGGACAGGTACTGCGTGATCATACGACTCAGACAATTACAGCTGCTGTTTCGGTTGGAACTTGTCGGAAAAAATAATTTTACTGAAAATCTGGTTTTCGCGCGAAAATGATTAACAGCATGATTTTCCTCGTAATTTTCTGAGTCGATACCAAAAAGAATTATAAAAATCGGTCCATTAATAACGGAGATACATTAAAAATATTTTAAATTTTACAATTATATACGGTATCATCATTTCAGCAAGTGACTAATTAGCGAAGTCTTATCGGTGTTACAAAAACTTTTAAAAATATAAACAAATGAACGGTCGAAACTTAATAACTAATACCGTGCGGATTTGATGGAATATACGGAAAGGCACGAAATTTTAGTAACTTTGTTACATTATTATTATTATTATTTTTATTATTATTATTATTATTATTATTATTATTATTATTATTATTATTATTATTATTATGTAATTTAATTAAATAGGTGGTAGTAGGAACAACAGTGTACCTTACTTGGGCATAAGTGACATTTTCACACAAGTGGAAAATATTGTATCTCGAGGCGTACGCCGGGTGCGATAGTATCATGAGTAATATAAAAGTAATAACAGTAATGAAATATACCGTATTCCTTTAGAGTGTGATTCCAGATAAATTAAAAGGTAGGGCGCCCTAAGAAAAATAATCATAGACGTATAATATTATTGTATTCTTAGTCTGAGGAAATAATCAACTTTGTAAATAACGGACAGCGGACTACGTATTGACAAACCTACTCTTATATTACTTCAAATTGGCCTTCTAATCGCAGCTAAGTTTAAATAAACAATAAGTTGTGTTTGCTCTTGATAAATTCGTAAAATCAGTTATTTTCATTGCTTTGCTCTTTTTTGTTTCCGAATGACAAATAATGTTTTATTTGACTTTTCAAATTGAACGGTTATTGCTTTGTAAGTCCCACCTTCTCAATTTGATTAAAAAAAATGTGGCGCAACAGCCGAACCAGGATTTATTTTTTTACAGTTTTTGTTTTATTTGTTTTCGGTGGTGTTTTGGATCAGAAAAAAGAGCACGCCTTGAGGGTACAACTAAAATTACAAAACGCACAAAAAGCGGTCGGTGGATTATTTACAGGGTAGGGTAGAGTGCTGCAAGTTTTTTTTAGTATTTTGTTGCAGTTTTAAACTATTTCTGGCGTTGTTAATTTCAGTTCGGTCCAAATGAAGTTTATTACTAAATCTACAAAGGTTTTATTGCCGAATTCGTCAAGAGTGAGATACGAGTAACGATAAAAACTTCCAATTTGGTTCTCAGATTTTCTTTATGTTCAATGCCGGAAGTTAAAAGTAGAATCTCTAGAGGATTTGTATAATATCAAGGATTCGTACGGCTAGAAGGTTCGGTATACCTTATTTGTTTTATCGCGAACAAAAGTGAACTCATTTTAACTATGTTTTTATTATGGCGGATTAAAGTTTTCCGAGAAGCTTTAAAACTTTCCCATACAACTTTTTAATACCGCTGATATATTTATTATTATTTTAATGCATTGAAATTATGCATAAGAAAATTCGATAACGATATTTAAAAAAATAAACAGTTAAAAATAATAAACAGTTTTATGCTAATAAGAAAGCCCACGTCATTAACTAATACCTTCAGAAATAATGATAAAGTGTCTATGTCCTTCAATTTTCGGAATTTTTTATTCAATTTAAAATACTATGTAGATATTTAATACACCTACTTGAACATCCAAACTCACTCATACACACCAATGACATTACACATTTGTGATAAAAAACAAAATTTAGATTTCCTTGAAGAAATCGAAATAAAAAACATCTAGCAGATCAATAATTTAAAGTTGTTAATGAACAAATAAAACCTGGAAGTTCTTCACTATTAAACTAAATACTTTGATTGTCTTCATTTTTTATACAAAGATAAGACGTAAATGTAACTCCAATATATAAAGTTATTGTAAAGATTGGCATAATATAGTTTTTTCCTGGTTTATCTATATTATTGTACAGTTATACTGGTATAGAGGGAAATACGTCCAGAATAATCCCATAGGGCTAATAACAGGCTTTAATATTGTTATGTCTTATTACTTCCATATTTAGTCTAGTCTTAACACTACTTAATCAACATCAGGTAACCACCTTGAAAACACAAAACTTCAATCCGATGGTGCCCGTTGTAGCGAAAAAGCTGTCATTGAGTTTTAAACGTGAAAGTTGTGTTAAAACGAACAGTTTTTTATTATTCTTGGTAAGATGGACTTCCAAAATGTAAGGGTTAGTACAATACGTTTATAGATAAAATTTTTAAAGCATAGTTTCTTCTTGATAACAATTTTTGGTTTGCTTACCAGTCCAAATAACGACCATTCTGAGTTTGTTTAACATAAGAATTAAGTATTTATATCATTATGTATGTATGTATGTATTCGTATTTATTTCTGATAATTTGTAATAATTTTTTTCATGTATAAATATTAATAAAACGTTTTGGTATCGACTTAGTTACCTTATATCATTACAACAGTAAACAAGTACCTACCTAGTATTTAGCAGAAATATTATTATGTTGTTATTTTTACTGAATGTATTCCAATTTTTACTGTAAGTATTTAAAAACTGGTATCTTTTATACATTTTTGTTATACATTTATTCGTTGATTTACTAGTGCGAGAAAGCTCAGTGAATATGTTATGGATACAAAAAAACGTAAAGTGTCACTTTGATTAGAAAGTAACGCGAAAATATATAAACTATATAAAATATATTATTAATACTAGTTATTCATCAAAATTTATGTTTATTTTCAATGTATACTCCGTCTGAAATGATTTTAGTATATTGTAAAAATATATTTTTATATTTTACACTTATAAAAATCTTCATTATAAATCGCATTTGCGTATCGTAATGTAACTTTTACGCACGAAAATTTTTGCTTTAAATGGTTGGCGACATGAGTGAAGTATCTAATGACAAGACTATTGACAATGACATTTATGGTTAATAGCAATTTATTAATTTTATATTGTTCTTTAAAAAAGTATTTGTGAATATGAATATCATCTCTTACTTTATAATATAAATTGCGTCGGTATTTACATCCGACCAGTCAGACTTGTCATAATCGTTCGTTTATTACATCTAGATTATAGATTAGATCTAGATGTAGGGGAGGTAAATCTCGACGGTTCGGAAATTTTAATCGGAGCAATCGGATTACGATCTTTTAACTCCGAGTATTTTGGCAGATCAAAGAAATTAATCTGAGTTTGTGAGGTTAGCTTTTATGTTTAAGAACTTGTATTTTTTTATAATGGAAAAACTTGAAATTGGTGTCAGGTGTGGGGTGAAGGAGAAAGAATGCCTGGAAAGAAGTTATGTGAACTTTTGGTGGCTGAGCTCAGAAGAGAGTTGGAAGAATTGGATTTGAATACCACCGGAGGAAAAACTGTTTTAATCAACAGATTACGTCAGTACTATTCAAGTATAATGTACTGAATATTATGATTTGAGATTATTTATTGATTGATTAATATTATTTATTTGATTGATTAATTAATTTGATATTATTATTTAAATGTAATATAGTAGCAAGATCTTCTTTTTCTCAGGGGTGTTTGGTTATGCAAGTTTCCGGTTGGATTATTAGGTAGGTATTTGAATAAAATTTGATTAATTACAATTATAAATTTATTATAAAATAGTTAAATTAAAACAGTAATCCATTGAATGACTGATAAAATAATAAGTAGGAAAATATTAAAGAGAAAGGCCTTTTAGTTTTAGTAACTATAAAACAACTTACTTGATGTTGAATTAAGTTAAATTAACCAATGTAATGTAATGACAAGTAAGATTATAAAAATACACTAATGGATGAGTTCTATAAAAGGAAAATGTTGCCAAATTAACGAGCAAAAAAATACTGAAAAAGGTTAGTCGCATAAGGAAGCAGTTTTTCCAATATATTTTTGGTTTTTCTTATGTATTTTGGGCCCCTTCATCACCCGTGTTGTACCCGAAGGAAATGGAGGTCTTTTAACATATTTTTAGTTTGTAGTATTTTACTTCTTACAGTTGACGAAAAACTAAATGTCAGCTGTCAACACATACACGTATCATTAGATATTGTCCTGTTATTATTTAGCATTGTTTGGCTTCGTGTTTTTGTATTACTATTTTTATTCTAACTTTATCTGTTAGTGATTTGTGTTACTCTGATCTGCTTTTATTATTGCAAATACCATCGAGAAGAGTAATTCTACCCGGATTTGTATCTTCGTTGTGATTCCACAATACAAATTGCGATGAAGCATTGTGCATATCAAAATTGTAGAAATAATACAAGAACTTTAGTTAAAGGACGAAGAAGGAATTCTATTAAGTTTATTCCGTTTCCTAAACCCAGAAAATGTCCGAGCAGATGCCTCAAATGGATTGATTTATGTGGCAACCAAAATCTGAATTTTACCACAATCAACAAAACCACCTATATTTGTAGTGAACATTTCGTTCATAATTGCGTAGATCCAAAACCTTATTGTAATAATGAATCTACTGAAGTTGAGAAAAATGCAGAAATAACTCAAGTTGATGTACAAGAATATGCTAGTGTCTCAGACAATCAAATAGATGTTGACAATCAATCTAAGAATTTCCCAATTAAACCCACTACAAATATGTTGGAACACAATTATAGCTCTACTAATTTTATAAGGCAAAGAAAAATGCTAAATAATAACAGGACAATATCTAATGATACGTGTATGTGTTGACAGCTGACATTTAGTTTTTCGTCAACTGTAAGAAGTAAAATACTACAAACTAAAAATATGTTGAAAGACCTCCATATCTTTCGGGTACAACACGGGTGATAAAGGGGCCCAAAATACATAAGAAAAACCAAAAATATATTGGAAAAACTGCTTCCTTATGCGACTAACCTTTTACAGTATTTTTTTGCTCGTTAATTTGGCAACATTTCCCTTTTATAGAACTCATCCATTATTGAATATCAAGTAAATTCCTTTGTTTTTCAATTATAGAACTTAACTAACTACTACAAAATTTTCAAAAGTTTACAATTTTATCTGACCTTGATGTAGGGTCCTGATTGGCGGAAAAAGTCTGTAGTCGCTCTATGAAAAACGGAAACAAACGAAGTGATACCTGGAATTTGTGGCTTTGGTAAAATGTCGTGTTGTTAGACGTTTGGTTTTTTGTGTAATATTATCATTCTTTGTTTGTTCCTCCAAATTGATATAGTGCTTAGTGTTGTTGGATTATAGTTCCTTTAATTGTATTAATAATAGTAAGTACTCTTATATTCTTCTTTTTTATCGACCGAAAAAGGTTTAATTTCACTTTTTGATTCGATCTTAATGTCACTTTTTGGCACTTTATTTTACTTTTTGATTGTTTTACTTTATATTCTTAACGTCACTATTTAACACTTTATTATAACTAATTTAAAAACTGTTTGTTCACTTTGTTCTATTTGACTGTTCACACTGACTGATCTTCTATCTCTGACTTTCAATAATATACTACCTCCTTCATGACCTCTGTTCAAGTCTTTTATAGGTTTCAAACTTTCTAGAAACTTCCTGAAAGACCATTTTCTAAGAACATTATATGCATCTCTCTCTTTTTTATGTATGACTAGACATGCTCACTTCGTCTATTGTCGATCAATCGAGAACAAAATTTAGCAAAATTATATCTGTCTCCTTTTTACACATTATATAATCAATTTTCGCGAAGTTTCTAGAAGGTTTTAAATAACATATTTATGTACTAAATATGATATTGATACATTACATAATAAAATTATTTGTAACTTAAAATTCTCTTACAAATTCACAAAATATATAATAATAGAATATAATATAATAAAAATTATTTGATTTAGTTATATTAAACAAATTCTGTTGATATTATAATCATAATACTATTGTCAAATATTTAAATATTACAATAAATAGACCCTGATTTGGTGGAATTCGAAGATCCTATGCACAAAGCAATGTCCGAGCTGTCCGGTCAAATAAAAAGCCAGCAAGAAGAGCTTACCAACCGGATGATAAACCAGCAAGAAGACCAAGCACCACAATTAGCCGAGCTTGCCACTAGAATTTCCAGTCAACAAGAATAGCTGAAAGATCCAATGAAGAGCCAGCAAGAGCAGCAGATGAAGAAACAAGAAGAATTGGTCCTTCAAATGCGTGAAGAGTTGTCAAGCATGTGAGCAATCCCATGAAATTTATTGTACAAACCCTTACTACGTAGTTCATCTTATTAAGAACAGTAAACAACTAAAAGGTGGAATTAACTTTCACTATTTATTCGTAAAATACTTTAACTATAGAGTGCTATAGCGAAACGGCCGTCATTACTTTTAAAGTGTTTTACGAATAAATAGTGAAAGTTAATTCAACCTTTTAGTTGTTTACTGTTCTGAATGAGCAATCCGACCAAGTAGCCGAACGGAAAGAATGGAAACCTTCAGCGTGGATGTCGAACGAGGGGGAAGCAGCGACTATACAGATGCGATCAACAATGAAACCTGCTACCTTCGATGGAACAACGTCGTCGTCCAACTACGTCAAGCAATTCGACGCTGCGTTGCAAGGCGATGCTTTGAATGTCTTGCATTCCCTTAAGCCCGACGAAGCTGACAACTTCGAGCTACTAGTACATCGCCTGGAGATGAGGTATTGTCAGACCCACCTACAACCCGTGTACCAACACAGCTGAAGAACCGTAAATAGAAGAGTGGAGAATCTATCCAGGAGTTCGAGGCAGAGGCAGAGGCAGAATGGTTCGATTTGCTTATCCGACAGCAGCAGAAGAGTTCCTGTAGTGTTTAGCAGTCCATACCTTTACCGATGGCACAACTGTTGTTTCCGCTTGGATTTGGGACGACGGATACTTCATACGGAAAAGGAAGAATTGCTTCTACATCGAAAACATGAAGCTATCGCCCCGTTGAAACTATCTAATGTGTTGTAACGGCACGACTAGAGGAAGTAGAGCCAGATGGCACCCCAGCTATGGTAGAACCCAAGAACCATGATCAGATATTGGGAAGAGGATTTCTGGTTAGCTCTTGTTAGATCAGCCAAAGGGGTACCAATCCGAATCATTAACATGAATTATCATCCAGTTCTTCTGCGAAAGAACACCGAAATCGGAACCTTGGACCCGGTAACTGCCATCATTTACCAGGTAGGAGCATTTGAATCAGACAGAACCAACGAAATAGAGCAATTAATGACTAGGTTAGACCCGTCTTTGTCAAAAATAGAAAAGAAGCAGGTAAGAGATTTAATCTACCGCTATAAACCTGTCTTCGGTTCTGGAAGTAAACTAGGAAGGACGGACATAGTCAAGCACAAGATTGAGACTGGCGATGCACGTCCGATTCGTCAGGTACCCCGACGATTGCCTCAAGTTAAAAAGCAAGAAGCGGACAAGGCCCTCCAAGAAATGCTACCTTTGAGCGGTTGATGGAAACTATTCTTCGAGGTTTATCCTGGGATTCTTGTTTGGTCTACTTAGATGACATCATTATAATGGGTAAAGATTTTAAAGAACATTTCTAGAAGAAGTTTTTCGACGACTTAAAAAGGCTGAAAACAGTGTAGTATTAACTCTTGTGCCATCTATCCCACAAAGTTCAAAGCTTCACGCTCCCGGCGGCGCCACGATCGCCACTATCCTGCCCCATATTGACAGACAATCATTCTATTACTAATCCAAAGCTTAAATATGTCGCCAATTAATGGGGTTTTTTAGTATGGGTTATTTTTGGGTCGGGTTCATCTTCGAAGGAAATGCTGCGTATAATTAAGATCGAACTTAACTTAAGGTAAGTTCGTTTGATCTTTTAATTATACTTGCATTTCCTTCTTCAAATGAACACAGTGTTTTAAGTGTTTAAAGCATAGCGACATATTTCCTACTCGGTAAAAGAAAGACACTTATTTTTATTAAATTGTATATTTTACAATAAAACTTTTATAGTAAAGAACATATTTGTTTATTTTTCAATAAACTTTACAAATTGAGCAAATACAACTTATAATAATTTCAACCAGTTAACTCAATCCTAATATGTTTTTAGCAAAAATTGATTTGTCAGTTATTGGTTTGTTATAAAACCGTGCAAAAATACCCGATTTTTCAGACCAACCTGCTGTAGACCGTATAACATCAATGTTAACTCCTTTTTTAGCTGCTGTTGACGTCGATGCGTGTCGCGTACTGTGAGCAGAAAATATTGTGGCATCAATTCCACTATCTTTAAGTGTAGATTTAATCCACCGACTTATAGTCTGAGCGCTTGCTGCTTTATGTGGTTTTCTAAATATCATGAAAAGTTTTATTACTGAAGGAGGTCTAATATGTCTGGTCCTTTCTAAATAAGCCAATAATGCTTTGGCAGCACATAATTTCGGCAACTCATTAAAAAATGGAAGATATGGGACCGGTTGGAGTCTGCTTCTGTTAGTGGTTTTTATTCGATTTTAATTTCAATGCAATCTTCTTTATTCACTATGTCTTGTACCTCTATAAGAGATAATGTTAACACTCTATGTGCAGTGACTAAAGCTATCAACGTCACGACTTTTTGAGAAATCAATTCTAATGACAATTGCTCATTAGAATGTAATTGTTCTAAATATGTAAGAACAATCTTAGGGTACCAAATTTCCTTATATTTTGGTAAACTTGGTCGTAAATTTGAGACACCCTTAAAGAAACGTTTAATTTTAAAATCATTTCCCAAATTTGGGGACACTATTAGAGCTAAAGCTGATCTATGACAATTTAGTGATCCATAGGAAGCATATTTTTTATATTCTTGTTCTAAAAACTTTAAAACTAAATAAATACATTCATTAAAACGGTTTTCCTTCTGTATCTGTATCGGTAGAGTAGGAAGGGTGAGTATAGACCCACAGCACTTAGGCTACAATATGGCCCATTGTACATCCTCCCAAGGAGTCGCCCTCCTAGGACATTGTCCATCCTGTCTTATCCAGGAAGGAAGACAGGTCACCAGGGGACATCTCCTTAATGTCGGCAGGTGTAGGCCAAGACTCACCGAACACACACTCTCTTATCGACGATAGCTCCGGACATTCACATAAGACATGCCTGAAAGTTTCATCTTCCTGTTCACACCTCCTGCATAGAGGTATGTCCTCTAGCCCCATAATATGGAGGTGTTTCCTTAGTTGACAGTGTCCAGTCAGAATTCCCACTGTTAAACGTAGGTTCTTCCTGGTCATCGCCAAATATTTATTCGTATCCAGCTTCTCAGGGTCGCCCAGGGTAATCCTGGCAAAACTGCATCCTTTGGATTCATCCCATCTCTTAAGGGATTGAGTACGGGTGTAACGTTTGGCTAGTTCCGCAATTGTCGAAGTCGTCAAACCATGGGTGTCGCCTGGTCCCAAAATTTTCAGTCCAGCCGCCATCCTGGCCAGAGAGTCAGTAATATGGTTACCTTTGCTCCTGTCATGCCCTTTCACCCACCTTAGTACGATATTATTATCTACCGAAGTGTTAGCTAAATCTTGGTGGCACTCTAGTGCTAACCCTGAGATAAAACGTTGTCTATTCAAGGTTAGTAGGGCTTGTCTACTATCAGTGCAGATTAATATGTTTTTGCCAGAAATTTCTTTTCTGGTTAGCTCTTTTGCGGCGATTGAGATACCAGCCAGTTCTGTTTGAACCACGCTGGTATTTTTTCCCATTCCCCATTTAATCCTTAGGCTAAGTGATCTGGAGTAGACTCCACATCCTGATTCTTCCTTGGATTTTGAGCCGTCTATGTATACGCGTATTGCATTTGCAGCATCCGCCTCAGTGTTCTGTTTTATTTGTATTTTGTAGGGTTTATTAAACACAAACCTGGGTTCAATTGCGTCACCGGCCGCCTGTAGCAGGGGCACCGCAGTGAGTGCCTGCCTCCACAGGCCCAGCCTCAGTTGACCCATTCCTACCTCGGGGTTTACACCAGCCGTGCGCAATCGTAGCATGGCCATTAGCGCAACCTCCTTGACGTGCAGGTCGAGAGATGTCAGACCAGTAACCAATTCCATTGCCGCGGTTGGTGTTGTTCTCATGGCTCCTGTGATGTTCAAATGTACCACCAGGGGTATATTCCTGGAGTTAAGTTGCTGGGTGATTGTTGGGAAAGTGCAGGTCGAGAGGTGTCAGACCAGTAACCAATTCCATTGCCGCGGTTGGTGTTGTTCTCATGGCTCCTGTGATGTTCAAATGTACCACCAGGGGTATATTCCTGGAGTTAAGTTGCTGGGTGATTGTTGGGAAAGTCGTTTTATCGAACGCCCCTTCAATATCTATAAATATACCCAGGGTGGATTCTTTATTATCCAGTGATCTCTCGATTCTGCCAACCACTTGGTGTAGGGCCGAATCATTGGACCTTCCCGGTCCTTCCTGATTTGGATGAAGTGGATTGTGAACTAAGACTTCATCTCTTATATACCTACCGCTCGCACAGCCTCTCCATTGTTTTCAAAAAGAATGATTTGAGGCTAAAAGGAATGCTTTTGGTAAGGTGTAGTCCATCCTTCCTGATTTAGGTATAAACACCACTCGTACTTCTCTCCACTTACCGGGAGCATACCTCAGAGCTAATGAGGCTCTGAATATTTCGACCAGGTGCGGCATAAGAATATCCAATCCCCATTGTAGCAGGGCTGGTCTTATACCGTCAGGTCCTGGTGCTTTGAAGGGGGAAAATCCCGATATGGCCCACCCTCAGAGTAATAAGTAAACATAGAGTAGGCATATTCTCTAATGCTTGTCGTCGAGACAGATTTGTTTACCAGCAGCGGCATTGCCAGACGTTGTGTTTTGTAAGTACAAAGTAGGAAACAAAAAACTTAAGAATATAATTTACAACAATTTTATTTTACTTTTAAGAGGAGACTTTTAGTCAGAGAAAATATTCTTTAATACATATTAATATTCACTTTCTTACCTTTCGATAATACTGATAAAAAAGCTCTGCACCAATTGTATCAAATACCCACACCGAAAATTTGGCATCAGTGCCTTTGTTTTCAGTTGTGTAGAGGTGATTAGCGCTTTGTTCTATTCTTCCTGAATTTTTGTGTTTTTAAGTGAATTTTATAAAGTGTTTTTATTTATTTTCAATATTGAAAATGGTGAAAACCCGAAAAGCGTGTATAATTTGTGGTACTTCGCAAAATGATAATCTAACCTATCACCGGTGAGTTATTCACTTCATTGGCGTAGAATTAGAAATTTCAATTAAAATTTATTACAAATAAAATCAAATTAATAATGAAATACATACATATCCTTTTAGATTTCCTTCCGATAAAAATATGTTAGGAGTATGGTGCCATGCCATAAGTGTAGATATAAATTCCTTACCAAAATATGCGTATTTATGTTCCTTACATTTTAAAAATGAAGATATTATAAAAGGAACTAGAACACGTTTATTGAAATATGCAGTTCCCAATAGATGGACGACTCGGTGAGTTGATATTATGTGTACACAAATTTGTATAATTTTTTTATTATCTCTTTCAATATTTAGTTGAATTAATGAAAGTTCTTTTTGGTAAACTAATAGATAATTATTTTTATTTATGAAGGTATAGGCGTTTTAATTGCTATTGGATTACAAATGAATAAATGTTTCAGGATTGAACTAAGCTCATCTGAAACTGAAAGTATATCCTCCAGCTCAAGAACATTAACTGCAACAGATGGTTCTAAAACTCTAACAGCTTCTCCAATGTCTGTACCTTCCACTCCTATAAATTCGATAACCAAACTGTCTTTTGCTGATCTTGGGATTGATAATCAAAGGTAATTTCCTAGATTTATTTATATTATAAATATTTGTAGTTTTATGTGTCCATTAAATACACTTATACAGTAAAATGGTTTTTCTCATTTTAGTTTAATCATATCAGGTGAAAGAAACGTTTCCAATACGGAGCATAAAAGGAAGTAAGTACTTATCTACTTATCTTTGTTAAAAATATTATTAGCAGATATGTCTTTATACATAAATTATATTAAAATAAGTTCCTTCAGGTACGACGAAATAAGTGCGGAGGTAAAAATTGGTCCTAGTTCTCAACTGCAAAAGTAAGCATCTACATCTTTTTTACTTCCATTAAAGGTTAAATACAGAAGTATAACTAGATTTGGTTAAATAAATATTATTATTATCGTTTTTTAATGAAAGTTTAATTGAAAATTATTAATTTTTTAATAGTAAGATGCGCATTCCTCGTCATTTTGGAGAAATTCAGCTAAAGCACTTAGAAAATTCTCCTCTTAGAAAACACTGTTGGAATATTGCAAAAAAAACTGTTAGTCTGCAGAGAAGAAAAATAAATTCATTACATGCAAAGAAACGACGAATGCAGTCAAAGGTATATTCACTTGAAAGTTTAACAGCATTTTTGTCGAAGAAATGTCTAATTTCAGAAAATGCAGAAGTACATTTGAATGTAAGTATGTACCTATTTTCTTTTTTTGTGATTAATTACATATGCTATTTTAGAACACTTTAACAGACTCAGCCAAACAAATTTTCAATAGACTACTTCGGAAAAAAGAAAAGAAATACTGGCCAGAATTAAGACAGTTTGCTTTGACATTAAATTTCTATTCAAAAAAAGCTTATAATTATGTTCGGCGAACATTTTCAAATATACTTCCTCATACTAGGACCCTGTCGAAGTGGTACGGAAATATTAATGCTGCACCTGGATTTATGGAAGAAGCCTTATCAGCATTAAAAATAAAATGTTTAGATGCTGCTCAGCGGAACAAACAAATTTTATGTAATTTAGTTTTAGACGAAATG
Organism: Ophraella communa; assembly: GCA_035357415.1. Taxonomy (NCBI): domain Eukaryota; kingdom Metazoa; phylum Arthropoda; class Insecta; order Coleoptera; family Chrysomelidae; genus Ophraella; species Ophraella communa. Next base: position 26,393,898 of record CM068981.1, read on the forward strand.
TCAATTCGAAAAAAAATTGAGTGGGATGGTGCACGGACATATGGATATGTTGATTTCGGATTAGATGTGGCCAATGAAAATCTCCAAGAAGCTAAAGAAGCTTTAGTGTTCATGTTAGTATCACTAAATGATAGTTGGAAAGTTCCTGTTGGTTACTTTCTGACAAATGGTTTAAATAAAAATGAAAAGGCTACCTTATTACGCAATTGCTTAGAATTTGTTGATCAAACTGAAGTTATTGTTACTTCAGTAACATTCGATGGCGCTCCTTCCAACATTTCAATGGCTAAAGAATTAGGTGCTGATTTTAATATTAATAATCTAAACACATATTTTATTCATCCTACGACAAATGAAAAAGTATATATTTTTCTTGATCCATGCCACATGTTAAAATTAATTCGCAATTCTTTTGGTACACAAAAGATATTGAAAGATGGGTGTAACAATACCATCAATTGGAGCTTCTTAGAAAAATTGCAGAATCTTCAAGAAACTGAAGGCCTTCATGCTGCCACAAAACTAAGAGCCAGACATTTGGCTTGGATGAAGGAAAAAATGAGGGTATCTCTTGCTGTTCAAACACTTAGTAAAAGTGTTGCCGAAGCATTGGATTTTTTAAATTTTGATTTAAATTTACCACAGTTTAAGGGTTCAGAAGCAACTGCTGTATTTTGCAGAAATTTTAATAATCTCTTTGATATTTTTAATTCACGAAATGTGTTAACCAAAAAACCATTTGAAAAGCCTTTATCACCAAGTACTGAAGTTTTGTACCTTAACTATTTGGATGAATGTTCTTCATACATAAAAAAATTGAACATTGAAGGTACTAGTATTACAGTAACAAAAAAAAAGACTGGATTTTTGGGCTTTCTTGTTTGTATAGAAAGTTTAAAAAAATTATATATGGATAGGGTAATAAGCAAAAAACAACTAAAGTACATTTTGACCTACAAATTATCTCAGGATCATTTAGAGATATTTTTTAGTTGTATAAGAAGTAAAGGGGGTTACAATAACAACCCAACGGCTAGACAATTTCAAAATATTATAAAGCGTCTTTTAATTCACTCCGAAATTTCAGGAAGCTCTAATGCGAATGCTATAGCACTTGACAGTACAGCCATTTTACATTGTTCGAGTAGTATCAAAGAAAAAACAGAATCCAGTTTAAGTCAAGAAATTAATTTAAACGAAACAAACTTAATTTTTTTAAATAGTAATTCCTCTATTTTAAGTTTATATTCGGAACAAGTTGTTTCTTATATTGCCGGTTTTATTGTAAAGGCACTTAAAAAAATTATAAAATGCAGTAGTTGCTTAAATATTATTACAAGTGATACAGTTGTTTCAAAATTGCAGGTAAGAAAAGCTTATGGCTATCTTACAAACGCATCAGCTTTTGTCATCGAGTTGTGTTTATTAATAGAAAAATCTATAAAAAGTTACAAACATTTATTTGGTATAAAAGGAAAAAGCTTAAATTACATAATGAATTACATAAATATTAAAATATTAATGAATATACCATCGTATCTATCCAATTATTTTTCTGATCATTTTTACGATGATGAACCCTTGAGCAACCATTTTAATTCATTAGTAAATATGATATTTGAAAGATATTTCAAATTACGGTTTTATCATGAAATTTCTAAATTTAACAACGACACAACTAGGATAAGATCCACCTTAACTAAAACAATTTTATTTAAAAATCAGTAATAATCGCTATCTCTTTTAATTATTTATTTTTTAGTCATTAGTTTTATAATACCTTGAAATTATTAGATTTTGTAATTATTGTTAGCTCTTGTACTGTGTATAACTATGTATCTATATATAAGCATTGATAAGTATATTTGTGTATATTTCGGTATTCTATGTATATTTTCCATTTTTATAAAAAGAATATACTGTAATATTTCATTTATCTTAACTTACTTTTAGAAGTAATTGATAATAAAACAAACTGTTATATAATTTACTTATAAACTAGGAGCTAAAAGTGGAAAGGTCCTTTTAAATAGTTTTCTTTTTGTTTTTTTTTTCATTTAATTAAAAGAATTCTTTTTAATGTGTGTAAATTATTTAACTAACATTTAAATATTACGGTGATCTCTAACCAATTACACGCCACTGTACGGCTGTGTTTACCTACACCACTAAATTTTCCATCTCTCTCAATTATAGGTTCATTGCTGTTGACTACAAACTGTATGTTATTATGTTGTTGTGGCATCTCTATGTTTACTTATTACTCTGAGGGCCCACCTTATCTTGTCCTCATCAATTATGGTGCTAGCAAATTGCCAGTCGTATTGTGAGGCTGTTATTGGTACTTTTGTCTGGTTCGTCGTTCCCGGGAAGACAGAACCTGGGAAGTGAGTTTCCATAAGGATTTCAGCGCTCTCTTGGAGGTTGGCGGCTTTGTCGCCATTCTCCCTCGTCAGGATGCGGATACTCCTATGGTGGTCGCTTGAGAGTGCCTTCTGTAGCCTTGAGACTTGCGGAAAGGGTTTTCCTTATTTATATTGCAAAACTCCCACCATAATTTCCAAGTAACATCATACTGTTTAAAGGTAGATTTACTAATTGAAGCAATCATTATTTCAGCTAAAGAGGGTGAAATTCCCTTTAACGCATATGCTTGCTTGATAAAATTCCTGTCACTAATGTAAGTTGTTTGTATAGGGGGTGTGGTGTCCTCTCAACATAAAATAGTAAATTAATATTAGGTAGGAAATAAATCATTTCTGAACATAGCATTGATTTGAAAAGAGGAAACCATGGCTGAGTGGTCCAAAGGGGAACCACCATAATATTTTTCGTAAAGTTTGGTAAAATCAATACAAAAGGTGGAAAGGCATAAAAGTTAATGTTTTTCCAACTAATTGTAAATGCATCTATAGCATAAGCTTCTGGGTCGGCATGCCATGAAACAAATAACTCACATTTATTATTTAAACGGCTAGCAAAATGGTCTATGTTGGGTTTTCCAAACCTACTAACTATTGTTTAAAAACTGTGTCCTTCAATTCCCACTCTATTTCGGAATATAATCTTCTAGATGCTGCATCTGCATTCACATTATTTGAATATGTTATATATGAAGCGTAAACCCAGATATCTCTTTTTTCGCACCACAGCCAGAAATCTCTAGCTAATTCATTAAGTCCTTGCAAACGGATACCCCCCATTCTATTTATATAAGAAAAAGGCAGCCTTTAATTCTAAAACATTAATATGGTTATTCGTTTCATCACTTGCCCACCTTCCATAAACAGTTTTGGACCCACATACTGCTCCCCAACCTGTTAATGATGAATCAGATCATAGATAGGTTTCCGGAGAGTTTTGCCAGACAATTTAATAATTTTTAACCACCACCTTATATCTTTATATATATATAAAAAGTGACACTATGAAATTCAAAATTAACCTAAAAATATCTTCTTTTATTTTAATTTGATAGAAATAAGTAACTAGCTAGGACTTAATTAAAAAATAACGAATGCCTAAACAATTTCATAAGTGTCATTCTGACAATTTTTGTTATAAAAAAATTTTCTTTATAAATAATAGTTTTAAGTTTTTACATATTTACCATTATAACATCAAAATTTAATATTCTCACATACATACCTGGATAATGGAAATAAATTTTCCGAAAGCTCGGTAAAAAGTATAAATAGTTTACTTTTTCTAATTGCTGTACACCCCAATATTTCTGGTTTAATATATATATATATATTGTAATGTTTAAATATTTGACAATAGTATAATGAATAAAATATCAACAGAAGTTGTTTAATTTAACTAAATCCAATAATTTTAATTATATTGTATTATTTTATTGTATATTTTGTGTATTTGTAAGAAAATTTTAAGTTGGAAATTATTTTATTGTATAATGTATCGATATTATATCTAGTACTTAGTAGAAATTTCTCGAAAATTGATTATATAATGTGTAAAAAAAGGACAGATAATGTGTAAAAAGGAGACAGATATATTTTACTATATTTTTATTCTGGAATTATCAATGATAGACTAAGTAAGAATGTCTTGTCATAAATAGGAAAGAAAGAGATACACATATTTTTTCCAGAAATGTCTAAACCATAGAACAAAAACGAAGCTTCTAGAAATTTTAGAAACCTATAAAAGACTGAACAGAGGTCGTTAGAGAGTAGTATATAGTCAAACATTGAAGATCTGAGTGTGAATAGTCAATTTGAACAAACAGTTTTTTTAGAAGGAAGTTTATTATTGGAAGTAAAAGAGAGAAGATCAGTGAGTGTGAACAGTCAGTTAAAAAGTGAACAAACAGTTTTTAAAGTAGTTATAATAAAGTGACATTAAAAATACAAGGTAAAACAATTATAAAGTAAAACAAAGTGCCAAGTGACATTAAAAACTAATCAAAAGGTGAAATTAAAGCATTTTCGGTTGATATAAAAAAAAGAAGAGTACTTACTATTATTAATACAACTAAAGGAACTATAATCCATCAACACTAAAATTTGAGGAACAAACAAAGAACAATAATTACACAAGAAACTAATCGTCTAACAACTTCAGTTTACCAAAATCGCAAATACTACGTATCACTTCGTTCGTCTCCGTTCTTCATAGATCACCTACAGATTTTTCCACCAATCAGGAAACAGGACTTTACATATCAAGGTCAGATAAAATTGTAATTTATTAAAAAAATTTGTAGTAGTTAGTTGAATTTTATAAGTTAAAAGGAATTTACTTGATATTTAATAATTAGTGTATTTGATAATCTTACTTGCCATCACATAAACAACATTGGTTAGTTTAACTTTATTCACATCAAGTAAGTTCTTTTATAATTACTAAAGGCCTTTCTTTTTAATTTTTTTTTTAATTAGTTTTATTATTAAACTCTCAACATTACTGTTTTAATTTAACTATTTTATAATAAATTTATAATTATAATTAATCAATTTTATTCAAATACCTTCTACCTAATAACCCAATAGAAACTAGCATAACCAAACACCCCCTGAGAAAAAGATCTTGTTGCTATTAGTACATTTAAATAAGTAATATCAATCTAATAAATAAATCAATCAAATCAATAAACTTTCTCTCAAATCATAATATTCATTACAAAGTGGCGCCCAACGTGGGGCTCGTTTCTGTTGGAAAATTAGGTATTCATTCAAACAATTTCTGTTGAAAAATAGTAGACAATTTAATATTAAACAATAGGAAGGTTTTTTTTATTAAAAGACAACATAATAAGATATTTTATTAAGATTAACATACAGTTTGCATTTTATTTTAACATAAGTGCAATTTTATTTTATCATAATAACACAACCAAATATCTAATAAAATAAATTATTTTACTAAATATTTAAACAATAAATAACAAAAATGGAATCCAGAAAGACATTAAAAGAACTGAGTCTATTAGAACTTATAAAGGAACTAGAAACCAGAAATTTAGATACCGAAGGACCAAGAGAAACATTAATAGAAAGACTACAAGAAGCACTAGTAGAAGAGGGAATAAATCCTGAAGAATACATATTTCAAACAGAAGAACCATCAACAACTACACAAGTACAACAACATAATGCTGAAAGAGGGGATTTTATCTATGAGAAATATGATAGTAAAGAAAAACATAAAGAAACAAAATACAATGGCGTACAATTGATGGATATGATGAAACATTTACTTGAACAGATGAAAAGTCAAAATAAAGAATTACTCGAAAAGATGGATAATCATCACAAACAAAAGCAAGACAAATTAGATAGTTTACTGCAGAAAATGAATACAGACCTACAGAAAACGCTCACAAAACTGGAGAAGATAGAAAATCATGACAATGAAAAGCTGGAATGTCAAGAAAACTCACAACAGGATATAAATAAAGAATTAGACGAAGACATACAAATAGTAGATGAAAATGAAGCAAATAATAATAATGAGACTAATGATTTAAAGAAAGTATTGGGAGATAATAAAAATGAAACAGAAATTATACACAATACACTGACTGACAAAAACAAAGTAGAAACAAAAACAGAAACTAATGTGACCGAGACAAAAGGTAGTGACTTGAAAGTTACAAAAAACTTCAACCTACCTAAAGAAAAGATTTTGCAAAACATAAATACTAAGAATATACACAAAAATAGTTTAATCAAAGAATTTATAAGCAAGAAATGTATTATGGATAAATGGTATTTAAAACTTAAATTAGAAATGGAAAGAGCATTTAAAGAAACTACAGAAGAAGAAGAAACATGGAATAAGAAGCTGCAATATAACATAAGAAACAATAACAATAATATACTAGTACAATCTACATATAACACAACTTTAGACTACCATAAAGAAATAAACACACAAGAAGATTTAAAAATATGGACAAATAAACAAAAATATAACATGAGATTAGATAATGATAACATAACAAAGCTAAAAACAAATGAAACAAAAAACTACTATAACTTAATGAATATAACAGGAGAAACAAATATGAGAACAAATAAACAAGAACATAATTCAAGAATTGACAATAAGAATAGACTTATAGGAACATTACAATACAATACAACCTCATATAACTATGATAATAAAAAGTACATAATAAATAAGAAGGTATACCAAAAGATAATTGCAACATCAATTAAAGATAATAAACAAAATTGGAAAGTAAGAAAGAAAAGAAACTAGATAAAGAGTCTTCACATGTGTACATAGTAGTATAGGAAATAGATATAAGATATAGAATTTAGATTATTAGTATAGTAACTATAATAGTAAATGTTATTAATATGGCAACCACAACATTAAAATAAGCAAAACAACATTAACAATAAGATTAAAAATTAAAACAATAATAAAACTCCTAAGGCAACAACTTTGACATCATGATTTTGAGAAAAATGCTGCATTGGTGACAAAACATCATATTATGGTACATCTAAGTTTATGCATAAATCTAAAATATTACCTAAAAAAGGAAAATTAATACTAATTAATAAATCACTCTAAATCATACTAAGTAAAAGAATAACTAATGATATATTGGATATATGAAAACATAAATATTCAACAAACACTAGTATTATAATTGTTCGAGTAATAGAAATTAACAATAATTATAGAACTAATTTGATCAATACAAAACCAATTTAAAACAATGAAACTATAGCATTAATTCTATAAATAAAGCAAATTGAGTACATTAAGAAATATAAAGTTTAATATTAATTGGCACCAAGATACAAACAAATATAAAATATTTGAAGATAAATACTTGGAGAACAGTGTAAATAAGAGTTATAAATGGAAATAAATATAATTTATATGTGGAAGATACATGATATGAGATGATATGAAATGTTTATTGATGATGATTTAAGAAGGTATAAAGATTATATGATGAATATGAAATGATAAGTATAAGATTATGATAATTGTATGTATAGTAGAAGAAAGATGATGTGATAAGAAGTTGATAGTTGAGGGAAATATATTATAATCTATTTACAAAATACTCCAAGAAATATAATGAAACAAAATGATGAAAATTTTAAACTTCATTGCTATTATTGCCTATATATGGAACCAATTAAATTAAACATAAGAAATAATACAATTTAACAAGAATAAACTCTGTAATCCAATAAATAGTTTCATTGGAGGAAAACATACTTAATAAATTTAAATTGTAAACAACAGATACAAGTGAGTAAAAGAAGTTAAGATCTAACAACACTTAGACAAGATGATAAAGTATCTATTAAGATGAATACTTACTTAGAGTGATTCAGTTAAGAAAAGAAAAACAATCTCATTTATATGCATTTCAAAACCATATCAAATATATGTAATGTAAAAAATTTTGCTGTTTATTCAAGAAAATAAATAATTTAAAAAAATCCTCAAATGCAGATGTTTTCAAAATCCTAAAACATATAAAATAAATATTTAGATAAACAAATTTAATTTTCAGTTAATAAAGAAACAGATGATTTTAAAATTTGACATATTTGATTTGATCACAGAACTAAGAATCAGGTCAGACACGGAGACTTAAAATCATAGAACAGTAAGAATACTTCTTCGTTTTTATAAAATGTTCACAAAACAAAATTTTGTACCTTAGTATATAAAAAAAAAATATCGTATGATATACTTAGAATTTAAAAATGTTTAATAGATTATTTAAAAAAATTTCTATATGACTATACAAATATTTTTAAATAATCGGGGGCTGATTGTAATGTTTAAATATTTGACAATAGTATAATGATTAAAATATCAACAGAAGTTGTTTAATTTAACTAAATCCAATAATTTAAATTATATTGTATTATTTTATTGTATATTTTGTGTATTTGTAAGAAAATTTTAAGTTGGAAATTATTTTATTGTATAATGTATCGATATTATATCTAGTACTTAGTAGAAATTTCGCGAAAATTGATTATATAATGTGTAAAAAAAGGACAGATAATGTGTAAAAAGGAGACAGATATATTTGTACAATATTTTATTCTCGAATGATCGGACAGTAGACGAAGTGAATATGTCTAGTCATATATATGAAAGAAAGACACATATTTTTCCCAGAAATGACTAAGCTCTAGTACAAAAAACGAAGCTTCTAGAAGTTTGAAACCTATAAAAGACTGAACAGAGGTCGTTAAGAGGGAAGTAGATAATTGGTAGTCAAACATTGAAGATCTGAGTGTGAATAGTCAATTTGAACAAACTGTTTTTGGGAAGTTGATTATTGGAAGTCAAAGAGAGAAGATCAGTGAGTGTGAACAATCAGTTAAAAAGTGAACAAACAGTTTTTAAAGTACTTATAATAAAGTGACGTTAAAAATACAAAGTAAAACAATTATAAAGTAAAACAAAGTGCCATAAGTGACGTTGAAAACTAAACAAAAGTGAAATTAAAATATTTTCGGTTCATGTAAAAAAAGAAGAGTACTTACTATTATAAATACAACTAAAGGAACTGTAATCCATCAACACTAAAATTTGAGGAACAAACAAAGAACAATAATTACACAAGAAACTAATCGTCTAACAACACTTCAGTTCACCAAAATCTTTTAAAGCATAGTTTCCTCTTGATAACAATTTTTGGTTTGCTTACCAGTCCAAATAACGACCATAATTTTGCCAAGACAAATGAGTTTATTTAACATAAGAATTAAGTATTTATATCATTATTCAAATATCAAAGATCAAAACTGAAAGATTACATATCAAAGGCTCAAAAATAACAGATATTTTACAACGCAAAATCTGACCATTTATATTTCCTAATCCTAATATTGTTTACTAACATCGAAATTAATAAAAACAATGAAAAAACAAGTCTCGATAATTTTTAGTTAGCTAGTGCTGATTAATGGATTAAAAATGGCGGTCAGCACCTAGCGGTTGATAAACATTAAACAGGGGATTTAAAATGCCGACCACCACGCCACCTAGCGGTCTATATTCTAATCGTTTTGATAGCGATCGTCGGCGTGGTCATGTGAGTGGAGGGGGCTGGCGCCAGGTCGACCTTGTCTGTCTGTCTATCTGTCTGGCTCAAGTAGCCCATCCTCTACTAACCACAGCACAAAGTTCGGACGCTCTTAAACCTGTACAATGTTCAGTAGGGTGCATAATGATGTGACAGCTATCACATGTAACAGTCTTATCGCCAACAGGATCGCTGCAGCTGGAACACTTGTCAACCATCTCACTAATTTTACTGGGCTATTAGATGTAAAGATGAAAAATAAAATGTTATTATAATTATAAAGCAATTAGCAGAACAGGGTTTTTTGCAATGTGGATAGCGATATACAATAACACCCTAGTTGTTTTAAATGCAATAATATCGCTTCAAAAACACTTCCAGGACACACAAACACCAAATCAAACTGTAGATTAAGTTATTCTAATTATTTTGATATGAAATTCAAACATTAAATTCAATGAAAATTTGTGATTTAAACGGAGCAAAACACGTTTAATATACTTCACTAACCAAGGTTATTGGTTCTGTAGTTCCGTGGTATTGACATTTGTTATTTCCGTGGCATTGACATTTGCATGTCAGCGAGGCTAGGTGGAAGTTGTAGGTAGTAAAAAGAAACATGGCTACTGTTTACATCGGTAATATCTCCGAATTTTCAGAAAAAGATGACGTCGTATACGAAGAAATGTTTTCGCAATACTGCAAGGCCAATAAGGTGGCTGATGATGTTAAGGTCGTTATGCTTATATGTTTAATCTGCACTCGAACCTACAAAACGTTAAGAGACATTTGTTTTCCAGAGCAGCCTACCAATAAAAATTATCACGAATTATGTGCAATTTTAAAAATAGTAGATTATATCACTAGCAGTAGAAGTGACTCTTTTTGTGTTGAGTCCTTAGTTTGCAGCCGAAGCGAAACTGCAAAAAAAAGAACGTTCTACTCCGTGTAATATATAATATTTTTTCTTCAAGCGTGTAAAATAAATAAAAATTAAACAAATTTATTTTACCTACCTTAAACAACAAACTTTAGTTCTCACTCAAGAACGATAAACATTTACCAGGATTGCCTAATCGGCCTGATTTGTCCGCCAGCTGTGTGACGTCATTGCAGTCCTTCATTAATCGATTTCAAGCGAGAGGTTTGGTAATTACCAAGAACGATAAAAATAGAAATAGAAATTAGATAGTATTTTTATGATTTCTGAAATACTAACGTACGACTATTTGGATTTTTAAGAATAAACACTTATAATTTATAATAAATAATCCCATAAAATCGTTTTAATACTTATATTTAATTAATTTATTGAATATTATTTGGGAAATAGGTAGAGTAAAGAAAACACTATTTAGTTCTATTTTTATTTTAAAAAATACATTCAAATAAATTTATTATTACACAAAATCATGCCTTAAACTAGTGTTTTTTAACAAACAAACAAACAATAAACAATTTGCAGCATATTATTAGTACAATCCGTGAATCTTTTATGGAGCGACATAATATGTATTCTATAAAGAATTTTTAATTACAAATTTAAAATTAACAAAAAAAACTACATACTAAAAAATTTTTTTTAGTATTGTATTATAAAAAAATATATACAGGATGTCCCATTTAAGTGACAGATTTACAGTAATTACTTCTTTTCAATTTATTATTTCAATCCAGCCATTTATTTTCAAAATTTTTATTTGATAATTTTACTGAACTTCCCAATTTTTTTCTGAGATTATCATCTTGCAAAGATCCTCTTTTCATACTGCTTTTAAACTTTGCTTTTAAATTTCTGAAATTCATTCTAATAATCGTTCTTAATTTGCAAAAATCTTTAACTAAATTTAATGGTAATTCTTTTTCTGTTTTAAATATTTTTTTTGCCAAGTTTTGCACCACCCCTTGTCCTTTTCGAAAAGAATCACCATGGTGGGATTCAAAATAAAAATTCCATTTTTTTATTTTTGTTTTAAAATTCTCTGAAGGTTTTATAAGGCCCCCATATGATAATTGTTGTACCCAAGAAGGAATGCTGTAATTATGGTCCCCAGTAAATTTGTAAGTATAATCTCCTAAGTTTGGTAAATCTGTTTTATATTTTTTAGCTAAATAGCCCGCAATATATTCTAAAGCATCGCCAGTAGTTTCCTCAGCGTTCTGATCAAAATCAAATTGAACTTTAGAATCACTTGAGGAAACTGATGAAAATGATGAACTTTGGGAATTATCTTTGGATTCGTCATTATAAAGAGGAGAATCTATAACAACTTCTGCTGTTTCCAAAACTTTCGTACAAATAATATATTCATCCAATACACGCTCTTCTGTATTTACTTTGGAAGTCAAAATACCAGGATTTTTTCCTAACAAAATCATTCTCATTCTGTAAATGACCCCAAGAGGCGTCGGATGTTCATCTGGTCCCCCCTGCTTCGTATTTGAAAAAAAAAGTTCTCTAAACTGTCTTGATTTAATTTGTGAGTACAAATATATTTAATATGTAAAGTGGTCTTCATATCTTCAAACAATTTTTGTAAGGAAATAATAGACATTAACATACCTTTTTGAAAAGTCATTAGAGTGTTTTTTCCAACAACTCTCATATCATAAATTAATTGATACATTTTTTTAAATGATCATTTTGATTTTTTAAATCTACTCCATATGCATTTTTTGAAGGGACTGTTCCCTTGGGAACGTAACTATTAAATATGTCAAACCATAAATTAATATCACCTATAAAATGTCCTAAATTTTCTGCCATCACCTTATCTTTCCCTGGTTTATAACGTGAAAGAGCAGTTGAAACATTATTTGACAGAAGTTGCGCAGCAAGTCGAACACTTTGGCGATTTGTTTTTTCAACATCTAAATGTTTTTGATTTATTTTCCAACAAGCATTGACCTCACTATCAGTTAAGGTAACCAGAGCCTGAAGAGGATTTTTATTTAAAATTGAATTATTCTTTAGCTTGAATCCCTTATCCAAAAGCCAGTTACGTAATAATTTTAATAGATGAGGAGCATCAGCAAACATATAAATGTTGTTATTAGAAATGGGATGCTTAAATGAAGTATTAATTATATCAACACCCAATACTTTCCATAGTCCCACATTACTTGCTCCACAATCACTTACACAGGCTACCACATTAAAAGATATTTTGTGAAGTTCAGTAATAATATTAAACAAAATTTCCTTTGTTATTTTTTGGTCAAAAGCAATGAAAATCGGTTGCTTCCAATTTGAAAAAAAGGCTACGAGCCATTACAACTTGCATATAGTTATATGGGCCCAATATTTCATCTTGTGCTTCATTATACTCTTCTACAGCTTTGACTTTAACCTCATCATATTGTAGAACAACAGTTTTTTCGAAGGGCGAGAAAGATTCCCCAGCTAACTTTAGCATAAGCAAAACATCTTTTAATATTCCTTGCCCCAAATTAAGCTCAGAAGCCCATCTTCTTAAGAAAGAGAGAGATGGTAAAGGATAATTTAAACTAGTTCTTAAATAGAGATAACATTTCTTACTATAGTACCTTAAAGTAAATGCTACAGCTATTTCTTCTCGAGTCCAATTTACCCGTTTCTTTTTTTTTGACAATAAATCAATTTGATTTTGAGTAAGTACAGTCTTCAATAATACCATGGGAGCTGTTTTGGGTACTTTACAATTTGAGAAATTATAATATTTAATTTTGAAGTATCTTAGTTGGTCATTAAGAATTTTATTCTTTTTGGTAATTTTAATGCATTGAGCTTTAGTTTTGAAAGAGCTGGCTTTTAACAGAGAATATTTTTTTCTTAAATCATTAAAATTATCTAACAAATCCATATACTTAGCTTTGTAATTTATGTTTTGAAGTTCTGCGGAACATTCTGGCTCAGGTTCTGGTGATGGATTTTTCTGGGGGGTTTCAAGAATTTCACTCTGTATATTTGATGCTGTTGCTAAAACCTCAGACAATACCTGCTGAGCTTTCTGTCTGGCATTTTTGAATTGCAGTCTTTTGGATCTTGATAACTCTGATTCTGTTATTGGCTTCTTATTAAATAATAATAATGTGGGCACAGCAGTCTTTTTTAAAATCTTTTTTATAGGCAGACCTAAAATTTAAATTAAAAAATAATACATAAAATATTTAGTATATAGAATATTAAAAATTACCTAATAACTCATTCTTTAAGTCTCTTTCATAGTCATTTTCAGTAAAATGAACTGAACAGACATAACTGGTATCTACATTAAACTTGTCCTCTCTTTTACATCGAGCTATCCACTCATTTCGAATAGTTTTAGAGACAAGATCGTTTCCCTTAGGAAAGCGATGAAATGCAATACTTCCTTTGTCATCAAAATAACTTTTATCGCACCCATATATAGCACATCTCATCCCAGGCATATTTCTTTTCAAATTAGTAAACTATCTCACTAAAAACGTAAAATAAAAAATGTATTCACTATTAAATATTAACGTTGACACTCAACGATACTAACCAAGCAATGTCCAGCCAAGCAGTGTAACACATGAAACTTAAAAGTCCGAACTGGAGTTTAAAAGAACAATTTTTTAAAAATTTTACACAAAAATGCAAGGTACACTAATGTATCCACAATATCTACCAGTCAAAATTTTGAATATTTTTATAATAAATCTAAAAACGACGATTGAAAACGACCTAAAATGCACTGTCAAGATAGGAAAAAATCGGCCGAGGACTGCAGTGACGTCACAGGCCACCACGTACAATCGATTTTTTGGCGAATGTACGTCTTATGGGATTAGGCAATCCTGGTAAATGTTTATCGTTCTTGGTTCTCACTGAAATAGTTGTCGCCATGTTACTTTTTTTTGACAGTTGTCAAAGTAGTTGGTATTCGCGTATTGGAAAATAATATTCAATAACAATAACGTAACTGTTGTTATATTGTTTATATATTTTTTTAATTTAGATAATTGACAAATATTAATTAAATATTTTGTATAAATATTGATCAATAAATCGGTATTATTATCTAAGAAATTTTAAATGAACCTTACTTTATGACGTCATAGGCTCCGCCCATAATTTACTTTATCTCCCATGGCCTTTTAAAGACTTTATCTCCCAGAACAATAAACAACGGCTCTCCTACTAGGTTTAATATTAGTACTGGAAACTCATCTGCAATAGATTTAAGTTTATGTGATCCAGTCTTAATGCCTCATCTATTTTGGGAGGTTCTTCAGTATAATTATGGTAGCGATCATTATCCTATTCTTATCAAGAATCCAAAAGCTTCAGCTCTCGAAATCTTTATTCCGAAATGGAAAACGAAATCCGCCAATTAGAATGAATTTAAAAATTTTATCCACCAAAAAATGACAATTTGTAATATGTCTGATAATGTTAATGAATCATTAAAATGTATTAATAATATCATTCTTAACAGTGCAGAATTATTTATCGGCAAAGCTAAAAGGACAAATAAAAATCGTCTTCCTGTACCATGGTGGAACGCAGAATGTAAAGCGGCTATCAGAGACGCTAAATCAGCATTAATTAAATACAAAAAGTTATGAAGAAGAAAATAAAATACGCTTTAAGAAACTCAAAGCAACCGCCCAGTTAATCACCAAGAAAGCAAAGGCAGCGTCTGAATATGTTTCCGAATTCAATAGTACAACTCATAGCAGCAAAGTATGGAAAAGAATACGTAAAATTTCAGGACTTAAGTACACACCAACTATATCATGGCTTTCATTTTCAAAATGAAAACGAAACTTCGGAGTTAAATGTACCTTATTCTAGGGATGAATTTGATAACGCACTTGCCAGCTTAAAAGACAGTAGTGCTGGACCTGATGACATTCCAACTGCATTCTTAGAGCATCTTCCTGAGTATGCTAATATATTTTTACTTCAACTATTTAATTTTATTTGGGAAATTGATTAATTTTCTACCATCTGGTCCACAGCGTATATCTTACCCTTACGAAAAAGTCAAAATCCAAGTCAAGAACCTGATTCGTATCGACCAATAAGTCTAACATGCGCAACATGCAAACTATTGGAAAAAATGGTAAACGGTAGACTAATGTGGACATTAGAATCATCAAAACGTCTTATTTCAAAACAAAACGGTTTTAGAAAAAATCTTTCTAGCATCGACAACATACTAGATCTAGAAAGTGACATCCATGAAGCACTGGCTACAAAGCAATCTTGCATATCCATATTTTTTGATTTCTAAAGAGCATTTAACTCTTGCTGAAGATTCGGTATAATAAAAGAACTACATTCCTGGAATATACGTGGTAATTGTCTTAAATTCATTAACAACTTCTTAAAAGGTAGATCATTTCAAGTAAGGGTTCAAGATTCTTATTCGGACAGACAAACTGAAGAAAATGAAATACCTCAAGGGTCAGTTCTTAGTCCAACGCTTTTTCTAATAGCCATAAATAATATTGTAAAACATTTGCCAAAACCACTTAAGGCCCTATTGTATGCTGATGATTTGGTCATCTATGTAAAAGGTAAAGATATCTCTCTAATGACAGACATCTTACAATCATTTATCACACAATTAGAGGATTGGTCTTTGCAAAACGGTTTGAAATTTTCAGTATCAAAAACAAACGGTGTGTTGTTCTCAAAAAAGTTACCAAAATCATATCCCAAACTTAAATTTTACAACGAACCTATCCAGTTTAAACAATCAGTTAAGTTTCTTGGAATGTGGTTTGATTCTAAACTCTCTTGGACGGAGCATATTAAGCATATCCTGTCATAAAAGACTAAATATTATGAAGACACTGAGTAGTAGACACTGGGGATCTGATTGTGTCATGCTACTAAATGCTTATAGAAGCCTAATAAGATCCAAAATAGATTATGGTTCAACAGCTTATGCTTCTGCGTCAAAGACTTCACTAAAATTACTGGACACCATACATAGGAGCCTTCAAAACTACTCCTGTCGAGAGTATTTACAGTGAAACAGGAGAACCACCACTTCATTATCGGAGAATGTATCACATGCCACATCAATAGCTTCAAGTCAAAATAATCTTTTATATAGTAATACTTTCACCAATAAATATCCGCATCACTTTAGTAAAAAGCCGCAAGTATCTAAACCTTACTACGAAATGATAACAAATTATTTAAATGATCTAAAAGTCTCCCCGTCAACACAGCATTAAGTATTTTTAATAAACATGAAACCTGCTCAACATTAATTAAAGCCGAATTAAAGGTATTAATAAATAAACAATATTCAAACTGCATTCAGATATACACGGACGCATCTAAATGTGAAACAGGAGTTGGAGCTGCTATTGTTACCTCGAACAGGATCTCTCAATACAGGCTATCTACTATTACGAACATATTTTCTGCTGAGTTATATGCGTTGTATAAAGCACTTCAATTAGTAAATGCAAACAATATTACAAATAGCCTAATGCGACAATAAACAATTAATAAAAAAAATAAACAACTTAAAGGTTTAATTAACTTTCACTATTTATTCGTTAAATACTTTAAATGTAATGACGGCCGTTTCGCTATAGAAATAGCATCGTCATTACATTTACAGTATTTAACGAATAAATAGTGAAAGTTAATTCAACCTTTTAGTTGTTTATTGTTCTGAATAAGATGAACTTTCACATAGTAAGGGTTAGTACAATAGACTTTATCTCTTAGTAAACAATAAAGACGTACTTTTACTACGTATATACATGCACATAAAGATGTAACTTCTCGAATTTAGAAAGTGTATTGAAAGATAAATTCGTATGTGGTATGAAGCAAGGAAAAGTATTGGATAGGTTGGTTGAGTTAAAAGAGTCAGAAAAGCTGGAAGTTTTTGTGGATACGGCGTTGTCCAGAGAGACAGCTATCCAGAATTCAATTCAAAGCTTGGAAGCCATAGGTAAAGGAGTTCATAGAGTACACAGCAGGGATATGAACAACTACAAGCAACGCCAAGAAAGAAAGTATCAAAGAAACCGAGTTCCAGAAGATTTATTAAAGTGTAAGTGTTGTGATAACAGCCACAGTAACAAATGCAAGTATTTATCCTATAGGTGCAATAGGTGTAATAAGATTGACACTTAGAAAAGGTATGTACAAATATAATTTCTAAAAGTAATTCTAATAGGCGTGTCCTTTATGTTGAAGACCAGGATTCAGAAGAATCTGGTGACGAAAATGTGTGTTTTTTAAATCAGGTTCATAAATTATCTTCATGCAGTCTCAAAACTGTGACTTCGACGATGAGAAAGACGAAGATCATTTGTATTTTTTATCGACAAAACGGTCAGTAATAACGCAAACCTCATTGTGTCAGGCAACAGAGCGGGATAGTAAACTATCCCAAGTTAGGGCATTTATCCAATCAGGGTGGCCAAGCCAAGTTGATGAGGAACTAAAACCGTACTACAATGTACAAGAATTTTTGCATTTAAGAGAAGGGGGCGTATTTTATGGACATAGAGCGGTAATTCCAGATGGCTTAAGGTTCCCTTGAACAATTACACAATTCACATCAAGGTATCTCTAAAACCAAAAATCTAGCTAGGTCATATATATGGTGTCCGGGTATAGACAAAGCAATTGAATTGTTTTGCAAGTCTTGTGACGAATGTTTAGCTTTAAGGCACAATCCTCCAAAGGAAGCAAGTCCATGGCCCACTGCTTGTAAGTTCTTCGAAACATTTTTTATAGATTTCTACACATACGTAAATATAATTTTTGATTAATTCAGTAAATGGATTGAAGTATATATAATGTCTAGAATCACCGCTCAGGAAACATTGATTAAGCTTAGAGATTGTTTTAGTCGATATGGTTTGCCTTGCACTGTTATCTCTGATAATGGTCCATCACTCGTTTCACAGGAAATAGAATCATTTTTCAAAATAAATAACATTAAGCAGATTACTATTTCTGCATATAACCCGCAAAGTAATGGTCCAGCTGAGAATGCTAAAAGCGAAAGGCAAATATGTTAGGTGCTAAAGATGTAGATATTTCAACAATAGTTAGCTGCATTTTGTATTCATACAGAAATACACCATCTACCGTCACTCAAAAAACCCCTGCGGAGATGGTGTTTCATGATAAACCAACTATTAGACTTGACGCGCTAATTAATGCAGCAAGCTCAGATTGCAAAGTTTCTGATTCCGTAACCATTCATTCGAAATTTTGCTTCAATGACAAGGTCATGGTTAGAGAATACATCAATCCAAACAATAAAGGTTGGATAAAAGCTACCAATATTAAGAAAATAGGTAAAGTAACTTACTTATGTCAAATTAAAAGTGGACAAGTCTGGAAAAGACATGGTAACCAAATCATTAAAAGAGTCGAAAGAGAAGGTACAAAACTTGAAAATCAGGGGGTGGACGGTGATGACGGGGGAAAGGCGCTAGAAGTAACAGATTCAACGAGTGCAAGAAAAATACCAATCATTGTGAGTGTGCCCTTGACCTGTCCAAAACGAAGACTTAGACGACGATTTGCACGATAATGCAGAAAGTCAATCGTTAAGAGCGCAAAAAGTGACTCAGGCGATTCTAGTGAGCCTGTTTCAGATATTCCAACGCACTATCGTGAGACCGTCTAGATATTGTTGATTATATTGATGATGTTTATTTTATTTTACATTGATCATGTTTATGTAGGTAGATGTACATAGAAATATTGTAATCTAATTATTGTAAATGGTCAATAACATTAGGGGGAAGATGTGAAGTATATTCAAATTACCCGTGTATGTAGTCATGCGCAGCTGTTAGCTAACCTACAGGTGAGCAACCAGATCCTCGCCCTCATTCACCTGCCATCACATCCTCGCCCTCATTCACCTGCCAGACGCCGAACATAATGTATTGTGTAAGAGAGTAATAAACGTTGATTACATATTGTATTACTGTGTTTCCCGATCATCCCAGTTATGACACGAGTTTTTTAAAGAATGAGTGTCACAACAGCCATTTTTTAAATTAATTTATTATTTGTATGTAAATTACGAAAATTTTAATTTTAAAATGTATGTCGATAGCACTGTGTAATTTTTAACATTTGACAGTTTTGAAATTTAAATTATCAAATGTTAATGTTTTAAAATGAATAATACAACAATAATAATATATTATATAAGTAAAAGATTATATTCATATAAGATATTATTTTGTTGGCTTGAGCGACACCGCTGATTACAAACACAATTGGGTTTCTCTATAATCTAAGAATTTATTGCTTAAATTTACAAATAAATTTCACATAGATTAAATGTTTAGTAATAAAATTATACCTACCTGTAATCAAAGAAACAACATTTAATGCTATTAATACAGTATCCCTTCCCAAATCACATTAAGTTTTAAAATAATTCCTTATATTAATTCATGGGATTATGTTCACCTGACCGCTGAATCAATCTGACAGGTACTTCACAGATTATAAACAAAGGTCTAATAAATCTAGTATGGCTGGCTCTGTGTACCAGTACTTAAATTTAAGAAAATTATAATTTTCTCTACATTCATATTGACAAATACTTTCTTAAAGAACAATATAAATTTAATAAATTGCTATTAGCCACAAATGTCACAAATATCAATAGTCTTGTCTTTAGATGCTTCACTCATGTCGCCACCCACTTAAAACAAAAATTCGCGTGCGTTAAAATTAAATCACGATAGGCTAATGCGTTTGATTGATTTTTATAAGTGCAAAATATAAAAAATTATATTGCTAATAGACGATTATAGAACATCGAAGTAATAAAACTAACAACATTAAATAAAGAAACTTTTAAACCAAACTTCGCTTTTGTTGTTAAAAAATTAGCTTTTTTAAGTTCAGTGACAGCTGTTTTGAAGAGTTTTTTATTATTCTTAGTAAGATGGACTTCCAAAATGTAAGGGTTAGTACAATACGTTTATAGATGGATTTTTTAAAGCATAGTTTCCTTTTGATAACAATTTTTGGTTTGCCTACCAGTCCAAATAACGACCATACTTTTGCCAAATGAGTTTATTTAACATAAGGATTAGGTATTCATATCATTATGTATGTATGTATACTTATGTATTTTTGATCATTTGTAATAAATTTTTTTTTGTATAAATATTAATAAAACGTTGTGGAATCGACTTAGTTACCTTATATCATTAGAATAGCAAACAAGTAGTATTTAGCAGAAATATTATTATGTTGTTATTTTTACTAAATGTATTCCAATTTTTACTGTACCTAAGTATTTAAAAACTAGTATCTTTTATACATTTTTTTATACATTTATCCGTTGATTTACTAGTACGAGAAAACTCAGTTAATATGTTATGAATACAAAAAACGTTAAGTGTCACTTTGATTAGAAAGTAACTTGAAAATAACAATAATTTACTAAATACTATCTGAAATGTTTTTAATATATTGTAAAGATATATTTAATTCATTAAGTTGTGAATATAAATAAAAAAAGGAAATATATAATAATATAATAAATTCTCAATAGAAAAAGTAATCTCGTTTATTTTTATTGAAAGGGAAAACTATAATAGTAATTTTGTGCCAAGGTAGAAAAGTGAGTTATTTTTATTAAAGACAGAGAAGCTTCGAGGTCTTCAATGGATCCGAAACAATAATACACTTTTCTACCGTGGCTCATATACCTAGCATTTTTTTCACTACTGGCAGTCTATTTATTTAAATATTGTCTTTAATACTAATAAAAACTTTAGACGGGTCAACAGTCACTCCCGTTTCACATTATATGAAAGCGACAAGGCAATCAAAAACATATCCAATAATAATTATTGTTTTGATTTGATAATAAATAAGTATTGTGTTGTTAAAATATCTATGGAAATACATGTACAAGTTAATTGATTTTCATGTTTGAATAAGTAGGTGGAATATTAAATGAGTAATGAAAAATATTTTTCCATTTTGTCTTTGCATCAGTTAACCTCACATTCTATCAAATGGATTGAGATTTAGTGCTAATCAACTAGTCCCTGTCTTTTTCTACCTTTGCTAACAATGAACAACTTTACTACCTTAACCCAAGTCAATAAAGTTAGGTTCATAGGCTAGTAGTGAAAGAAATTGTTTTGCTAATAGACGATCATAGAATATCCAAGTAATAAAACTAACAACATTAAATAAAGAAACTTTTAAACCAAACTTGCTTTTTTCTGTTAAAAAATTAGCTGTTTTGATGTCATTGAATTTAAAAAAGCTTATTTTTGTAATGAAAAGTAAAAGATATTTTCAAAAGTTTATTTAATAGTTTTAATAAGATGGACTTCCACAGAGTAAGGGTTAGTGCAATAAATTCTATCAAAATAATGGGTAGAACTTTTTAATACTATAAAAATTATTTTAAACCATATTAATGTGGTAAGATATAGATTCAGTAGATTATTTAAGTCGAATGAAGATTTATTTAAATACTTTTCTTAATGTTAAGTAAATTTCTGCCGTATGAAACATAGCTAATTTATTTTAAGTGTGTTTTTAAACTCATATTCATCACGTTTATTAATTAATTATTGAAAATTTTATATAACTATGGAACTGTAAATAATTAATGTTAAATTTTTGCAAGCAATATAAAAAAATTTGTTAAATAATTTTGCTTTTTAATTATAAAAGCATTTTATTTTTATTGTCTGTAGCAGAATTTACGAATACAGTTTTTCTAAAATACACAAGGATGGTGTTTTTAAAGAGCTACCTAATTAAATATAATAAAAGTTATATATCTTTATACTAGGACTATAATTTGATTTTGTTTAAAAGAGATTACTTAAGAATATATAAAATAAAATTAAAACCACATTTATTAAATAAAAAATTAACATTAATTGCCGTATAAATGATCAAAATTAAAGTACAGGAACAGTCCCCACTAATTAAAATACATCGCTATTACTCTGGGTATATCTCAAATATGCTCAATATTTTACTGTAACAGTTCTACTGATCTATCTCATACTAGCTAATCACCCAGTATAAAAATGTTAATAGACTGTAAGAAAAGTCAGATGTTTTTCTGGTGTTTTAAAACAATTTTTTAAGATTAACTACTTGTTCCAATCATTTCCCCAAAGAAATCAATATTGGAGTAGCGACTTCGGCTTACCAAATAGAAGGTGCATGGAATTTGGATGGCAAAGGCGAAAGTATTTGGGACAACTTTACGCACATCCGTCCATCTAGGATAACCAATGGAGCTACTGGAGATGTAGCTTGCGATTCTTACCATAAATATAAGGAAGACGTCAAATTGATAGCAAATCTTGGGTTTAAATATTACAGATTTTCGGTAGCTTGGTCAAGGTATTGTTTTATTTTCTTTAAAGAGAAATATCTAGAGAGTTTCATTGGTAAATGTGTCAGACGATTAAGTAAACCTTAGTCGCCAGTGTTGAGAGAAGTACTTTAGTCACCAACTATTGCAAAGTACCACTTGAATTTATTTTATTTTCAATTCATTTATCTATTAGACTATGGGCTGATTGCATAAACGCTTGTCAAATCTCTGCTAGTTAATAAAGTGTTAAATCTATGTTAAACTGTAAAGGTTAGATCTCCATGAAGCGCATGCGCCTATTTGAATTTTTAAGGATGAGAAACGTAAACATTGATTTTTTTGACTACGTTGTCAATAAGTAGTGTGAATAGTGTGAATAAGTAGACAAACTTTGGAAAAGTTTAGAAATTTGAAATTTAAACAGACTTCGTAACTTATGTTTTGTTTCTGAATTAAATAGATCCTTGACAAAGTGTTGTTTATAGAGAAGAAATTTAAAAAATTATAGCAATAACAGAACATATCAGAGAACAAATTTCTGCAGTCAAAAAATTTTTTCCGTTATTTTTCACATTTCTATCCATTTGTTAATTAAAAAATTACATCTTCATCGTTAATAACTTTAAATTCGTTACTGTGAGTAAAATAAAAATAAAAGAATTTTTTTAACCCTTGGAATTTTTTATTATAAAGCTACTGAACAAAGTAACATAATAAAATTTTTAAATTTTTAAAAATTGAATTTGTTATTAACAAGCAAAGTAAACAGATGGGATTTTAGATGTGAAAAATTAAAATTTTTTTAAACAATTATTTACTGTCGTTTTTAATACGCTATAAACAATATAAATCCATTATTTTTAAATCTTTGTGACCAATTGTTTAAAAATTTTTTATAAACAAATGGCTTATTTAACAATTTTAAAAAATTTTTTTTTGCCATTCTATTGTTTATTAAAAACCATGATTTAAAAAAAAATCTAATTGTTAATTAACGTTTTTGCTTATTAACATTGTTAATTTTTTACATCTAAAATCGCATTTGTTTACTTTGCTTGTTAATAACAATTTCAATTTTTAAAAATTTAAAAATTTTGTTATGTAACTTTGTTCAGTAGCTTTATGATAAAGGATTCCAAGGAGTAAAAAAATTCTTTTGTTTTTATTTTATTCATAGTAATGAATTTAAAGTTAGTAGCTTTGTTCGCGGAACAAATTCTGAACGTGGTCGTAATGAATTCGCATGCGCACTTAAAAATATGTGTTCGCGGAACTCATAAAGTTTATTCGGGATAACCTACCCTGCGTTCGGCGAGGTAAAATAATTTATTCCGAACTTATCTGAATGCCCGAATCGCGCTCCAGGTTAAGAGCAAGAATTTTATAACCTACGCTTGCGTAGAACGTTTTAAGGAAATTTCACAGTGCCACGCCATCCGTTATGTTGTTTTGTTTGTGAAAAAAGTTTTGTGGTTGAACGACTTTTAATATTGTGTGTTGGTTATGTTGGTTATAATTATACGATAATTTGTGTTTTACGATGTCTGATTTTTCTTTAAGTGATAGTGATGATGACTTGGAGGAACTTATAAATATAAATTTAATTCCGAAAACAAAACAGTATTTTGAAGAAACTGTGAACGAATTTAATGTCGAACAATTTAAAAATAATTTTCGTTTAAGTCGACAAAAATGCCAAAATCTAGCTGAACGGTTTGAAAATTCCGAATTTTATAATTATCAGGATTGTGGTTTTGAAAAAATTTAACCATTGAAATTTATTGTTGTATTTTTATGGTTTGCTGCTAATGAGGCTTCTTCATTTCGGGATGTAGCAGATAGATTTTGTATTAGTAAAAGTTCATTATTTAAGGTTATTAAACGGGTGTCGTATTTTATAAGCAACCTCTCGCCGGAATTGATTAAATGGCAAAATGAAGAAGAAAAGGTTGCTACTAAACAATTTTTTAGAGGAAAGGGTTTTCCTGGCGTAATCGGAGTAATTGATGGGACTCATATCAGAATAGACAAACCGTCTGATGATCCTGACTCTTATATAATAATTTCAAACGAGGTAAAAAATTCAGAACTTGATCTTGTAAATGCATGCGCATTGTAAAACTCTCCTTTTATTACGATCATATTCCGAATACGTTCAGAATTTTTTCCGCGAACAAAGCTAGTAAAATGAAGATGTAATTTTTTAATTAGCAAATGGATAGAAATATGAAAAATAACGGAAAACATTTTTTGACTGCAGAAATTTGTTCTCTGATATGTTCTATTAGTGCTATAATTTTTTAAATTTCTTTTATTAATATTTACTTATTGAAAAAAAAATAATTTATATCATTTGGTAGTTGCGACGGTGACGCGCCGACCGTTTTCTATGCCATTTTCAACATTAATTTAGACCTATAAATAATTGAGCTACAATTCGGGGAGTTGGGACTTTTTTGTTGGAAATTTCCTGCCCTTTAAGAATCCGTTCAGTTTTTTGTTCTAGCTATTTTTGTTATTATGAGTTATTAGCAAAAATGTAAACCCCCTTTTTTTAAAATCTGAAATTGTTAATAACAATAGGAAATTTTTTAAAACGGATTTTGATATTCAGGAACATTTTTATATTTGTCATTTGGAATCGATTGACACCAAAATCAGATTTTTCGGATCGGTGTAACCCAAATCCGATTTAAATGACTTTTCGACCAGACTATTATTAGTTTTGATTTTATGAGTACCTAAATGATAGTTCATCAAAACTAGAGATTAACACTAAAACAAGAGATTTTAATATTTACTTAATACATAATAGAGAAAAAAATGTTTAATTTCTATTTTTAATACTATTTTTTAACCCCCCATGTATTTATTCTATTAGTTATATTTTTTATTCATTTGAAACCATATTAAAAAATTAAAAATACAGATTACCATCAAATCAAGAGAATCACTTATTATTTATAGATTTTGGCAGTGAAAGTCCATTAATTTATGAATGTTAAGATTATTTTTTTTATAAACAAATTAAATAAACTAAAATCTAACTTTTTGGTTTGAGGGAAAAATGATTTAAACACCGCATCGTCACCTAAAAATCATTAAATTTGAAATGCCCGCGCACGCGCCATTGTTGCACCTACACTTGTCAAAATATAACACGTTGTTAACTAACAGAGCTTTAACAAGCGTTTATGCAACCGGACCTATATTTATCAAGTACTGGGTACTTTAAAAAAGGTAATGCCGTCTATAAGATAGTAAAAAATTTAAAAAAAATTGCGGTTTGCTTAGTAAAGAGTTTGTGTGCTCCACCCGATTTCAAGATAATGCGCAGTAAAAGGTACATAAGAGATGTTTTAATCACGCAAAATTCACTACATCCAAATCAACAAGCCTACACCCCAGGGAAATCTACAGACTCGGCACTCCACCTTGTGGCCGGCCGCATCGAAAGATCGCTGCCCATAAAAGAGTCCACCCAGGGGGTATTTATAGATATCGAAGATGCGTTTGACAAAACCACCTTCCACAGTAACTGCTTTTCAAGAGATCATTAAAACTCAGTGTGGAAGATGTCACTACAAGAGGCCCGGTTGTCAAAGGATGTCCATAGGGAGGGGTGCTATCATCACTGCTGTGGAATTTGGTCTTATACTCCTTATCGAACCGCCTGAGTAGTGATAACTTCTACACTATAGCTTATGCAGATAACCTAGTAATTCTGCAAATAGAAAGTTTTGAGGAAACACTAGAATACAAGCGGCTCTCAATATCATAGGACGCTGTCAAACCCAAGAGGTAGAGATGGTCCTTTTCACAAGAAAAAGGAGGCTTGTGAATCTTCGGACTCCAAAATATTTTGACTTCACTTTTGACAGCGGGTTAAAATTATACTCTTATCTGTAAAATAGTGTTAAAAAAGCATATATTGCCTTTGAACAGTGTAGAAGAACCATCGGCAGTACCTGAGGATTGTCACCAAGGGTTACGCAGTGGTTTTTATACTGCAGTAGTAAGACTTGTGCTAACCTACTGCGCGATTGCCAGGGGGGGTCAAAACAAACCAGTCTCCTGAAAACTGGACCATATACAAAGAACATAACATACTACGAGGCATGAGAACTACACCAACTAGAGCAAGGGAGGTGATCCTTGGGTTCACCCCTCTTTATATATAGAAAGGAGGCGGTTTTGATGACCATACTACTGCCCCGCTCTAGTGGAAAACAATTGGACGTAAAAGCTGGTATGTCCAAGTGTAGATTGTGGCACGAAGGTATAAACAAGCTTCCACTGCTACAAGCCAACACATAATCGATTTCTCCAAGATATGCGTTTCACAGGCCCTATAAGGTAATCATTAGTGACAACGCTCAAAATGCATTGGTGACAGGTACTATTTAAAACAAAAGAAGATATAGGGTGTTAAATTTATTCCATATCCCTAAACTTAAATGTAAAATGGTCAATGGGTTGTAATGCCAGTGTAGCTCAGATAGAGATCACTGCTGTCACTTACGAAACCGCACCATATAGACGATGTGAACAACTTTTTAGCCAGTAAAATTTCGACTATTTTTTAAAGAATTTATATGTCTAGATTTATCAGTGAAATACCCAGTAAATTAATTTTACCTTATCCTTTGATCCTATAACAATTGCAGAGTTCTTCCGACGGGTTACGCAGCTAAGATCAACCATAAAGGTATAAAATACTATAAGCGCCTTACTAATGAAATAAGAAAATACGGATTGATACCCGTGGCGACTTTATACCATTGGGACCTTCCTATGGGTCTTTTAAACGATGGTATCGATTGGACCAACGAAAAAATTATAAAACACTTTGTAAACTATGCCAGAATAGTCATCAAACACCTTCCCGAAGTAGGAATATGGGTGACTATTAACGAACCCAAGCAAGTGTGCCATTTTGGGTATGGTGTAGGGAATTTACCTCCTGCTATAGCTAGTAGTGGTTTACTAGAGTACCAGTGTTCCTACATAGTAATCAAGGCTCATGCGGCTGTGTATCATATGTACAAGGAAGAGTTTGTTGGTTATAAGGCTAAAATGGGTTTGGCACCCGATTTCCAATGGGTGGAACCTGTTACAAATTCTTCCGTGGATCTTGCAGCCATGGAAAGGCAGTTACAATTCCAGGTAAATAAGAAAAAGTTTTTTATTTAAATCTATATATTTTTCATGTTGTAGTCAGGGTTATATTACCATCCGATTTTCAAAGGAGATTGGCCGGAAATAGTTAAGACTAGGATAGCAGAAAGGAGTGCTTTGGAGAAATATAATCGATCTAGATTACCGTCATTTACAAACCAAGAAATTGCTTATATCAAAGGAACTAGTGATTTTCTTGCTCTTAACCATTACATTACTTTGTCGGTTTCTGATGCCGAAGAAGGACTTGCTAATGTTACTAGTTTTAATAATGATCTGCGTACCACATTGATGTATTATCCTTCTAAGGAGAAAGGATCTAATAATTGGACGGTAAATATTATCAATTTTATACATATTTTTATATAAAACTTTGTAAATTTTATTTTTAACAACTATACCCAAAGTTATTTTAAAAAATGTGGAGGTTGGTATACAGGAAACGAATAATACTAAATGAATGAAATTTGGTATACAGGGGTTTTGGATACTTCTAAATTCAACAATATTTTCAAAAATATAGCACTTTCGGTTATACTGGAAATTTACACCAACTTCACTATTTTATATTTTATTTATTTGTTTTGCAACTTTGGGCCTAAATTATAAGTTATAGTGTTTAAATAAGAAATTAACGTTTAGATAGATTTTAACTTGAGAAAACGACGATTTCTTTTTTTTATTAGCAACTCCCTTTTTATATATTTTTATTTAATTCTTTATAGAAAAATAAGGTAAGTTTGTATTTACTTTCCTATATCAATTTTTATGCGTTTGGAAGATATGGACGAAATTAGGTTTTTTGGGTACCAAAATTGTAATTTGGATTTCCTTCCTTTATTATTGTTGGTTTTAGTTTTATTTTTTTATTAGTTCATCATACAGCATAAAATAAAATACTTCTTTGTTATTTAAAACATACATACAAATATTATAACGAGAAAGGTCCAAAGCACACTGATATAGAAAAATAATAAAAGTTATTTGTATTTAGTTGTGTTTAGTATTTATTTTGACAAATTTATTAAAAATTACAAAGAAAGTATTTTGTAGAATACGGAAGTAGGAGTGAATTTCCGGTATAATAGAAATATCCGTTCCCCTTAGGTGAAGGTCGATATGGGACAGCCTATTTATAAGGTAAAAAAACAAAGTGTTGAATACATTTTGTAATAGTTAAAAAAGTGAATTGTATTATCAGCATTCCATTGAAGTAAAATAATTAATACATACGTATGACGCTGCAACTAATATTCTGAATAGATTTTTTGTTTCTGTGCACAAGAAACCCTCTGCAACTGTAAAGTTGCAAGATACGTTTTCCTTGTTTTTTAATAAAAAGATAAAAATTCTCCCTATAAATATTGTATTTTTGCAGGTTACGCCAAGACATTTTTATAAAAAACTTAACTGAAAAAAAAATATTCTAGTCTTTGGATTCACTATAAAACTGACTATATCAAATCTTACCTTAGTTTGATAACTGGTTTAAATTGGTGTGCAAAAGAAGTAGCTTCAAAAGTTAATTTTTACTATTTGTAACCACTAAAATTTAAAAAACTGTTAATTAATTCTAGAAACTTTTGGTTTTTACCAATCGATTGTTAAGAACATTTACTACAAACAGGGTAAATTTACTTTTTTATTCCTCTTTTGAACAGAGATAAAAATTCCAGCACTCAACCTTTCCCTACAAAACCTTCTCCTTTGTAATTCAGTGATAGAGCAAGAAAAATCGTTGAATATCTATTAAAAAAATTGTCTAACTTTTCATCAACCTCTTGGAACATAAAACATTTTTCTTTGTGATTTCATCAATGATAATCGTAATAAAGATTGTCAACAACTAGGCAAACGAGAAATATTTCGTACTTTTCATCCTATTTTTACTAGTAGATAGCTAGACATTCCAGTTAAATATTTTTATTATTCTCTTGTTTCTCGATTATCTTTTTCACTTTAATTCTTGTTCTTGTACATCCTCATAAGCAATAACTTTTTCTTCCTTCATAATTACATTTTTTTATTCATATTTCCATGGTTATAATAAAGTAGTTATTTTTTATTAAAAATCATTGCGATGATGTTTTCCAGGTTTTTCTAAGGTTTTCATTGCGATGAACTGGTGTATTGAGTCAAATGCCTTCTATCTGTTTATTTACCCATTCCTTTGGTAATTTTTTAAATAATTTTTTATTTCATTCCATATTTTAAAATTCCCCTCCCAATTGAAACCTGTAAAACGAAGTAATTTAATTTCCCTCTTTTATCAAAAAATATTACTTAATATAAAATGGGGTGAAATTAAATTAACAATACAAACTCACTCATACGATACAAGGATACCTATATTTCTATGTTTATCAAACAAATATTTTAAAAATCTGGTTATATTGAAATTAAGTACTAAAGTTCTAATTTTTTAATACCACTGTATTCTCTTCTGCAGGTATTTACATTGGAATATGTAGTAACTTATATTTTATCATATTAAGTAGTATATTAAACACCACATTTCATATCGCTTTCTGTTATGACACGAGTTCAATTAAAAAAAAAACGAATCGTGAAGCGATAAGTGTCACAACAGCCATATGAAATAAGTTTATAATATTTTTTATATTTCGCCCTTTTATCATTTTTTAAATTAAATTGTTATTTGTATGTAAATTACGAAAATTTTGATTTTAAAGAGTATATTGGTAGCACTGTGTAATTTATAATATTTGACAGTTTTGAAATTTAAATTATTAAATGTTAATGTTTTAGAATATTTTAAAATAAATAATACACCAATAATAATATATTATATAAGTAAAAGATGATATTTATATTCACAAATACTTTCTTAAAGAACAATATAAAATTAATAAATTGCTATTAGCCACAAATTTCATTGTCAATATTCTTGTCATCAGAAAATTCACTCATGTTGCCAGCCATTTAAAACAAAAATTTGCGTGCGTAAAAGTTAAATTACGATACGCAAATGCGTTTTATAATGAAGAAGTGCAAAATATAAAAATATATTTTGTTAATAAACATTATTATTATAAGTATTTAGAATAAAAAAAGGTTTTTCTTTATAATATCTCAAAATTTGTGATACCTTCATATATTGTGTGTTGGTTTTATGATTTTCTTTTATAATCTTTATAAAAAGTAAAATACCAGCTAAATCATTTTTTAGTTAAAATCTGGAAAAAAGATATACTTTGTTTGTATCTATGTGCATGC
This sequence comes from Ophraella communa, assembly GCA_035357415.1. Lineage (NCBI taxonomy): Eukaryota > Metazoa > Arthropoda > Insecta > Coleoptera > Chrysomelidae > Ophraella > Ophraella communa. The sequence goes on from CM068981.1 coordinate 26,425,191, forward strand.
ATATAAATCAGGATGATAAAAGCTTGGAGCTAATGGATATTGAAATTCTCTTTATGTTTTTTATGATTAATTACTAAATTTTCAGATAACTCCGTGGGGTATTCGAAAATCATTAAACTGGCTGCAGGTACAATATGGAAAACAAGATTTTTTGATAACAGAATTAGGAATTAGTGATGATGGTAGTTCTATTAACGATGATTTAAGAATACAATTTTTTACTGTAAGTTTTTTTATTAAACACTGTTTTACAGGATTGATTGTTAAAATTTTTCGGTAGGGGATGTTTTGTAATATACAAAGAGCGGTGGAAGAAGACGGAGTGAATGTTGTTGGGGTAACAGTTTGGTCGATTCTAGATAATTTTGAATGGACTGATGGATACAGGTAAGTATTAAGAAGAAATGAAATAAGTAAATGTTAAATTAATTTGTTTTTAAATTGTAGTAATCGTTTCGGGGTATATTATATCGATTTCACTGATCCAAATCGAAATAGGGTCCCGAAAAAGTCAGCAGAATTTTTTAAAAATCTTACGAAAACAAGATTTTTAAATTGTGATGGTTATTAATAAAAATATAGTTCAAATAATTGTGTCTTACTACTTATCATTTTGTTAAAATTGTTCTATAATTATTATCTTCAACGCTTGACGAGCCTATAAATCAAAATCTCCAACTAATATTTTTTAATGCGAAGTGCATTCTGGGAAGTTTGGAATACATTTTATTATCAAACTGAACATCCTTACGAATGTTTTTATCAGAAAATTGCAAAAAATTGTATAAAAAAAAACTTTGTTTATTACAAATTGAAAATATTAAGATGTATTAACAGAATCGCTAGGAGAAACAACAAATATATTTTTCTCACAGATATGGCGCAAGGACCAGTAAGGGGTACTTTATTGTTTTTAAATTTGAATTTATACAAAGCCTCTACCGAAATTTTTTGTGGCATCTTGACTACTTCTTTACAAAATTGGGGTGTAAATGAATCTTACATCGTCTAAAGCATTACTTTAATCTCATGGATTTTTTCAATGGTGAATAAATCAGGGATAACTGGAAACCCATTCTTAAAGTGATATGTTGTAGTCTTTCATCTATTTTAGTACTTAGTTGAAGTGTAGCTTGCTGGACTATTCTGTTGAAATATATTCCGGTGTGATGTCAAATATCGATCCATGACCCAATTTACGGATTGAACCGGCTTGGCAGCCAGGTACACTTCAAACTTTCAAGATCTATTGTATTGCTCTTTGCAGTTTAAAGCACATCATCTAGCCCTACCCTTCTGATGAAGTTCATCAGTAGCCATTTAATTTTTGAAAGTTTGCTGATTGTCCACTTATGACCTGTTTGGCCTGTCTCTCTCTCTAGATGTACCTCCCCACTATTCTAGCCACTTTCTTTGCACGTATTCGGAGATGGCTGCTTTTTAAAGTGTATTTGCGATACCAAGGACGGGTTCAGGGCCTATAATGGAGTGTTTGCACCTTCCCGGTCCAACTTATCAGCCTTCTCATTGACCCTGATTTCCGGTATCCAGAGAAGTGTTAGCGTATTGCAGTTTCCCACCCGATTAAGAGCACGCACACAGTTCCAGAAACGATTTGAGTTCACCTGTACTGAACTGAGTGCCTCTCACTACTACTTCAGTCCTTTCATCCATCTTGGACCCATCTGTATGAGTGGATCCGTTAATGGAACATAACAGAAAAATGAGGGATAATTGCAATACTTATATTTATATAAATAAATAATAGTAATTATGCGCCAAGTACAAAAGTGAGGTATTATTTTCAAAATCCAATGGATCCTAGACAATAATACACGTTTCTGGCAGTCTACTTTTTTAAATGTTAGTTTTTTAAAACTAATAAAAATTTTGGACGGGTCAACAGTCACTTCCGTTTCACATGCTATGACATGACAGTGACAATGCAATCAATAATATATCTAATAATTTTTGTTTTGATTTGCTATGAAAATAAATGGTTAAGTCAATTGATTTTCATTTTTGAATAAGTAGGTGGACTATTCAATGACTAATAAAAAATATTTGTCATTTTATATTTGCAACAGTTAACCTCACATTCTGTCAAATGGATTGAGATTTAGTGCTAATCAAGTAGTCCCTGTCTTTTTCTACCTTAGTTAAAAATGAACAACTTTACTACCTCAACAAAAGTCAAGTTGGGTATATAGGCTAGTAGTGAAAAAATTCACGTTATGAGTCTGGGAAACGCATTTTTACAGTACGAGTGGAAATGTTTTGAGACGAGTTATTGTAAAAGTTTCCGGGTCGTATATCGTAATGCGTTTTATTTAATACTGCAGACCCGTTTTATTTCATACTGCAGGCACTAAATCTTACATTAATAAAACAAAAATTGAAAATATGATAATCCATGATGGAAACGCTAGTTTCTAAGGTTACTGTTTCTGGTGTTTGTTTTGTTGACTTTTGTGAAACGAAATGTCAAGAGACAAAATGTCGACAAACAATAACATTCCCAAAGATGTTTTGCGTAAATATAATGAAGCTGCCGGCTCTCTGATTTCCACAAAATCATCAGAAAGGTACCTTAGCGAATATAAACAGTTTTGCGACTGGAAAAGAGTTAACGCAGTCAGTGAAATCAATGAGGAAATAATACTGGCGTATTTGTTTGATCTGGTAAGTTGCACTTAATATTCTTTTGAAGCAGTCATTATTGGTGATTTTCTAGTCGAAGAAAATGTCCAGTTCTTCACTCTGGTCAAAGTATTCGATGGTTAAAGCCATGCTACAATTTAATGAAAACGTGGATATATCAAGATTCTCTAAAGCGTTCCTTAAAAATCAATATTTACTGATAATTTAGTGTTCTGTTTAGATTGTTGGTTTAATCCCCGTCGCTGGTGGTTATCGCCGCGAAGACATATATGAAATGTCTTTGGATGACATCACGGAAACTTCTACACAAGTGGTAATCACAATCCCTTTCTCAAAAACGAATCAAAGAAGAGTAGGTATTTACGGTCATTGATAAAATGGACGGCATAAGTGTGTTGGAACTGTTCCGAGTATACGTTGCCTTGGGGCCCAAAGGTTTAGGTCACAACAAATTGTTCGTAGGATACCGTAATGGCAAGTGCATTTCCCAGCGCGGAATTCACACAGTCGGTGAAGTTCCCAAGAAAGTAGCGGAATCTCTATGATTAGCAAATCCCGAGTTGTACACCGGCCATAGTTTTCGCCGCACATCGGCGACTTTACTAGCAAATGCGGGAGCGGAACTTTCCGTTTTTAAAAGACATAGAGGATGGAAGAGTTCCTCCGTGGCAGTATTCGTTGGAAGGAAAGAACAAAGTGGCTAAAATAATCCAGGAAGGAGAAAGTTTTGTGCAAATCTTAACTGAGAAATCTAAATAAATTATTAGTACAAGTAAAACAACTAAAAAAATTATTCAAAATAATTATTTACTTAAATATTTTAAATATTCAAAAATGAATCACTTAAAATCATTAAAAGGATGTATTTTCGCCACTTGTGTCAATGCTGGACTGAATTCGATGTTCCCACCAGCGTATTGACGTAATTTTCGTCTAGTTCGTTCCATTCTTCTACCGCTGTTACTTTGGGGTCTTGTAAGATTCGTGGAGTTGATGCCGAGCCTGTTTTTTTTCTTTAGCATATCCAATCTACGTTCTATAGAATTAAAGTCTGGAGAAATGCATTCTGATGATATCTCCGGTTTCCAAAAAATCTTCTACATCTCTCGTTCGATGAGGAAGTGCACTATCGTCCATGAAAATGAATTCTGGACCAATAGCTCCTCGCCACAGGCGTACCACAGGTCGAAGAATGTTATTTATATAAAGTTGTCCATTCATGTTCCAGACGATAGAAATTAGGGGAGTTTTATTGTTTGATATTATGCCACCCATAACATTATGCTGCCACCTCGGTATGGAATTCTTCGGACTGCTTGTTGAAGTTTATCTTCTCGATTTGGGTTCCTCCAAATTCTAGTCCCACGATTATGAGACACTACACCATTTCTGGTGTCGTCTGAAAAAAACACTTTTTTCCGACTGTCTTCCGTCTATTCCAAATGCTCCATGGCCCATTCCAGACGAATTCTCTTGTGTTCCAACGAGCGTTTGGGGGTATATAACTTTCTTCTTGTAAACAAATTTGCTGTATGTAAACTGTTCGTTATCTTTGATCACAGATAACGCAATCGTGAGCCTGCTGAAGTTCTCTTCTAATGGCTGGGGCAGTCATAATCGGGTTCCTTCGTGCGTTTATGGGAGGAAACGGTCTTAGACGTCTGTGGTAATCCTGGGCCGACCACTTTTCGGAAGATCAAGAACAGAGTTTATTTTCCGCTTTGGTTAACTCCAACAAGAGCAGCATCGGCAGTTTGTGTGTGGCCTTCCCCAACCAAAGTAACAATCCTAGCACGATTGAAGTCTGATATTATTTTGAATTTTGAATTGTTTTATAAGCGTCGGATCACAAATGCTAATAAATTATTTAAAATATCAAAAATAAGCAAAAATAAGTGTAAGTAGAGTTGGATAGTTAGGTGTATTTATTGTTTGTAAATATAAAATAATCTATTAAATATTAAACTAATGTATTTATTGCATAAATTTGTATTTATAATCAAAATATTGTGAATTATGTATTTATGTTATACAGAATATAAAATAATTTTTATAAAGCAGTTATGTTGATTGTACCTATTTGCTGCCAAATGACTAGATTTCACTAGTTCCATTCAGTGCAGCGGAGTATGAAGCAATAAAGAACACATCTATGTGTAGAGGATTTATAGAAGTGGCATGCACTTATAAGGAAATTGATTGTAGTAACCTTTACTTTGTGGAAATACATCTTACTAAGAACAGTAAACAACTAACGTTTGAACGAAACTTCCACTATTTATTGGCAAAATACGTTTTTAATTTTAATGACAGCTGTTTCGCTAAAAACTAGCATGGTCAAATTGACATATTGAAGTTACATTTTGTTTGTTTGTAGCTAGGTATGCATACATGAAATAGATCAATTATATCTATATTATACCTGGATGGATATTTATTTCATCTGATGATAGCTATCTCATTGCCAGCGATTCCCTGATATCCTGGTACCCATTCCAGTGTAACCCTGTGGTGAGTCGCCAGTCTTCTAAGTTCTTCGCTGCAATCCCACGTCAAAATATAAAATTAAATTAAAACCACATTTAATAAATCAAAAATTCACGTAAATTAATATAAATTAAATTAAATTATAAAAATACCACAGCAACATTCACCTTACACTGGATATTTCCCAAATATGCCCAACATAACAGTTCTACTAACTGATCTATCTCATACTAGCTGATCACCCAGTATTAACATGTTAAGTTACTGTAAAAAAGTAAAGTCAGGTGTTTTTCTGGCGTTTTCATCAAATTTTTAAGATTAACTGCTTGTTTCAATAATTCCTCTAAAGAAATCAGTATTGGAGTGGCTCCTTCGGCTTACCACATAGAACTTGTTTGGAATTTGGATGGAAAAGGTGAAAGTATTTGGAATAACTTTACTTACATCCTTTCTTCTAGGAAAACCAACAGAGTTCTCACCATAAATATAAGAGAATAAAAATTTCAATTTTTAAAAATTTTAAAATTTTATTACGTAACTTTGTTCCGTAGCTTTATGATAAAGGATTCCAAGGGTTAAAGAAATTCTTGTGTTTTTATTTTACTCACAGTAACGAATTTAAAGTTAGTTAACATATGGATAGAAATGTGAAAAATACGGAAATTTTTTTTACTGCAGAAATTTGTTCTCTGATATGTTCTGTTAGTGCTAGAATTTTTTAAATTTCTTTTATTAATATTTACTTATTGAAAAAAAAATAATTTATGTTATTTGGTAGTTGCGACGGTGACGCGCCGCCCGTTTTTATACCATTTTCAACATTAATTTTGACCTATAAATAATTGAGCTACAATTCGGGTTGTTGGGACTTTTTTGTTGGAAATTTCCTGATCTTTAAGAATCCGTTCAGTTTTTTGTTCTAGCTATTAAAATTTATGAGTTATTAGCAAAAAAATAATCCCCCTAAAATCTTAAATTGTTAATAACAATAGGAAATTTTTTAAAACGGATTTTGATATTCAGGAACATTTTTATATTTGTCATTTCGAATCGATTGACACTAAAATCAGATTTTTCGGATCGGTGTAACCCAAATCCGATTTAAATGACTTCTCGACCAGACTAATATTTTTCCACAGTGAGTTCCAGTTAAATTAAGTATCTTCTATTCATAATCATTGCTATGAAGTAAATTTGTTCTACTAACCCTTACTTTTTGGAAGTCCTTCTTACTAAAAATAATAAAAATCTCTGTAAATAAAAGTATAGTTCGAAAAAAATTTGTCTTATTGTATTTTTATACCCATTTTCTACGGTTTATTAATGAAAACTTTTCCATTTATCATTTCGTTAAAATTATTAAAAAAATTCTGTTCTATAATTATTCTCTTCAACGCTTGACGAGCCCATAAATCAAAATCTCCAACTAATATTTTTTAATGCGAAGTCCATTAACGCCCTTCGATCAAATTTTCAGGAAAGTTTGGAACAAATATTATCGTCGAACTGACCGAGAAATTCTGAACCTTTCTACGTGTGTTTTTACCAGAAAATTGCAAAAAATTATATAAAAAAGTATTTATTGAAAATTGGAAATTTTAAGCTTTTTTAACAAAATCGACAGGAATTTTTTTTTTTTTCAGATGCACCTCAAGGATCATTGTTGGGTCCTTTACTGTTTTTATATTTAGATTTCTAAAATACGTTGTCTACCGACATTTTTTGTGGCATACGTCTTCACAAGATTAGGGCGTAAATGAATCCCCATGTATTATAAAGCCTTTCTTTTAGCTCATGGATTGATTCAATATGGATAACTAGAAACCAATGCCAAAAGTGATATATTGTAGCAATTCATTTATTTTAGTGCTTTGCTATAGTATAACATGCTAGGCTATCCTGTTGAAAAACAAAATCTGGACCGGTTTGACAGCCTGATGCAATGCAACCTTTCCAGATCTTTTGTGCTGCCCCTTGTATTTTAAAGCATCTCATGTTCTTCTGATAAAGTTCATCAGTATTAATAGAGACCATTTTACATAGCCTGCTGCTTCCGGTGTTTCATATCCAAGTACTAGAAACCTTTTTCTTTTGAAGCATTCACAGTGGCACAGAATGTAAATTGCGGGTTCTTCCTCTTCCAGACAAAACCTGCATAAGTCTATCTCTGTCTGGCCTCTAAGACTTATGTGCCTATTGAGCCTAAAATGTCCATTTAACAGTCCTATTATCATTTTCACTGACTTTCTTCCGTGTGAAGTTTGCTCCTTACGAACTGTTTGTTTTTTTAGATCTTTCAATTTTAAACAAGAAAATTATTTGGTTCAGTAATTTTGATAGACCATTAAAGAGTTAAAATTTAAAAAACATTTGAAATTTAACAAACGGGATATCTTAAAATGAATATTAAGGGCTGTTGCTTTTAAAATGTTTTTTTATCATTTTCAAAATTTTTGATATATATAGGAAAAATAGTATATTTTTTCTTCCGCTTGGAGACAGTTTCCAAATAAAAATTATCCAGACCTTCTGACCCGAAAAATAAAATGTCAGGAATAATCTTTGGTTTTAGTAGCGTCTAAAAATGCACGGAAATCATTTTTTAATTACAAAAAAAAGTAAATAGAGCTATTTACTTGCGAGAAACTATTAGCGACGATTAACATAACCTTAAACTAGACTGTTAAGAAATACAGTCCACTACATTCATTTTAAAACAATTTGAGTCAGCATTCCAATTTTCGGACATTTTTTGGTCCAGCGATCCAGGATATTGCAATTTTGCTGCGATTAGATTTATCTATTTCGAAGCAGTTCTGATCGTCCTGTATTCCGGAGTTCAACCCCATTGGCAGACGATTGAGGTGTCACAGACAATTTAATCCATTTCCGTCAAGTTTGGGAAGCCCAGTGTCCCCTAGAAGCTCAGTGTCTCCAAGTTGGAAAATATAATGTTTGGAATTTTGTTTATAGTTTTCAAAAATTGTTGGAATCGATTGACGTTTAGTGTCAATTTTTTTAGGATTTTTAATATTACCTATTAATACATTAATTACTCTCCATTTTTCCTATTATTTTCTTTGTGGTTCGATTTGTGGGTAAGTTTTGCAATGGCCAATGATGACCATGGTAAACCACATTTGAAAACCTTAATACGAAATCGGGACACACTCAAACAGAAGCTAACATTATTAGAAAAGTACCTACGTTAATTCAATTATATCGTTGCTGCCTGATAAAAAACCTACTTTAACCGATGTTGAGTTAAGGAGGACAGATTCTTTAACCTTATTGTCAGATTTTCATAAGGTAAAATCTGTGATCGAATCCTTATGTACAGAAGCAGATTTAAAAACTCATTATCTTAAAAGGAAAAACTTTTAACAAAGTTTTTATACGACTCTAAAACTTATTATTAGAATTTATAAATCAAAATTACGATGTGGTCGGCAATAATAATGTATTTGCGAATCAGTCGGAGTCAGTTTCAAATGGCAATTATGATCCATTAGAAAATGTTTTACTTCCTAAACTCAAACTACCAAGTATTTCAGGTAATTTTGATCAGTGGCTCAGCTTCAAGTTGAATTTCACCTCGATAATTTCTAATAATAGTCGCCTTAATGATCTGCAGAAGTTTGAGTATCTTAAAGCTTCATTAAATGGTTATGCTTTAAGGTTTATTGAAGGTCTTGATAATATCGATAAACCATTTAAAAAGGCATGTCTGCTGAATTCGATAATAAACACTTTTTATTAGACAACCATTTTAAACAGTTATTAACGATACAGCAGATAAACAAAGAAACTTTTGGCCAATTTAGCATTACTCTAGATCAGATATTAAATCATTTGACAGCGATTTCTAGTTTGAACTTATCCTCAGCTATTTTGTATGATTCACTAGTCATTCACTTGCTCCCAACAAAGCTCGATAGGTCTAGTTTACGAGAATGGAAGGAATGTAAATACGCGTCGGAGTTGCCCAATTTAACTGAATTTTTGAATTTTTTCAAAAATAAAGTTGATCTCCTTTAATCATTAGAGCACTCCTTACGTCATAAATCTAGCACAGTTAACTCTGGTCTTGGCGGAAACAAAGGTTCTTCTAGAAATACTTCTCATTTGCATGTAGCCATTGATGGTAATTATTGCAAAAAGAATCACACTATTGATAAATGCTATGAGTTTCTTGCTCTGTTACCTCCAGATAGACTCAAAAATGTAAAACTTCTTAATTTATGTGAAAATTGTCCCCGCACGGGTCATAAAGCTAAAAGGTGTTCTTTGTACCCTTGCAAATTTTGCATATCACAAAATAAAAATTTAAAGCACAATACGTTACTTCATTTTGATAGAATTCCGAAATCTAGAATGGAACCTGAACAGGGTACTAGTAGGAAACTTGCAGAAAATGTCAATGTTTTTGTAAATCCCGTAATAAAAACAAACATGGATTCTTAGGTTATTAGAGAGATTTTAAGCCACATAAAAATTGACATACGTTACACGTTAAACGTTACACTGATCATGCGCAGTGGTGCTAAAATAGCATTTTCAAATATTTTAGTTTTTGAAGTCATAACCCGTGAACAACGTTACACGTTAAACGTTATTCAGTTTTGTGTTCTGTGTAACTAAGTTCAAATTTTGTGTTTGTTTAATTTGATTGATATATTATATAAATTGACGTTGGAAAAAGGTATTGACAAGTTAAAACATTCAAAGATGTTTATAGTACATTTTAAAAGCCGAAATATATTTAAGTAATCAAATTTATTATTTAAAAGTATTTGTGGATAGTTTCAATACATTTGAAATAGTTTTCCACATGATTTTTTTTAATAAACAAAATAAATATAATACAAAACCTTACCGCCTAATAACGTTCCGTTTATTTCGACATAAGTAACGGAGTACGTTATCGCTTATCAAGGTGATCGGTTATTTTTTAACTACTGCGCATGAGCCAAATAACCGATAACGTATAACGTCGATCAAATAAGTGGCTTAAAATCTCTCTATTCTGTCCACCGTAAGCTGTAAAGTACGCGAAGGCTCAGGTAATTTGCAACAAAGTAGAGCATTACTCAATTGTGGTGCACAATCAAACTTGATATATGAAAAGTTTTTTAATAAGTTGAATCTTTCTAATATCTCTTGTAAATTATCATATTGGCATTAACCAAGTAGTGTCACATCTAAATAAAAAATGCAATTTGGTTCTGTTTTCAAACAACTCTGAATTTCAATATCCTATTACTTGCTTTCAGTCCAATCATAACTAGCAGCAAAATTCCATCTTATCAATTTAATACACAAGATTGGAACATTCCATCAATTCCTCTAGCTGATCCCGACTTTGATAAGTCAAAAGAACTTGACTAATAAGTGCTAGTATATATTTTGGAATCTTATTCTAGAAGGGCAAATATCATTGGGTGACAATTTACCCACTTTCCAAAATACGCGTTTCGGGTACATTGCAATTTTCAATTATAATAAATCTGTTTGCAACTTGTAAAAAGTTCATATCCCAGAAGATGACCAATTGAGAAAGATTTGGGAACTGGAAGGAGTTCACTTTGCCAAGTCTCTGTCCAAAGATGAATTAGAATGTGAAGAATTATTTTCGAAAACCACCTACAGAAACGAGTAAGGAGTTTTTGTAGTTAAGTTTCCCTTAAAACAATCTTCTCATGTATTAGGCGCTTCTAAAGAGATTGCAAAACGACGATTTTTATCGTTCGAAAAAAAATTCACGGCTAATTTAATATTAAAACAAATGTATTCTGATTTCATACACGAATATGAACTATTAGGGCATATGACAAGGTTGGATGCGGGGTCATCTAATTCGCATCCTATTGAATACTTTTTACCCCATCATCGTGGGCAGTCTGACTACCAAATTAAGAACAGTCTTTGATGGTAGCTGTCCTACCTCCACAGGATGGTCACTTAATTATATTCAATATGTAGGACCAAAAGTACAAACTGATATTATAAATATTCTGTTGGGATTCAGAGTCCATGTTTATGTTGTGTCGGCTGATATCTCCAAAATATATCGTATATTAATGTATCCCGATTATAGATCTCTACAATAGATATTATGACGTGAAAATATTGACGAGGAGCTTTCAACTTACCAATTGAACACGGTCTTATATATGGCACTAGTTTGGTTCCATATTTAGCAGTCAAATGTTTACAAACCTAAGCTCAACAGAACATTGAATTTTACCCTGAGGCATGTAGAACTGTTCTGGACGATTTTATGTTGTTGATTTGCTATCTGTAGCTAACACCATTTCAGAGTTGAGCATAAAATGCCATCAAATTTTTAAATTCGCCAATTTTATCCTTCGAAAATGGGTCTCTAATAATCCAGAGGTAATTAAAGGTCTAAGGATAACTCAGTTTCTAATTCTATTTTAACATTTGACAAAAATGATATTTGTAAAACTCTAGGTATTCAATGGAAACCAAGCTCTGATATGTTGACATATAACGTTAATCAATTTTCCTTTGATTCACCTAATCCTGTTACCAAACGATACATATTATCAACCATTGCCCAAATATATGATCATTTAGTACTTATATCTCCAACAATTATTATCATTTGCAAAATTATTATTTAACGTCTATGGTCACTCAAACTATCCTAAAATAATTATGTCCCTTCATATGTTGAAAAATTTTTCAAAGAATCTTGTTGTAATTTAAAATTTCTTAGTTCCTTAAATATTCCAGGAAATCTCGTTTTAAAAAATTACAGTTTGTTTCAAGGTCATTGCTTTTGTGATGCTTCAAAAGATGCATATGCCGCATGTGTTTACTTAAAAAGTTTAACCGAAGGGAATATATTTTATACCCAACTATTATGTGCTAGAAGTAAAGATGCTCAATTAAAAACCATTACCATTACTAAACTAGAACTAGGTGAAATTTGGCTTGGTGCACAATTAGTAAATGTAACACAGTCAGTTTTATCGCTATCAGATTCTATTCCAATCTTTATATGATCTGATTTTCAAATCGTTCTCAATTGGATCAATCAAGAACCTAGTCAATTGCAAGTTTTTGTCTCAAATAGGGGTTCCAAAATCTCTTACAAAGTCATGTGTGTGGAAGTATATTAGATCTGTTGAAAATCCTGCAGATATAGCTTCTAGGGGTTTATGTCCACAAAAATTAGTTAAATTCGGCCTTTGGTGGTCAGGACCATCTTTTCTCCTAGAGCCTGACTACTGTTGGCAAGTGGATGCAACCTATTACCTTCCATAAAAACAGTTGCCAGAGATAAAGAATAAATTTATTAATTTGCAGGTTACTATTTTACAACCGTTCTATTTATTTGACGAGTTTTCCGACCTTTTAAAATTAAAAAGAGTTACCGCTTGGTGTTTTCGATTTTACAATAATTTAAATAATAAAATTTACAATAAAAGCTTGAATGTTGGTCCACTCTCTGTTACCGAGTTGGAAATCTCAATCAATGCATTAATTCATTTATTCCAATCTGAATGTTTTGCAGAGGAACTCAACATTTTACATAAACATATTAGGTTAAACATAAACTTTCATCATTATCACCATTTCTTGATGATCATGGGTTAATACGAGTTGGCGGTAGACTAACAAATTCCTATTTACGATATAACTTTAAACAACCTATTTTGCTCAGTTCAAACATCCACTAAACAAATTAATTTTTCAATATAATAATTTACACTTGTTACATCCAGGACCACAACATTTATTGTCTTTGGTAAGACAATTTTACTGGCCAATTGGGGGTCGAAATTTAGCCAGGAAAACTGTTAGCAACTGTATTACCTGCTTTAAATTTAAGCCCACCCTTGCATCTTGTCCTATGTCAAGTGTGCCTAGTAACCGAATCAAACCGAGTTTGCCTTTTGAAACAACTGGAATCGATTACGCAGGTTTGTGGTGCACTTGTCTGGTTACGACGAGCACATAAAATGACTCCTATCACTTTTTGACTTACATTCTAATCATATTTTGACGTTATTTCAAGTTGACAGTTTTATGACATTATTTTATTTTGTGGTTATATGGTTATATGCAATTTTTCTTGAGTGACAGTCATTTGGCATTTCCTGTCAATGCCATTTCTCTCTGATAAAAAAGAAGAAGAGAAAAGGATTCAAGGAGGCAGGAAGCTGGAGAATCACCAGAGGAACGTCGCTAGGGAGATTATAGATAAGAACAAGAAAAAACAAGGAGTTGAAAGAAAAAGATTGTCATATAATTTTATACAGTATTTTTTTAAAGAAATGTATTAAAATATAAAGTTTTTTTTTTACAATAAAATTTATATTTAGTGGAACCCCGCCACTAAATAAATGGTGACCCCGACGTGATTTAAAAACGAATCAACCCGACGTAACAAAAACGAATTAACCCGACCCGACGTGATAAAAACGAATCAACCCGACGAGATCAAAAATAATCAACCCGGAGTGATCAAAAAGCAGCGACCCGTCCACCAGTCCAGTTTCTCAAACAGCAGCGACCCGTGTGATCAGTATCAAACCGAAGTATTTCCGGAGCCGTCCACTAGTCCAGTTTCCCCTAGCTGAAAATTTTACATCGAGATTCCTCGATCCAATCATTCTCGCAAAGATTTCAGACAGGTAAGCCATTTGATTTGTCGTTCTTTGGGGAATTGCATATAACCATTTCCAGTATCTTTTAATCGACTAAATAACAAACTAAACAATTTTACTGACATGACAGAAACAAATACTTTTTCCCCGGAAGGAATTGACTCCTTAGAAAATTTAAAAAATATTAGACTTCCAGCTTTCTGGTCATCAAAACCGGAACTTTGGTTCAAACAATTAGAAAGTCAATTTTTTATCTATAACGTCAAAGCGGACAAAAGCAAATATCACATTACAGTAGCACACTTACCACCGGAAATTTTTAGCGAGGTTTATGATGTTATTATGTTGTAGACATAGACAGATAACTAGATTAGGAGATATGACAGTTTAGTTTTTGACAAGATATTTTAGAGTTGTCACTTATCTTTGTACTTTTTATAATTAATATATTCTCTGTATAATTAACGAGTTGAATAATTACATACTACGGTAGTTAACAGTTTGGCGACGAGGATCATGGAACCAGAAGTATTACAAAGAATGCTGGAGCAGCAGGTTAAAATTTTGGAAATGCTAGCCGCAAACTCATCTAGACCAGGTGCATATCGTGATTCGGACACAAAAACTCCGAATTACTAATTGAATCGTTGGGAAGGAATATTACAGAGTTCGTACCAGACCCACATAATATCATAACATTTGAATCTTGGTATAACAGATACGAAGACTTATTTCTCAACGACGCTTCAAGACTGGATGATGCAGCTAAAGTCAGACTCGTTATTAGGAAATTGAATATATACAAGCACACGAAAGGTACACAAATTTTATTCTTCCAAAACATCCACGAGATAACAATTTTGAGACTACTATAAACATTTTGAAAAGAATTTTCGGAAAGCCAGAATCTATTTTTAGCATGCGCTATAAATGCTTACAAACACAGAAACATATTACCGACGATTTTTTACGTAACGCAGGTTACGTAAACAAACATTGTGAAGCTTTTGATTTGAAAAGGCTGAGCGAGAATCAGTTTAAATGCCTCATATTTGTAATAGGTCTAAAATCATCATGTTATTCCGATATTACTACAAGATTACTGTCCAAAATTAACAAAGAAAAAGACGATTTATCTTTACAAACACTAGTGGATGAATGCCAAAGAATACTCAGTCTTAAAAGTGATACAGTCCTTGTTGAAAACAAAAACAATACAACGGTTCACAAGATTTCAGAGCATACGGATCAAGAGAAGCCAAGAACACCTTGTTGGCAATGCGGAGGCATGCATTTCAAGAAATTTTGCCAATATTCGCAGCACACATGCAAGGTATGTTCCAAAATTGGACACAAAGAAGGATATTGCTCATGTTTTGAAAAGAAATCAATCAAAACCAGAGAATCTACAGACAATGAAAGTACGACACGCTTTCAGAACGATAAGAAAAAAAAGTTTCAAAAGAAGCAGACAATTTCCGTTAACCAAATCAATACTCCTCGTAAGTACATTACAATATTTGTGAATGGTCAACAAGTATCTTTGCAATTTGATACTGCCTCAGACATTACCATTATAGATACCGAAATATGGAAAAAAATTGGAGAACCGATTATTTCAAATACGACAAATGTTGCATTTAACGCTTGTGGAAAAACAGTAGATCTCATGGGTGAAATTGAATGCCAAGTCCGGATGGATAGAGATTCAATCATTCAAACTGCAAATTGTTACGTCACTTCAATCAAATATTTAAATATACTTGGTTTGGATTGGATATATCAATTTAAGTTAGACGAAGTGCCCATTAACAAACTTTGTTCAAAAATTGAAACTTTTATTACAATCGAAAAACTTAAGAGTAATTTTAATGAAGTTTTTAAAGAAGGACTGGGTCATTGCACCAAACATAAGGTTAAACTCTAACTTAAACCAGGTTCTAAACCAGTGTTTCGTCCAAAGCGTCCTGTAGCATTCAACCTCAGACAAGCAGTTGAGGAGGAATTATGCCGATTAGAAGAACAAGGAGCAATTACACCTACCGATTTTTCTGATTGGGCTGCACCAATTGTTGTAGTTAAGAAGCCTACGGGAAAACTACGAATATGCGCTGACTACTCCACTGGTCTGAACGAATCTCTAGAATCACACTGTTATCCGTTACCTGTTCCTGAAGATATATTTTCTAAAATATCACATGGCATAATCTTCAGTAACTTAGATTTATCTGATGCCTACCTTCAAGTGGAAGTGGACGATGAATCCAAGAAACTTTTAACTATCACTACTCACAAGGGGTTGTATAATTTTAATCGCCTGTCATTTGGAGTCAAAACGGCACCTGGAGCATTCCAACAACTCATGGATACGATGCTCGCTGGCTTAGATATGGTTGTTGCATATCTTGACGACATTATCATATCAGGAAGAACAGTGGAAGAACACAATGCAAATCTTTATTCTGTACTTGAGCGAATTCAAAATTATGGTCTTAGACTTAAAGCCAACAAATGCAAAATTTCTATGCAACAAATCAAATATTTAGGTAACATTTTAAGCAAAGAAGGAATAAAACCAGATAATTCGCGCATTGAAGTAATTCAGAAAATGCGACCACCTTCTGATATTACAACTCTCAGATCATTCCTAGGAGCAGTCAATTATTATGTAAAATTTGTCAAAAATCTTAAGAATTTACGATATCCGTTAGATAATTTGTTGAAGAAGAACACCAATTTTAGTTGGACGACTGAATGCCAAAAATCCTTTGACAACATTAAGAAAACTCTGTCTTCAGACTTACTATTGACGCACTACAAACCAGAATTACCAATCATTGTAGCTGCCGACTCAAGTTCCTATGGTCTTGGTGCATGTATTCTTCATAAATTTCCTGATGGCTCTGAAAAAGCTATTTACCATGCCTCTCGTTCACTTACTTCTGCAGAACAAGCATACAGTCAAATTGAGAAGGAAGCGTTAGCGTTAGTATTTGCTGTTACTAAATTCCATAAATTTATTTTTGGTCGAAAGTTCACATTACAAACCGATCATAAACCACTCTTAGCTATTTTTGGATCAAGAAAAGGTTTACATGTGTACACAGCCAATTGTATTCAAAGATGGGGTTTAATTCTTTTAGCCTACGATTTTGAGATTCAGTACACATCAACCACAGCTTTTGGTCACGCAGATTTCTTATCAAGATTAATGGACTAGAAATCTAAACCGGATGAAGAGTTTGTTATAGCAGCAGTACACTTAGAAACCAGCGTAAAACAAATTTTAAACGATGCTTTGGAACATTTACCAGTCACAGCCAAAATGGTAGCATCGGAATCTTCAAAAGATGTCACCTTAAAACAAGTTTTACACTACGTCTCAAATAACTGGCCTAAAGTGGTAACAGATTTACAACTTCAACAATTCTTAAATCGAAAGGATTCACTTTCTATTGTTGAAGGCTGTATTCGCATAGTCATTCCAAAAAAATACCAGGCTAGAATTCTCAAACAGTTACACAAAGGACATCCGGGTAAAGAAAGAATGAAGGCTCTTGGAAGAAATTACGTATACTGGCCTAGAATAGATAAAGAAATCGAAGAATATGTAAATAAATGCGTAAATTGTTTAGAAGCTATGAAATTTCCAACCAAAATGGAGCTTGCATCCTGGCCTATTCCGGAAATGCCTTGGGAAAGAGTCCATATAGATTTCGCAGGACCTGTTGAAGGACAAAACTTTTTAATAGTTGTAGATGCTTTTACTAAATGGCCTGAAGTTATTAAAATGAATTCTATTACATCGTATTCTACAATTAAGGAATTGAATTCTTTATTTGCAACTTTGGCATACCAAAAACTGTAGTGTCTGATAATGGAACACAATTCACCAGCAGTACATTCAGTGACTTTTGCCAGAACAATGGAATCGAACATATACGATCTCCTCCTTACCATCCACAATCTAATGGCCAAGCCGAACGTTTTGTTGATTCATTTAAAAGAGCAATGAAGAAAATGCGAGAACAGACTACAGAAGATATATTACCACATTTTTACAAACATATCGGACTACCCCAAACAGAAACGTTCCTGGAGGAAATTCTCCATTCGAAACGATGTTTGGTAGAAAACCAAGAATTTTATTAAATTAAATTGATTGTACTAACCCTTACTTTTTGGAAGTCCATCTTATTAAGGATAATAAAAAACTCTTCGTTTTAACAAAACTTCCAATATTTATTTAAAAATTGCTTTTTTTAAAAGACTCAATGACAGCTGTTTCGCTATTAAGCATCGTCAGATTGACATTTAAGTTACATTTTGTTTGTTTGTAGCTAGGTACCTGATGTTTAGGTAGTATTAAGGCTAGACCAAGTATGGAAGTAATAAGACATAACAATATTAAAGCCTAGATGTTATTAGCCCTAAGGGATTATCCTGGATGTATTTCCCTCTAAGATGCAATGATATAGAAAAACCAGGAAAAAACTATATCATGCTGATCTTTACAATAACTTAATATATTTGTGTTACAATTACGTCTTATCTATGTATAAAATGAAGACTCAATCAAAGCAAACACTTTAAAAGTGGAGAACTTCCCAGATTTATTTGTTCATTAACAACTTTAAATTGTGGATCTGCTAGATGTCTTTTTATTTCAAGTTCTTCAAGGAAATCTAAATTTTGTTTTTTATTACAAATGTGTAGTATTTGGATGTCATTGGTGTGAAAGAGTGAGGTTGGATGTTCAAGTAGGTGTTTTGCATAATTTGACTTATCTGGTTGTTTTAATCTATATGCTCTTAAATGTTCGTTAAATCTTACTTCAAAATTTCTTTGTGTTTGACCTATATATACAGCATTACACTTTGGACAATTAATTTTGTAAACACCAGATTTTTTTAATTTGGGTAATTTTGTTTTTACATTTAACAATTTTGTACCAACATTATTTTGTGTTTTAAATGATATTATTGCTGATGTTGCCGAAGATATTATTTTTGATATTTTATTGGAAATACTTCCACAATATGTAATATTTTTATAACTTTTAATTTCTTTAGTTTGTTTAGGAAATATTAGTTGTAGTGCCACTTTCTGTTCTTTTTTATTAATTAATGTATTTATCAAATGAATTGGGTAGCCATTAGATGTAGCTATTTGTTTTATGTTATAAATTTCTTTGTCAAAGTTAATTTTGTCCATTGGAATTGAAAATGCCCTATGTATCATAGAATTATAAGCTGCTAATTTATTTAAAACACAAAATAATGTTGGTACAAAATTGTTAAATGTAAAAACAAAATTACCTAAATTAAAAAAATCTGGTGATTACAAAATTATTTGTGCTGTATATATAGGTCAAACACAAAGAAATTTTGAAGTAAGATTTAACGAACATTTAAGAGCATATAGATTAAAACAACCAGATAAGTCAAATTATGCAAAACACCTACTTGAACATCCAACCTCACTCTTTCACACCAATGACATCCAAATACTACACATTTGTAATAAAAAACAAAACTTAGATTTCCTTGAAGAACTTGAAATAAAAAGACATCTAGCAGATCCACAATTTAAAGTTGTTAATGAACAAATAAATCTGGGAAGTTCTCCACTTTTAAAGTGTTTGCTTTGATTGAGTCTTCATTTTATACATAGATAAGACGTAATTGTAACACAAATATATTAAGTTATTGTAAAGATCAGCATGATATAGTTTTTTCCTGGTTTTTCTATATCATTGCACAGTTATACTGATCTTAGAGGGAAATACATCCAGGATAATCCCTTAGGGCTAATAACATCTAGGCTTTAATATTGTTATGTCTTATTACTTCCATACTTGGTCTAGCCTTAATACTACCTAAACATCAGGTACCTAGCTACAAACAAACAAAATGTAACTTAAATGTCAATCTGACGATGCTTAATAGCGAAACGGCTGTCATTGAGTCTTTTAAAAAAAGCAATTTTTAAATAAATATTGGAAGTTTTGTTAAAACGAAGAGTTTTTTATTATCCTTAATTTTATTAAACCTACTACTTCCATCCGACAATCACAGAGGAATTAAATCAAATACGAAAATGGAAGAACAATTTAACAAAAAACACGGTGCAAAAATTCGACGTTTTCAACCAGGACAAGCGGTCTATGTAAAAATGAGCCACTCAAAAGATTGGACAGAGGGAAAGATTATTGAAAACATTGGTAAAGTAATGTACAACGTATTACTTAGTCAACCTCACAAGTTAATTAGAGTTCATACCAATCAGTTAAAATCAAGATACAACGACAGTAATGAAGAGGAAAACAGACTTGAAGCCAATTTACCACTTGAAATACTACTAGATACGTTCAGTCTCAATCACTCCTCCAAAAGTAATGTTCATGTACCAGATGAAGATGACATTGGTTCACGTCCAGATCTACCTGATGAAACTCAGTCTCTTCAAGGTGGAAGTCAACCAATTCCCAGTAGACCTATACGTAGTAGAAAAATGCCTCAACGACTTGCATATTACGACCTTACCTAAGAAAATAAAATATTCTACTTAAAAGGGGAAGATGTTGTAGACATAGACAGATAACTAGATTAGGAGATACAGTTTAGTTTTTGACAAGATATTTTAGAGTTGTCACTTATCTTTGTACTTTTTATAATTAATATATTCTCTGTATAATTAACGAGTTGAATAATTACATACTACGTTAGTTAACATATTAATAAACCACCAACAAGTGATTTATATATTTTTTTAAAAGATACAATTCTGAGTAGGTTAACATTGTCAGAAGAAGCACGTTTAAATAAATTACTGTCTAGTTCAGAATTAGGTGATAAAAAACCCTCTGCATATTATAGGGAACTCATGCAAATTGCTGGGGATAAAACAATAGATGAAAAATTATTGATCAAATTGTGGAGAAGAAAATTACCAGACGTAATCCAAATTGCTCTAACTTCTTCCAGTCAACAAGACATTTCTCACTTATTATCTTTGGCAGATAAAATTTGGGAAACACTTAGACAAAATTCAAAATCCCCTTAACGAAATGTCAAATTTAAATAAAACAATTACTAATTTTATAGATCATTGTCAAAATTATTTCAAAAATATTTTAGACAAACAAATGGAATTTGAGAAAGAACTCTCCTCTCTTAAAAACAATTTTTTATCAGACTCCCAATATCAATGTCAATGTCAACGATACAGAAACAGGTCGAATAGTCGTAATAGATCAGGGAGTTCAAATTATCATCAAAATAGAAGTCTTGATAAATCAAAAAAACTGTGTTTTTTTCACGAGAAATTCGGAAAAACGCCAAAAAATGTAACGGTCCACCCTGTCTTTTATCAGATACTTTCAATAAAAGTGACGCGAATTTAAAAAAACTAATTGCCCCAACCGTAAATAATTGTAATCTTACCAATAAGCTCTTTTCAAAACGCCTTTTTGTTTATGATAAAATTAACAAATTAAATTTTCTTGTCGATATTGGAGCCGATATCAGTTGTCTTCCACATAATATATTTAGCAATCATAAAAAAGATAAAAATATAACACTTACTTCAGCTTCAGGTAACACTATTTTTACATACGGAAAAAAATTTTTGAACGTTGACCTTGGTCTACGTCGAAAATTTCTTTTTCTTTTCACAATTGCAGATATAGCCAAACCAATAATAGGAGCAGACTTTTTATCTAATTTTGGATTGTTACTTGATTTAAAAAAACAAAAATTAATAGATAACGAAACTTTTATTATGTCCAACGGTATATTACAAAACGCTAATCAGGAACTTCAAAAATTATTTACGGTTGAAAATCAATATACATCTTTTTTCAAAAAATACTCAAGCATTTTCTCATCTCCTAATTTTCATTCCGAAGCAAAACACGATGTAAAACATCACATAATTACCGAAGGTCATTTACCTTATTGTAAACCTCGAAGGTTAGATCCTCTTAAATACAAAATCGCTAAAAAAGAATTCGAAGACATGGTGGAATTGACTAAACCAGCGTTTTTGTTAAACGAACAAATCGATGATACACAGATACCAACCACAAAGACAAAAAAGTCACTTTTTCTATTAATAATTTAGAGCACTTTTAATTCAATTTTACGATTTTATTTTTTTTTTGTTAGGAGGGGAGTATTTGTGGTGCACTTGTCTGGTTACGACGAGCACACAAAATGACTCCTATCACTTTTTGACTTACATTCTAATCATATTTTGACGTTATTTCAAGTTGACAGTTTTATGACATTATTTTATTTTGTGGTTATATGGTTATATGCAATTAGGCTATCCAACAACCTGTCAAATAAATTTCAATATGGCGTCCCAGGGCAAATATTGAAAGTAAAAAACGTTTATTTGTATATGACCGTGGCTTTGTGTAATAGATAAATTGTTTAATTTTACGGCAAAAGTCTGTTTTCGTTAAATTGATTGTACTAACCCTTACTTTTTGGAAGTCCATCTTATTAAGGATAATAAAAAACTCTTCGTTTTAACAAAACTTAATAGCGAAACGGCTGTCATTGAGTCTTTTAAAAAAGCAATTTTTAAATAAATATTGGAAGTTTTGTTAAAACGAAGAGTTTTTTATTATCCTTAGTCTGTTTTCGTGTTTACTGAAGGTGTTTGTGTTTGGTAAAGGATAAAAAACCTTAGTTTTTATTAACTTTTTGACTTTATTTGTGTGTTTTGTTTAGTAGAAAATGCCTACAACTTGTATTGTGGTTGGTTGTGGAAGCCGTTCAAGATAATTTATTTAATAATTTTTAATTAAAAGTGAAAAATAAAACAAAATTGTATTGTTAAAAAAAGTCTTTATTTATAATTACCTATAGTCATTGCTTTGGAGCAATTACTGCAATACCAAGGATCATTCGGAAGAATGCCTAAATTTATACACTCAAAATGAAACCATTTTGTCTCACAATTATCATAATAACATTAATAAGTAAACAAAATATTTTGCAAGTTTTCATCATTACCTTTTACTATTTTATATTCTTGTAATAACTTCTTTAAATAACTGCTCTTTATCTCAAAATAGCAACAAATCTCACACAAATACTACAAAAATTGATCTAAACAGCAAAAACGTTCGATACAATGGTTTTCTACATGAACTGTCACAACTATTTGCCCTGGACGGCCATATTGGATCACGTGGTTTGGATTGCCTAATTTTTCTTGAGTGACAGTCATTTGGCATTTCCTGTCAATGCCATTTCTCTCTTATTAAAAAGAAGAAGAAAAAAGGATCCAAGGAGGCAGGAAGCTGGGGAATCACCAGAGGAACGTCGCTAGGGAGATTATAGATAAGAACAAGAAAAAACAAGGAGTTGAAAGAAAAAGATTGTCATATAATTTTATACAGTATTTTTTTAAAGAAATGTATTAAAATATAAAGTTTTTTTTTACAATAAAATTTATATTTAGTGGAACCCCGCCACTAAAAGGTTCCTTTTTAATTTTAAGCAAACCTGGTAGGGGCTCAAAATTAATTAAATGCTATATAGCATTTTTATTTGTTTTAGCACTAAGACTATCCATTTAGAAGTTGTGTCTAGCCTTACTACATAATGTTTTCGTGCCTGTTTAAATAGGCCTCATACAATTTATTCTGAAAATGGAAGCACTTTTGTAGGAGCTCATAATAAATTAAACGATCTAGGTAAATTTTTACATACCAACCATGATTCAATCGTAGATTGTACCAGTGCCAAGTCTATTCGCTGGGTTTTTATGCCACCACGCCCAATTATGGAGGTCTATGGGAAGCAGCGGTCAAAAATACACCATTTAAAACGAGCTCTTATAAATCGAAATGTTACATTTGAAGAATTCAACATTATCTAGTGATCCCAATGATTTAAACCCTATCTCTCCTTCCCATTTTTTAATCGGCCGTTCTTTGAACATATATAAATTTATATTTGTTTTCAGTGTTTTTTTGGTATTATTCTCCTTAGCTATGCCGTACTGATGAAGTCTAAGGAGACAGAAACACGTGTCTACGGCTGCATTAGCGGGCTTAACCCAATATCTTCATTTTTTTATATATATATTATAGTGATATAATTTTTTTTGTAAGAATGTTTTTATATTTAATTTAGATTATAATGTTTATATCAATTATTTCACGTTGGGCTAACCAGATTTATAATGAATGTTTATTATATGTGTAATTATTATCGTTTCATATCAATATCAGTATAAATGTTAATTAGAAATATTATAATTATTTATCTCATTAATGAATTGTTAAAATAAATGATTTAAATGAAATATTCTTTATTAATATCGTTAACACGTTTTATTTTTTATTTATCTCAATAGATGGCGCTGTATTACTTTTATTTTAAATAATTTTAATTTTATTTTTTAATGGTTTAGAGTTTTATATACAAATAATATTATAAGTTTAGATATTATGATTTAGATTATAATGAGCATGAAACTTCTTTTCTCTAGAGTTAGGATTCAGCTGTCAATTCTAGTTGATTATAATTATTAATTTGTTTGATATAAATTTATTACATTTGTTAAATTTTTTCTACCTGTATACTTTTCTAGCAGCCTATATTATTGAACAAAATATAATAAAACAACTTGTACAATATCGTGAATTTATTATTATTCAAACTTTTAATCGACCCTTAAAGTATATCAAAGAAATTACCTTTACGCAAATATACAAATTTGTTCACAATCGTGAATACATATAAATTGTCACTTCGATTAAGAGAAATATTATAAATAGTTTTTTTGAATTTTTGAATTTGCCTCGCAAAATAAAGTTAGTACTCACATTGACATTGTTCACGTGACTCGATGCATTCCTAAGCGTAGAGATCGTTTTTACAAAATGGCGAATCCAGCCGACCGCTGCTACAATCGTCCCAGAATGATTCCACTTTATATCAATTTAACTGTGTTAGAATCTTTTACAAGTAAGTGATGGTTATAAAGTGTTGTTAAACTTGTATCAGATGTGAAAATTTACCATACTTTTAGGTATAACTGGAAATAACATCTTCATGACCAGTCAACCGGCAAAATTTACAATTATTCCATACAGAAGCACGTATTTCAGAGATGACCAGGAAACCAAGAGAGAGCTTTTTGATTGTGCACCGATTATTTATATCTTTTTCAAAACAATTGAATCCCTAACGACTGTTGTTATGCAAGGTAATAATTTTGTTTTACAATACAAACATAACCTATACTAAAATAATATTAACAATATAATTTTTTATAAATTAAGACATATTTTGAATAATATTTACTTAAATTATCATTCTTACTTATAAAAATCAATATTCACATGCATCCATAGTTGATATTTTGTGTATTTGTTTATTAATTTGCATAAATGTTTATGTTACAACTTTTTATTATTTTAGGGCTTTTAAATGTTATTCTGTGCTTATTTTATTAAAAACTTAATTAAGATCATTTAATAATCCTTTTAAATACTATTTTAGATACTCAAAATGTGAATTATTGAAAATACTTATTTCAAAATTAATCTGCACTTTGACATATAAATTTTGATAAATGTTTTTAAAATTTTTGATAATGTTGTAAATATTATTCTTATATACAATTTTTAATCAGAATACAGTATAAAATAAAATGAAAACATTATAATACAACCTTTTGTTAAATAAAATAATACAATTTTAGATTTGACGTTTAGTCTTTACATGTACATTATTGTACTTTCTTTGGAGCACCACACAGATAAATTCCATGTCTTTTAATACCATAGGCACTCTGGGTTTTCAACACTGAAGTTGTCTTTTTGTGCATTCACTAGCAATTATGATTTTGGAGCACATTTGTACTAACAAGAGGCATAATTCAAAGTCCTATCTTTGACCGTATACTTTAGTACACAACACTCAAAAAAAGTAAGTAGTTTTTCCTTATGCTAATTTGAACAACCTAACTAAATTATACAATTGTTTGTTTTAAATTCACTATAAGTAATTTTATTATATTTTGTTGTTTTAGATTTGAGTTTAAGAGTTTAATGGAATATACTATGAAAATTTGTAATCACCTTTACATAATTGGAACGATTCATCAAAATCATAAAGAAAGAATGTCATATAGATTCCAACTCTAGATAATTATTTTTAAATTATAATATCTACACTAATTACTTGTCATAATGTTTTAAAGATTAGTAAATCGTTTAATAATATCCTTTTTAAATTGATAATGAAATTGGTGAGTTAAATTATATCATTGTTTGATTATATTTGAATTATTATTCTTTTTAACAAACTATTATTATTTTTAACTAAATTATTATTAATTAATTTTTATATTTATTATTTCATTATAATATATATATATATTAAATGCAATTTTATATCTAATAAATGTTATCTGCCATTTATATGTAGTAGAAAATTCACCTTCAAATATTTGAATATGATAAAAAATGGTGTTAGCAACAGCCAGCTAAATATGATGATGAGGTCTCCTAAAATAAGCGGTGTCATCAACGATGTCAAAGACATCAGCGATAATGATTAATATAATTCCTCCATACCCAGAGAAATCCATACACGATGTGGATTGGTTTATTAATCTTCTTCCTGTTGAATATTTGTTTGTTTTTGTTTGGGATCTATTATGGTTTTGTTTGTAGCTGTTGTAGATTAAGGTTTTCGTCTAAATATTTTTCTAATGGCACTCACAAGGATTATGAGCCCAATGATTATGTAAATCGGTGTGGACCAAGCGTAGCTGTAATCTTTTGGGGTACTTCTTAAGCTGACCTTTTGGATATGTTTTTCTTCTTCTAGATATTGATGAAGTTGATCTAGTGGAATTTCTTTTATGTTAAGTTTTTCGAAATGAATGGGTTTTGAGTTTTCTGTAAGTAGTAAGGGTTGCCCTGGGATGACGTCTTCTTGATTAATAAATTTGATTTTCGGTGTCTAGAAACTGCAACTTAGTGGTTTTGATCTTTGTTTCTTCTGGAAATACTGCTATGTAGTGCGCTGAATTTATTTGTTGGTTGTTCTTCGGTCCTTAATTGTAGCAATTGGTGGATGCACTTATCAGCTTCAATGGCTATTATCTGTTTTTCATTTTGACAGAAGTAGAGCTCGTATAAGTTCTGACCTTCGTCTTGATACTTGTATTGTCAGAAAAGGTCTGAGTGGAATAAGGGCTGTTTGGTTTTTAGTAGGTATGTAATAAAGGTGGAAAAAAGTATAAATTTCGAACTTAACTATAGGAACATGAATAATAAAAACAATTCTACCATTTGATTAATAGGAATCAACTGTTAAAATTTCGTAATACTTGTATAAATTTTGAGGGTCATTACCAAAAATGAGCGTGTTAATTGGATAATAATTAAGTAGTATTTTAATTATATATTCTAAATCTTCTAACTTTAGGACGCTATAATATAAAGTCTTTAATTTTGCGAATACAATTGAGTTTTCTATATTATTTAATATTTCTATTAAAACTTACGTGCAGCTTGTAATTGATCAAGAGTGGTTTTTGTAAGGAAATAAGAGGAAAAGTCATTAACAATTTTTTCTAGTTCAGAGCTTAATTTATTTAGTTTTTCTGTAACTTTTTTTTCGTTTTGTTTAATCAGTGAAATACTATTGTTATAATCATTTATTATTTTACCTGTTAATAATATTTGTTTGTTTAATGTGTTTAATTTTTTTATTTGAATTCAATAAGACAATATCATCATCGTAACGTTTGCCATCATCGGCGTCTAAATTACCTGATATACTTTTAAATATAGTTCCTAGCCCATTTAAAATTCCTCACTTAATTCTTTTATTACCATGTATAAAATTTAGTTTTTCACTTCATTGCATTGTTTAATTTGATAGGTTATTGAATTTATTAAAATTTTTAATTCAGTTGCAAATAATGGATTTTTATTTTCAATTATTTGTAAAACATCTTCAAATTGGTCTGTTAAATGAATTAATTCTATTTCGATAACGCTTAGGTCAAAATAATGAATAAAAGAATGTTGTGAAGATTGTGTTCTAGCGTTTCCTAATTTGTAAGGGAGTATGCCTGGATTGGATTCCAAACTTGTGATTTTAATTTCTTGAGCTTGACTGACTATTACCAGAGCGAGAAGGGTCCTGTAATGGTACAATTTTTTGATTAGCGAGGGGTTTTCTTAAATTATTTTTATGGTAGTAGTATTAACTAATTTTCTATTTCTAGTGTTAGGTGAGATTATTTTATAAGTCTTAGCTTTAATTTTCTCATTTCGTTTTACAGGTTTTACTATAAATCTACGACTAATTTTATTACGTGCATTCGTTTTATGATAAACTAGTGTACCGGGATCATAATTTAATGGTTCGTGTCGGTTGGCATTAATTTTTTCTAAATTTTTGATTATTTGATTTGACATTCGTTTATTTAGCGATTTATAAATTTCGGCGGTAGTTTCTTTATGTTTTGTTATTTAATCGGAGTACAATTTTTGATTGAGATCAATATTAAAAGGATTGTTTGTGTCTAAATGCCCTGAAATAATTTCTATGGGACGTAATTTTGTTGCACTATGAATAGAATTGTTGTATCCCAAAATTGCATAGGGCATTTGATCTAAAATATTAAGATTTTTGTGAGTCTCTTGTATGATTCTAATATGTTCAATTAATGTTGAATGGAATCGTTCAATTATGCTATTTGAATTTGGATTAAATGCTGTGGTACGGTAAAGTTCTATTTTTTGTAATTTTGCAAAGTCTTCTATAACATTATTTTTTAATTCAGTACCTCAAAACATACGAGGTATGTGCATTAAAAACTATTTTTTTGTATACGCATTAGTTTGTAAATGTAAATCAAGGTCGAATAATAGCATTTGTCGAGGTATTTCTATTGTGTTTAGTAAATTCCTGCATGTGATAAACAATTAAAGGATATTAATAGTTTATATTAAATAATTCCTTAATTATAATTGAATGTTTTATAGAGTATTCAAATTGAGTTTTCTTGAATTCTATCTAAGGTAAAGAGTCGGGTTTTAAATTAAATAAAATAAAATTTTCTCTGAGCTAGCAAATATTTAATAGGGCTTTCAACAATCAACAAAAACAAATTTAAATTATACAACGATTAATAATTCAAACATCTCATTTTTTAAATATACAATATAAAAACAATACAAAAAGTATAAATAAATAAAAAATCAACAAATGTTCGCAGAGTTGCAAAAATTAAATAGGTCCCTCAGCTGTAGTGCGCAGTTATAGTTAATGTCAGTGTTAGACAAGTTCAGCTGTTGTTTAAAGCATTTTTTAGGTAGTCTGTGATCTGGCATTACCAGGATTTTTTTTAACCAGTTAAGCGATATTTTAAAAATATTATGAATTACTTTGACTCGTTCAGCTTCCAACCTGACTTTATAATCAGGGGTGTTTCTAGGCAAACAGAGAATCCTCTTTATAAGTTGTGATTGGACTTTATCCAGAATGTCTGCGTATCTTAAACTCCAGACCGGTATCGAGTTCGATAATGTACTAACTGATAAGGATTCAAATAATTTAATCCTGGAAAACCAACAGTTAATTTTGGTTTTGGACATTATTAGGAAGAGATCACCAGCAGCATGTTTGGCTTTTTCAGTCGCACTATTGGCCATTTCAGAAAAAACACAGTATTTTTGTTTTTTTCT
Source organism: Ophraella communa (assembly GCA_035357415.1). NCBI lineage: Eukaryota > Metazoa > Arthropoda > Insecta > Coleoptera > Chrysomelidae > Ophraella > Ophraella communa. The sequence continues at coordinate 26,454,717 of CM068981.1, forward strand.
GCATTGATGGTTAGGTTATTATAATTAGCATAATATTCTAAGATTTTAAGTTTCTTTCCGACATCTATCTCCGAATATGCAAGTATAACTAAATCATCCGCGTAAGCCAGCGAAAGGACTTCATTCTTGCTGTCCAGTTTTATGCACCCCTTTCATAAAAATAAATTGAGCGCTTTCATTTATTTTGATAAGTACCCTTATAATTTTGAAAGAAATGCCAAGACTAAACAGCTTAGACCATAGCAAGGCATGATTAACGGAGTCAAAAGCCGGTTTAAAGTGTATGAAAATTGCAAATATTTTTGTCTTTTTAAATCTGACGTAAAAATTTATTAACGAACTTCATACATACACATTGTCGATACAGCCCCGTTCTGCTCTAAATCCAGACTAAGTTTTAATATCAATAAAAACATTAAATATTATCATACATTATACATTATAAGTTATGATTTTAGAGTTAATGTTGGTAATAAATTACTTATACAATAAGAAGAAGGTAGTAATTAAGTTTATATTAAATTAAAAAAAAATACTTACAGATAGTAATATAGAGTAGCCTGAATATCCATAGCAATGGGTAGTTTTATGATCATCCATATGTGCTTGAATGTATCTAAAATATTAAATTTATGTAATAACAGCATAGTGAGTTAAGAAGATTAATTCGATAAGAGTATTAAAATTACGCCCCAGGATAATTTTATCCGAGGGTTGAAAATCTGAAGTTCTAATTATTTTCCAAAATAAATCTATCCTTACACCCAACTGAGCTAATCGGGCAACACTGTCCTCCATCTCTCCTGTGGAATTTCCAAATCGAGGAGGAAGGTGACAATTGGCGCCCAACTAGATTATCTAAATTTTTTGGTAGTTTTGCTTAAAATATTTTTATATATTTTTTTAATTTGTCAACGAATATTAAGTAAACATTTTTAAACAATTGGTATTTGGTTAAGGTAAAATAAAGATTTTTCTAAATATTTTGCCTATAACAGATTAAATTGCATGGTTACTATTATCTTACTTTTTTTGAAGAAAATTATTTTCTAATTGATTTTTTTTCTCTCATAAATTGCCTAAAATATTATTAATTTTCTCTTTGGAATTTTTTTTCTCTTAATTTGAAAGTAAAAAAGCGTTAACTGGTATAATCTTTTCTTACTAATATTCTGGCATTTAAATCAGGTTGAATAAAAAATGCGGACTGCACATCTTAAAACTAACGAGCTTACTTATGAAATAAAACTCCGCAATGTAACACCACCTACAAATGTAGAGGATACACGTAAAATTTTGACAGGTTTATTAAGTTAAGAGAATGCAAATAGAAGTTTTTATAGTGCACTTGTTAATAAATATAGTCATAAAGATGACGTTATTGGTATTAGAGAAACTCTTTTAGATTTAAAAGTCATTATTAGTACTTTTTCTGGTGATAAATCTGATCCTCTTTTTAGGCGTATTTCATCACGATTATCTCATTTATCTGGTAGACTGCAAAGATTAACAGTAGATACAGAGGATGAAAACAATGTTAAGGAAAATTTAAAAATTGAAGTTTTAGGTGTAGAAGCAGAGTTTGATTTAAAAGTAAACCCACATACCTTAACCCCGATTCAATCGTCAAGCCCTGCAACATTTTATAACAATCATAACTTTTCGTCTGAACCTATTTATAAATGGAACATTCAGTTTACAGGATCAAATCAAAAAGAGTCTGTTCATTCATTTTTGGAAAAAGGGGAAATGCTAAGAATTTCTAGAGAACTTTCAAAACAAGAATTGTTCATGAAAAGTTGTGATTTGTTTAAGGGAACTGCTTTTACTTGGTTCTTAAATAATAGACATAAAGTAAATTCTTGGGATGAATTGGTAACTAAATTAAAGTCTGATTTTCTACCTTGCTATTATGATCATGACAGAATTAGAAATTAATAATCGTACTCAAAGCCCTAATAAATGTGTAGCTATTTTTATTGCCTCAATGGAGGGTTTGTTTAATAGACTTACTGTTAAGCCTAATAAATTATCTAGAGTAGCTAAAATTAAAAGAAATTTATTGCCTTTTTTTGTTTCACATTTAGCTTTACATAACCCTAAAACAATTGATGAGCTTTCTGAGCTATGTAAACGAATCGAAGAATCGCGAACTTGGTCAGAAAGATATAAACCACATCCTGTTTCTACCTCGAGGTTACTTGAGCCTGATTTAAATGCATTATGTAATAATAATAATACTAATAAAAGCCATACAAATATTTCTTTGATATCTAAATCCATAACTTGTTGGAACTGTGCTAGACCTGATCATGTATATAATCAATGTTATAAACCTCGAATTGTTTTTTGTTATGGTTGTGATCAAAAGAATACAGTAAAAAATAAATATATAAAATGTAATTTAAACAACCTGAAAAGTACTGGAAATGCAAATCTGGACAACGTTTTCAGTCAACAAAGTCCAGAAAACAGACCAGGTTTATCACGAGACAACATGTAAAAGAAAATACTGTACAATTTAAAACTTCCATTGAAGAATGGAAAACATATCTATCTTTTGTAAAGTCCTTCCTTAATATTCTGTCTAATAATGAAAAAGATAAAAAATTTAATAACAGTACATTTTTAAACTCGAAAAATGATAATAATTCTAACAGTAAACCAATTTTAAATTCCAAAAATAATAAAAATTTGGATAAAGATCAATTTTTAAGTTCAAAAAACAACTTGCTACCTAATGTTAATTGTCATAATACTAGTCCCGTATTTGTGAAGAAACCAAATGATAACAGGCCATATCTTTATGTAGAAATTTTTGGACACTGACAGTAATTCCACAATTTTAGGTTCACAGAGTTTTTCTTTACCTCATTCTTTTAACATCCCTGTGGATTATGATCATTCAGTTTGTGTTACTACAGCTGATGGTAAAAAACAACAATGTTTCGGTTCTGTAACTGATCCTATATTTTTAAATAATCTAAGTTACAATTTTAAAATTTTGTTTATTCCTTCAGTAACTCAAACATTAATTTTGGGCATGGATTTTCTAAAACTTTTTCAGGTGGATATAAATTTTCATGATCTTTCCTACACTTTACTTTCATCTCTTTGTTTTATAAATACAATTTAACCAGCATCTAGACTTTCAGCTTTTTAAGGTGATTAATCTTTTTTCTAACATTGCTCCTAAAGATAAAATCAGTCGTATTCATATGATACAACATCATATTGATACAGGTGACGCTAAACCCATTTCTCAAAGACAGTATCCCCTCTCTCCAGCCATGCAAGAGCATTTCAATAAAGAAATAGACGAGATGTTGGATTTAAAAGTTATTCAGCCTTCGAACTCTCCTTGGTGCTCTCCGTTATGGATTGTTGCAAAGAAATCTGGAGAATACAGAGTTTGCTTTGATGGTCGTAAGCTAAACTCGGTGACCATTAATGATAGTTATCCTATGCCTTTAATAGATAGCATTCTCAATAAATTGAGGGATGCCAAGTACCTTTGCTCTATAGATCTTCGTAAAGCTTTCTTCAAATTTCCTTTAACAGAATCTTCGAGATGCAAAACTGCTTTCGTTGTTTATGGTCGTGGACTTTTCGAGTTTTGTACTATGCCTTTTGGCCTGGCTAATAGTCCAAAAACTATGGCTCGTCTCATGGACATAGTAATAGGACCCTCTCTTGCTCCACATTGTTTTGTTTATCTAGACGACATTATCGTCGCAACCCCAACATTTGAACTACATATAGAGACTCTTAAAAAGGTTTTTAATAGACTGAAGGAGGCTAACTTAACTATAAACCTTGAAAAATGTGAGTTTTCTAGAGAATCTTTAACATATCTGGGTTTTATCGTAGACCAACAAGGCCTTCGTACAGACCCTGGAAAAGTATCTGCCATTGTGAACTACACTATACCCAAGACTATCACCGAAATAAAGAGATTAATTGGTCTAATCGGATGGTATCGCCGATTTATTAAAGACTACTCTTCTATTTGTTCTCCCATAACCGATTTACTTTACGGCCGGAAAAAAGACCAACCAATAAAATGGTCACCCGAAGCTAATAAAGCATTTACAGATAATAAGAAACGTCTTACTTCAGCTCCAATTCTAGCTAAAATTTCGGAGCTTTATTACTGGCCCAAATTAAGAAAGGATGTTTACCATTATATTAAAAAATGTACCATTTGTTCATCATGTAAAACTTCAAATTTACCTACTGCCGGCCTTATGGGTTCATATAAAAACATCAATTTCCCTGTCTAGTCCATCCTATGCCAAAAGCAACTGCTCATAGTGTAATTAAATTTTTAGAAAATCAAGTTTTTTATATATTTGGTGATTTTTATGGCAAACTTGACGATTTGCAAACTATACCTAAACTATTTGTCGACGAAGGAAAAAACTTAAATACGCCTATGATAATAATGCAAAAATTTATAATTTGAGGAAACGTGATGTTCAATATCATGTAGGGGACCGTTTATGGAAAAAAATTAGGTTCTCTCTTCAAAAATTCATGATTTTTCAGCCAAATTTGCACCTAAGTATGTGCCTTGCGTAGTAAATAAAGTTGTTTTAAATTTAGTATATAATATTAAAAGTTTGGATGACAAATATTTGGGAAACTGGCACGTTTCCGATTTAAAACTTAATTTTACTAATTTTGAAGATAATTTACCTAATGATGATTATTGTTCAATAGTCAATAGTGACAATGAATAATATACCTAATAAATTAATTTATAATTGGCTTTTGTTTTTAAGTGGTTTAGAACCATATAGTTTGCCTGATTAATTAATAACTGTTTGGAGTTTATTGCAAAATATTTTAAGTTACTTAAAATGTTTCTTTATTTTCTGAATTTACTATTTAGAAATTGATTTATTTGAATTTAAATCAAATATAACTTTTATTATATTTTACCTTTCTAACCTCTATGGGTTCATTTTCAAGGTATATCTAAGTGAGATTATAGGTAAAACGGTGTAAAAAATTGTAATAAATGTGACATGTGTACACATGTACCGAGGAATAACAATCAATCAATGACTGTCTCTAGGAAAAGCTGATGTTTATTATTAAAAGCCACAATCTCAAAAATAATACTAAAAATCCCCCAAGGAAAGAGGTACTCTGACGAATAAAAAAGAAACGATAGGTTTTGAATTTGCAGGTAAGAAACTTTTGGAAAACGAACCTTAGATTGTCCTCTTCATAAACAAATAAATGGATTAAACTGTTTAAAAACAAACAGCCGATTACAAAAACGTGGTTTACAGCAAAATCTAGTAAATTGCGAACATTAACCACGACGTTAGTTTAAATTGATTAATTTGAATGATGTTTTTTTATTGTTTCTTAGTGTAGGCAGTGTTTCATGTGAAATGTGTGATTGATTTAATAGATATATTGCGTGATTTTCCACACTTACCCACCTTTATGTCTCGGGTGTAGAACAAAAAAAGTTTAACACGCGAAATTGAGTCATGTATTGCCAACTTTAACAAATGAAGCAAAAGCAAACGAATATATTATTCACCAAGGAATTTAATTGCTAAAAGACTGTAAATTGGTCGAAAAAGAATCAAAGAGGATAAAAACCGGAAGATACAGCACTGATTTGTTTTTTATTCTTCTTATTTTAGATATAGAAAAATGTTTTTTACGTATTACAATTAGAAGTTGTCTCAGTTAACTTGGAAACAATTAGTGTTTCTCATGTTTTTAGTTAAAGTAATTACTAAAATGTGCTAAGCCGAAACAGTGAAAGAGAAAGAGGAAGTGCTCTCCACTAAAATTTATTCCAATTAAAAAGTTTAATCCTAGATTCAGCGTCACAAAAACGTGTTACAATCATGCCACGTTAATGACGCTAATCCCAATTATTTTAGAAATAGCAAACTGCATTTACCGAAATTTTCTACTAGTACATCATCCGAAGGAAACCAGCCAACATTGTCTCCAAAAGCGTCGTTTAATTTTAAAAACATTAATTTTAAAGGGAACATCACTTATTAAATTGTTAGTATCAAAAGCAAACTTAATAGCAAATGATTTAGCGACCCCGGAAGCGTTTAAGAACCATGTATTGGAGATGTCTCAAGAAAAGGGAAAAACTGTTATGTCAAATGTTTGAACCAATGGAAATGTATTAATTTTTAAAGAAACAATTTTGAAAAACAATAAAAGTGTTATAACTAAAAATATCTGGCTAAATAAAAAGTATCCCATGTGGACGAATTATTCCAGGGCTCTAAAGCCCATAAACATTTTTTTACTGTAAGGCTAGGTATCTTTATAGATATTAAAGATTTTTCCTACTTTAGAATATTTTTTATAATCTATCCATCCGGTCTAACCAGGAACTATATACCGAGAATCCCCTTGCCCATGAAATTCTTCTCGCTGTCCACCACCTCCACTTCCAAAATACCTCAGTCACTGTTATTTGGGTTCCCTCTCATACCGGCATATCAGGCAATGAACTAGCAGACCATCACGCGAAAACCGCTATATCAGCCTCCTCACCCAACTCACTCATCCATACTGTGAAGGATCTCAAGGCCGAAACCAAAAGAATGGCCCAAACTGTATGGCAAAGACACTGGAACACCACTAACACATCTCTGTTAGTACTCCAACCTTCAATAAACAAACCGCTCTACCCCGGCCCAACAAATCAACCCAGACATGAACTAGCAGTAGTACGAAGGATCCGCATCGGCCACAACAAGCTCACCCACAGCTACTTGATAACATCAGAGCCTAGACCTACCTGCCAAACCTGCCAGTGCCGCCTATGTATGTATGTATGTATGTATGTATGTATGTATGTATGTATGTATGTATGTATGTATGTATGTATGTATGTATGTATGTATGTATGTATGTATGTATGTATGTATGTATGTATGTATGTATGTATGTATGTATGTATGTATGTATGTATGTATGTATGTATGTATGTATGTATGTATGTATGTATGAGTTAGGGGTGATAATTACACTGCGACCTATAGGATCTATTGTGTCCCCCCTTACTTGCCATGTTCTGATATTTTCTCAGACCTATAGCAGCTCTTCGAGTCCTATTTTCCTAAGGAAGTTTAGGACATCGTCGGGCATCAAATCAGGTAGATCCCTTCCTCTGTTTCATGTGCTCCTAGGTATCTAGCCCTAGAATTTTGCATTCTGAGAGTATGTGTATTGAGGCTTCATCCTCTTCCTCACAGAATCTGCACGTTGCTTCATCTGCTAACCCTAGTTTCTTCATGTGGCTTCTTAACCGTCAATGCCCGGTTAATATTCCCGTTAGAATTCGGAGCCTTTTTTTACTGAGGTTGAGGCAGCTAAGAGATCTCTTCTGGTCATAGTTCCCCAGTAGTATCTTAGATTGCCTCAGTCCTTCCAGCTGATTCCAGTACTTGGATTTTTCCTTCTCCATTTCTTCCCTTAGTTTTCCTAAGATTACTCTACTGCTGACCCCACAAGATGGTTCTGGTCCCAAATGTGGGGTTTCAGCTCCTTTTTTTGCCAGCTTATCTGCTGTTTCATTCCCCTCTATTCCTATGTGTCCCGGGACCCATAGGAGGGTGACAGTGTTCTTCTGGCCTAGTTCATTTAGTTTGCCTAGGCATTCCCAAACCATCTTCGAACTGATTATATTTGAGCTCAGCGCTTTGATGGCTGCTTGACTATCCGACATGATCACAATCTCTTGTCTGCGGTAGTTTCTTCCAATATTGAATTCCACACATCTTTCGATAGCGTGGACTTCTGCTTGAAAGATGCTCGGGTATGTGCCCAAGCTTTCTGAGTATTTGGCTCTCGGTAACCTGCTATCTAGGTTTCTTTTTCCTTGTAAAGGCTACTAGTGTGGTTTTGGTGGGGTTGATGCTGAGTCCCACCGAGTCACACCATTGTTCCGCAATGTTCAATCCTCTTTGAACAATATCACAGATAACATTTTCATACTTCCCTTTTGCCAGGATAACCATGTCGTCGGAATACCCTTGACATGGTATGCCTTCCCTATTCAATTGACAGAGCAGACTGTCCACAGTGAGACTCCACATAAGCGGGGATGCAACTCCCCCCTGCGGACAGCCTCTAGTCACATTAATGAAGATAGTGTCTTGTCCTGCCTCCATTTCTGCAATTCTTGTAGATAGCAGTTGCGACATCCAAATGGACGTCGTTCTATCTACTCCTTTCTCAATCAGTGCTCTTTTGACTGCCTCATGTGGCGTATTGTCAAAGGCCCCTTCTATGTCTAGAAAGGCACATACCACGGTCCCTTTTTTGTTCAGTGCGTCTTGGATTTCGTCAGTCAACTGTGTTAAAGCGGTTTCCGTGGATTGTGGATTTTCCCGCTTGGTACGCATGTTGACGGGGGTGCAATGGCACCTGTTCCAAGATTTCTGTTCTAATGTAGTTGTCTACAGCTTTTTCCATCGTTTTTAGAACAAACGATGTGAGGCTGATCGGTCTAAGGTATTTGGGGTGCGTAGTGTCCCGTTTCCCTGCTTTTGGGATGAATGTGATTTTGGCCCTTCTCCACGCTTCTGGTATGTATCCCAGTTCAAGGCTGCTCCGACTAATTTGGATCAGGTGTGGAATTATTGCCTCTTGGCCCTGTTGGAGTAGGGCAGGAAATATTCCATCCGTTCCAGGGGTTTTGAACGGCTGGAAGGTGTTCATAGCCCATCTCAGCCGTTCTTCACTGCATATGTGTTTTGCCATTGCAGTGTCTTCCCTGGTAGGTCTTTTAGCTTTCTCACTTGTTGTTCCCGAAGGGACAATTCCTCCGGGAAAGTGAGTTTCTAATAGGAGCAGAGCTCGTTCTTTTTCGCTTTCTGTGAAGCTTCCATCTGGCTTCCGTACTGCCATTTCAGTGTCTACTTTTCCTTTTGCCAAGACTTTGTGTAGTCTTGCTGCAGAGGGTGTAGCGTCTATTTCTTCGCAGAATTTTCTGAAGCTGTTTCATTTAGCTTTTCTAATCTCCTTATTATATGTTGTAAGTTTCTCGGTGTAGCTCTGCCAATCTCCATTACGTTTGGTTCTGTTGAGGAGCTGTCGCGTCTCAGATCTTAGGTTTGACACAGTGCCGCCTAACAATCAAGCACATTCTCACAGAATGCCAACTATATAGTGCAACAAGGCAGCAACTCGGGCTCAAGACCAACGTCAGAGTCATACCCAGTGACACACAACAAATCCAAATCGTGCTGAACTACTTAAAGACTATCTCGATTTTCTATGAAATTTAACCTGTATTTTGTATTTGAACTTACTTATTTGTAGCCTAAATTGTCCCCGTGCGAGTGACCATAGTTGCTGAGCACGTTAATTTAAATAAAAAAAAACTCTTAGGATGTATGCATCACTGTTAAAACTACTGATTTTTATTTAAGTAATCAAATGTCAATGTATAAAAATATAATTTTATGTAATTGTCAGCGGCAGTAGTTCATCTACACCACTGTAACAACAGGTTATGGGCCCAGTAGAAGAAGTTTCATTGATATAAGTGGTTCCATTAATATATCTTTATAATTTTTCGTGAGCTACAAATTTGTATCATGTCATTACCTAACTCGGGAAGCACTAGCGGAACTTCAACACTCACAACTGTGCAGTCAATTTCCACGTCTTTTCCAATTATAGACAAGCTGGATGGACAAGCTAACTATGCATCATGGAAATTTGCTATGAAGATGAGTTTGATGTTGGAAGGTTTGTGGGACATTGTAACCAATGGTGTGGATACAAACTGGGCTGTGAGTAGAGACAAAGACAATAAAGCATTGGCAAAAATTTGTTTAAGTGTGAAACCTACTTGTTATGTACACGTATGTAAAGCCACCACATCTAAAGAAGCTTGGAATAATTTACTGAAAGCATTTGAATCGAAAGATATGAATAGAAAATTCGATTTGCAAAGACATTTATTCAGAACAAGGCGTGAAAATTTTACTTTAATGGAGGAATACATCAGTGATATTATGTCTACAGTTTATAAACTAGCAGATATTGATGTTACCATAGATGACGATTTTGTTGCTTTTAATATGCTGAAAGGACTAACCTTTAGTTATTGCTTTGACATAATATAATAACAAAAATTTGTCACCGGATGAAGTTAAAACGAGACTCCCAGTATCCCAGTATCAAGCAGGTAGAGATGAGGCAGCTTTACAGTCAAAGAACACAAACAGGAAGGTCCCGAAGAAGAAATTTAAATGTTTTTCCTGTGGTGAAATTGGACATAAAAAACCTGATTGTCCTAAACGAAAAGATCATGATAGAGGACAGAAGAAAACTGAGCATCAAACACTACTTAGTACCGCTATGTTATCTACTTCTTTAAAAGCTGATTGGATAATAGACTCAGGCGCCATATCACATATGTCTTCAAAGAATGACTGGATGACAAATTTCTGTGTAACTGAGTAGACTAATATTTCAGTTGCAAACGGAGAAGAAATTATGTAAGAAGGTGTGGGAGATGTGATAATTGATCTAAATCAAAATGAATCTATTGTCACAAAAATAATTAAAAATGTGATGTATGTTATCGACGAATATTTTGTCAGTAAATGCTATGACCGGAAAGGGCCTCGTAGTTCTATTCAATAGATTTGGCTGCAAAGTCTACGATCAGATTTTAATGTGAATCAGATTTTAATGTGAAGTTGAATTCACTGGTTTTTTAAAAAATGGGTTATATGTTGCTAATATATGCAGTAAAGAACCAGTGAGGGCTTTGTCTACATTTACTTCGGATTATATGATGTGGCATAATCGTTTAGGTCACTTAAACCAAAGAAGTATGAAGGTACTGAAAAGTTTAGTTTCCGGATTATCTTTTGGAGATGGAAATCGCTACACTTGCATTCAATGTCTTGAAGGTAAGCAAACTGTTCAAAAATTTCCAACCAAAAAATCGAAAAGGGCAGGTGATTTATTAGAGCTCATTCACAGCGATATAGCAGGACCAATGGAAGAGATTTCATGGGGTGGAGCTAAATATTGTGTAATTTTTGTTGATGACTTCAGCAGAAACACTTTTGGATATATGTTGAAATCAAAAAGTGAAGTTTTTAATAAGTTTCGAGAATTTAAAGCTTTAGTGGAAAAACAGACAGGTAAAAAGATAAAACGTCTTAGAACAGATAATGGTTCATAATACGACAATAATGATTTCAAAAATTTTCTTAAAGTTAATGGCATAGTCTATCAAACAACCATTCCATACACTCCACAACAAAATGGAGTAGCGAAACGAATGAACAGAACTTTGGTAGAAAAAGCAAGATGTCTCTTATTTGATACGAATTTGGGGAAACGATATTGGGCCGAAGCCATGAATACCGCTATTTATTTGAAAAACAGATCACCTACCGCTGCTGTGAAAGAGGCAGTACCAGAAGAAGTTTGGACAAAAGAAAAAGTGAACCTGTCGCATCTGAGAATTTTTGGTAGTAAAGCTCAGGTACATATACCTAAGCAAAAAAGGCAGAAATTTGATAAGAAATCACATCAATACTTGATAGTGGGTTATTGTGAAAACTCAAAAGGTTACAGACTAATAGATGAGCAGAATCCCGATAAAATTATCAAAGCACGGGATGTAGTTTTCATAGAATCTGTTCCGATTAACACAGATGATTTAAACGGTACTAAAGAAAATAGTTCCTGTGGCAAATTTACTGAATCAGAACATATTCAACAAGAAAATGAACCAATAGCAGTGAAATATATACCACGAACTGATCGTCCGGTTCAAAACAGTTCATCGATAACTGAAGAAGTTGAGGATATTTCTGAGGAAATCATTGATCAGAGCAATATTAATGAAAACATCAGCTCGTTATCCGAAAATGAAGAACCTGAAATGGATTATCAAGATAGACGATATCCTCAAAGAGAAAGAAGACCGCCTCAAAGATATGACATTTCTAACAGTTAACAACTGTACTGATCCCAAAGATATTGAAGATGCTCGTTCAAGATCTGATAAAAAAGTATGGGAACGTGCAATGGAAGAAAAATTACGGTCACTAGCCGAAAATGAGACATGGGAACTTGTTAACCGTCCGCGAGGGAAAAATGTGGTTAAATGTAAGTGGGTTTTTAAAGTTAAAACGGGAGCCGATGAAATAGCTCAGAGGTACAAGGCGAGACTTGTGGCAAAAGGATTCTCCCAAAAATACGGGGAAGATTATGTAGAAATCTTTGCACCCGTTGTAAGACTCACTACTATACGTTTATTATTCGGACTAGCCGCAGAACTGGATTTAGAAATAGACCATATTGATATTACCACAGCGTTTTTAAATGAAAATCTTGAGGAAACATATATATGGAACAACCCTCAGGTTTTATTGAACCAGGAAATGAAATGAAGGTGTGCAAACTCAAAAAGGAAATATATGGTTTAAGACAATCAGCCCGCTGTTGGAATATAAAAATTCATTCTTTTCTGATAAATATTGGATTCACAAGATGCGGATATGATTCTTGTGAGTACACTAAAACTGAACAAGGTAAACTGATCATTATTGCGCTTCATGTTAATGATTTCTATATTTTTTCGAATGATCCAGATGAAATTCGAAAATTAAAGGAAGAAATAGGGAAACAATTTAAGATGAAGGATCTTGGAAAAATTACGAAATGTTTAGTGATGAGAGTTACAAGAAATAGATCAAAAGGAATAATTACTCTTGACCAAATTAATTATTTAGAAACAATTTTGAAAAGATTTGGTATGGAAAATTCTAAATCAGTGAGTACTCATTTGGAACCAAATTTGAAATTGGCAAAATATTTAAAAAACGACTCTCAATATCCTTATCAAGAGCTTATCGGAGCGTTGATGTATTTGGCGGTATGTACACGTCCTGATATTGCTTACTCGGCAAGTTATATGAGTCAATTCAACAATTTTCATAACACAGACTACTGTCTATGTTTTCAAAAATCTGGAAAACCTATTCAAAGTTCTGTTGATGCTGACTGGGGTAGTTGTATGGAAGATCGTCGTTCATTCACCGGTTTTGTACTGACATATGCTGGGGATGCAATTAGTTGGCAATCTAGAAAGCAAAGAAGTGTTGCACTGAGTACAACTGAAGCTGAATACATGGGTCTAGCTGAAGGAGTGAAAGAAATTATGTATGTGAAAGGATTATTTAGTGAACTATATAAAAAACATAAGTCAATTGTAGTCTATAATGACAATCAAGGAGCAAACAAACTAGTATATAATCCAGTATTTCACAATTGGACAAAGCATATCTCCATAAAATATCATTATGTGAGACAGTTGGCGGAGAAAGAAGAAATATCTGTACAATATCTCCCAACGGAAGAAATGCCAGTTGATATGTTAACCAAATCATTGTTTAGACCAAAGCATGCATTTTGTGCTGAACAATTGGGGTTGAGAAAAATGTAGTGATTTTATATATTTTTTTCTGGCATGAGATTAAGTGAGGGTGTTAAAACTACTGATTTTTATTTAAGTAATCAAATGTCAATGTATAAAAATATATTTTTATGTAATTGTCAGTGTCAGTAAAAAAATAAAAAGATAGTTGTTCTACTTTATATCATTGTGTATTTTAGTTCATCTACACCACTGTAACAACAATCACCTCAAATTCTTATACAGAGAAAATATGAGAAAATTCATTAAATGAGCAAAAAATTGGATATTATATGATTGTAATGTTTGTCAAAATGTCTTTAAAAAATGGTTTTGGAAAGATTTTCGGATAGCTAAAATTAATTTGAGTTAATAAAAATCCATTATTTGCATAAGCTCTTATAGCCTCAAGTGGCTTTATTCCAGATTCTATTGGAGGTAAGGTATATAAAAGATAAACGATTGCTACCAAAAATTTTACATTAACTTTAGAAAATAAACAAAATTTATCGAGAAAGTTCCAAAACTGTTTTTAAAAAGAATAAACCTAATTATTTTTATCTATGACTGATAATAATGAGGTCTTTTCAAAACGAATTAAAGTTTATTTGGCAAGAAGAAACCAAATAAATTCCTTATTTTTTTGTAAAATTATAAGTAAAGTATCTATATTTAAAAGAAGTGCAATTATTACTTTCTTTGCTACCCTGATTATGTAATATTCTTATATATTCTATCCCGTGGCTGGGCCCACGCACTTGTTTCTGCTCTGTGATCAGAGACAGCAGTGAAAATATCACAGGTTCTTGAAATGTTAACGCTTTAAGGAGTTGGTTTTCTGTTAAAAATCCAGTGATTTAATATATTAACAAATTCTAGGGTGTTAAAGTATCAGTAATTGTGAATGTCTTTTGATAGTTTCACTAAATTTTAACTAGTAAGGGAACTTTTATGTTTTATACATACTTTAAAGCTGTTAAATCTTTCACTGTTTTACTTTTAATTCAATTGCCCAATCACAGTTTAAAAATAACACCATTAACAATAATTTACTTTCTGGAAATGTCACTAGATCTTTACTGACTTCCCTCTAAACTCAAATTGACTTAAACCCAGCCGGACTGGCTTTTATCAAGAGACTGTCTTATATAGTCTATCGTATTCTAGAGTTTTTCAATATGGAGAATTATCCAATAGGTACACATAACTGTCTTTTCTAGAACAATTTTTACAGTAGGGGAATGAGGGGTAGAACCGGGTAGCTAAGGTAAAAAAATTCCATAGTACTTAATAATTTTATTTTATAACTGATATTTTGGAAACTAAATTCTATAAACCTTATCTACAGAATAAACTAACGAAATTAAAAAAAAATAATCTGTATTGACTAAAACAAGGGCATAACAAAAAATATTGCTAATTACGGTTTTGCCCCAGCCCCGGGGCAAAATCGGATAACAAGTGGGGTAAAACCGGGTATTTAAAAACAAGTTTAATTAAAGAGTTCTGAGGCAGCTGTTGCATCGTAACGGTTATTAGGATAGATTCCTGTTTTTAAAAATCCAGAGACAGAGACAACCTAACCTAACCTAACCTAACCGACTTCAAATTGGGTGACAACTTTGCCAGGATTTGCTCTTAGCCACGTTTTCACTTCCTGGCTATAGTAAGTGCTCAAGGGTGCCATAAAAATGACATCCAGATGTTGGAGTCGGTGAGTGCAATGGGGCGGGTAGGCCCGCTTTTGCCCCATCCGGTTCTGCCCCGAGTGTATTTCTACAACAAATTGAGTCACTGCTTTTTAATTCTAACCTAAAATGCAAAAATTTTCCTACACAAATGCACTACGGAAACAAGGGTTTCAGGCGATAGTTAAACAACATTTATTAACTTAGTCCTTAGTGGATTGTAGAAAGGGTAAAAAAAATTAAAATTACATCACATACCTGGTAAAACACTTTTCATTCAATAATTCACGATAGTGGCGATGTAGATGCTATCAAATTATTCTGACAACTGGTGGACGTGACACGACTATTTTGTAGCGATGGTTCATATATGGCGCTACCGGTTATGGAATTAAAGTCTGTACCCGGTTTTACCTCACTACCCGGTTTTGCCCCTCGTTCCCCTATTCAAAAATTGACATCACTACCAAAATTCTATTTTAAAATCGTATTACAAATAATAAATGATTTTAACAAAACATACAATAACATTACAAATACAATAAACTTATAGGTTAAATAATACATTTTGCAATTTATTCATAATTAACACTATTTATTATAATTATTTAGTTTTCTAACCTTAATTCAGTTTTAAATATAATATAAATGTCCATTATAAAGTTTATTTATTACCACTTAGAGGCCTACATATAACTTGTGTTAGTTGTGTATCTTTCATTGATTGTTTAACCTTTAGTTACTTTAAAATATAATGGTAATAGTATATTACGTAACGTGTGTGGTAAATATCATTTTACGCACGAATGGAATAGTTGAATTCCGTGAATGCGTAAAATGCTTTACAGCAATAGTTACGTACTATACTTTACCTACGACCTACTTGTACCTGCATTAATAATCTTTTTGTTAATAATAATTGAACAAGAGCAACAATAGATGTTTTTAATCATTTTATTGTATAATAATTAAATACTTAACATTTGTTATATTGGGTGGAGTTAAATTCATTTCACTATCACTTGACATTTTCTAATAATTGCATAAAACTTCACGCATACAAACAAGTTATAAGAACAATAAAAAATGGGATATTTTTTGATAATCTTTTTTTGATAAATAATAACGTGTGCGCATGCGGTCAGACGTCAGACGCATGCGCAGACGCTCAATGTGTAAAATATTTTAAATATGTCAGTTCAATGTACTTCTTATTGTAGTAAAACTCATTTTCGTCATTTTTGAGTGACTAATTTAGTGTTACTGTTTGGTTTCTCGCATAATATTAACATTTAGTGCATTCTTAATATTTAAAAGGGTTTCGTATAGTAACTGAAGTGAAATTATAGTACAAAACGAGTAAATAAAAGTGTCTTTTATATGTTATGATTGTATCCACAAGTTGAAACAGCTTTGTAAGTATTTTTAAAAAGTGTCTTGGTAATATTTAATTTTATAAATGTTAAAATAATTAACTTAATTACATAAAAATAACGTAAATTAAACTGGGAAACGTAATTAAGTACATTTATATTATGATCCATTTATACAGACAGAAAGTAGGGTTAATGGAAACGAATCAACTCTAAATATATATTAAATGCAATCTTATATCTAATAAATGTTATCTGCCATTTATATGTAGTATAAAATTCACCTTCAAATACCTATGTAAATAGGAAATTTTGAATAAAATAGCGACGTCTATTGTTGCTAAGTGGTTGCTAGGGAAGCCGTGCGATTATTTTACGTGCGTAAAGAGATACATTACATAGGTTGCAGAATGTGTGTTATTGACGGTTTAGAGGGGTGGTCGTAGGTAAAATAAATTATAAAACTTTCTACTAATTATACATTTATATCATATACTTGATAGACAATGTTACCGGTTTCATAATAACATCTTATACTATATACTTAAATTATACTTTAAAACATGATCATTATAGTAGAAGTTAGCTAGACATCAAAGTTGATTTCTTTTTATCTCTATTATTAAAAATATTTACGGGAGAAACTAAGATTAGAAAATAAGAACGGTATGCGCCAAAACAAAGAACACTGAAATCAGGAAGCCTGTGAAATATAATCGCGTCATATAAAACCAGTGACAATAGTTGGCATGATATTTTTAAAAATTGTTTATTCTATCAAACTGTCAAAAATATTCGAAATGGTGCTTACAACGCAAGAAAAAATATTTATTACTGAGAATTATTTCCGTTCATCGGGAAATGGTCGATCAAGTGGACCTAGTTTGTTAATTGTTGTCAATCAATTTCGTGAAGGGTTTCAGAAGCTTGCGCCGACTAATAAGTAGTTGTTAAGAGTCGTGGAAATATTTCGACTTAACGCAAAATCTGTATTGGTCGTTACTGTGACAACAAGTGCGAATCTAGGAAGGCTATTTCAACAGGTATTAGAATTAATCTAAAAATGAATTTCAGTGAAACGTCTACCCGAAGAATGTTTAAGAAGATTGTTGGTTTTCTATATAAAATACAGATTGGGCAACACTTGACCAGGCAAGACAAGACAAGACAAGAAATAAAGAGTTGTTTATTGTGCTTCAGTCATGGCAATGGTTTATGAACAATCCCTATTTTTTTTCTAATGTGTGGTTTACAGAAGAATGTCACATCGTGACCGTGTAGTGATTTGGTGCGCAGTGTCAGGTAATAGATTATTTTATTATTATGAACTAGCGTAGAAGACCCGTTACACTAAATCAAGTGCGATATAGAGAAAAAATTTGGACTCAGGTAATAGAATATTTGGCCCTTACTTCATGGAAGACATGCGTAGAAGATAGAAAACAAATTTTGACACCATTTTGTATTGATCTCAAACAATTCTGTCGTAACAGGATCATACAGTTGAATACTTAATGGTTCCAACAGGATGAGGCTACTTGTCATACCACGACAGCTTCCTTGTATGTATGTATGTATGTATGTATGTATGAATTAGGGGTGATAATTACACTGCGACCTATAGGATCTATTGTGTCCCCCCTTACTTGCCATGTTCTGATATTTTCTCAGACCTATAGCAGCTCTTCGAGTCCTATTTTCCTGAGGAAGTTTAGGACATTGTCGGGCTACAAATCGGGTAGATCCCCTTCCTCTATTTCATGTGCTCCTAGGTATCTAGCCCTAGAATTTTGCAGGGCAGGGCATTCTGAGGGTACGTGTATTAAGGTTTCATCCTCTTCCTCACAGAATCTGCACTTTGCTTCATCTGCTAACCCTAGTTTCTTCATGTGGCTTCCTAACCGGCAATGCCCAGTTAAGAAGCTTCCTTAGATATGATTCGAGAAAGTTTTGAAGACCGCGGAATTTCCCGTAACATGAATTTTCTTTCTTCTTCTTATTCACCTGATCTAACAACTCTTGATGCTACATGTGCTGAAACAATCCATTTTTCATAACAGCTAGGAAACAATATACAAATGGCAAACTATTAGCAACTAAAATTTATTCTTCATACTCCCCCCCGTTGGAAGCAGAATATCTTTCCACAGATATAGGAAACAAGCAGATCTTAGTGACACTACGTTTGACTTCACCAGTTAAGGTCTTCAGTGTAACCACTCTTACCATTTCATCCTTACCGGGATGAGTATTAATTATTCTTCCAATCTTACAGGTATGAGAAGGCAAATCATTATCCACTAATAGTACCAACTTGCCAAAAAGATCTTCAGGAAGATTCTAACAGTACCATTTGTTTCGTTTCTGAAGATTTTGCAAATATTCCAGAGACCATTTTTTCCAAAAAGTTTGAATCATGCAGGAACTGCTGCCTTTTATATCTCGAACTATTAGTTGTTGGGGAATTTGCCTTCTTTTAAGATTTATATTTCTTCAATGAAACCAAACTGTCCATATTTTACACTTTATTAGTGTGTACAAACAATAATCAACACTTAATCAGTTGCATGAAAAAAAATACAATGAATAATATGTAAGTAACGTCTTCACACTTTTTTTTTAGAATTAATTATGTCAAACTAATGTCATTATGACTGGCGCCCACGATATATTGATGCGAGTTGATCATACTAGGTGATTAAATTAATTCACTGTCATAAACAGTCCTAAGTCCTAAACATGCCCCCCGCCTTGAAAGGGGACGACTTTCAAAAGAGTTCAAATATTTTTAACACAAAGAATACAAAAACCATTTCAAAAATAAACATGTCGTTTAACGTTCATTAATGTTATCAATAAACTAATGTATTTTCCATTCACAATGCTGCTTCCATCGGAAGTGGACAAATCTTGGTGTATGGCCTTTTTATTAGACCCTGTTGGGTATTGATCAAGGCGACTCTACTAACTCCGTCTGGTCCTTTGATAACAGTCTGCACTCTTCCCAATCTCCACTTCATAGGTGGGAGATTGTCTTCCTTAATCAAAACCAAGGCTCCTTCTTGTAGAGAATCGTGATTCTGCTTCCATTTGGTTCTGGCCTGCAGCTCACTAACATATTCTTTGCTCCAGCGATTCCACAAATGCTGCTTAAGTTGTACTAAGTGCTGGAACAGGGTCAGTCGGTTTTGGGATGAAGTGGATAAGTCAGGTTCTGGCACCATACTGCACGTCTTGCCAATCAAGAAGTGTGAGGGGGTGAGCGGATTGAGATCATGGGGAGAGTCAGAAAGAGGAGAAAGAGGTCTTGAGTTTAATATTGCCTCGATCTGTGTCAATAATGTCGTTAGCTGTTCAAAAGTGAAAGATAGTCCTTTCGATACGCGGCGCAAATGATGTTTAATACTTTTTATCCCCGCTTCCCACAATCCACCGAAGTGTGGAGCGTATGGAGGATTGAATTTCCAGTTTATATTATTTTTGTGAAAATAATCAGAAAATATATTCTCGTTTTCGCATAAAAATGAACCTAGTTCGTGAAGTTCATTTTTAGCGGCCACAAAATTAGAACCATTGTCACTTAATATTTGAAATGGCATACCTCGTCTAGCAATGAATCGCTTTAAAGCTAACAAAAAGTATTCTTTACTCAAATCGCTAACTAACTCAATGTGAACGGCCTTCGTGACAGCGCAAATAAACAAACAAATATATGCTTTGGAAATCTTACATCTGCGACCTGAGCGACTTTTTGTTAGTAATGGACCAGCATTATCTACTCCTGTAATTTCAAAAGGCTGTCGCGGATTAAGTCGGTCTTTTGGTAAAGCGGCCATGATCGGCTCAATTCGCTTAGGTTTGAATTTAAAACACAGAATACACTTTCTAACAATCGATTTCACCAGAATTCGACCACCAATCGGCCAAAAATGCTCTCGAATCATTGCCAACTTTTGCTGTGGTCCAGCATGCAATAAATTTATATGAAATTGCCTGGCAATTAAATTCATTAGGTGAGATTTGGAATTTAAAATTAAAGGATGTTTTTTCTCAAATGGGAATTTCGAATTGCTTAATCGACCACCTACCCTTAAAAAACCAGCCTCATCAATAAAAGGGTTTAGATTTAAAAGAATGCTGTTACGATTTACCTGATTCTGCGACAATAAATCAGTGATATCAGTGTTAAAAAACAAAATTTGATCCATTTTGATAAGGATGTTAAATGCGCCTTTAGTTTCAGGAACGGTTAAGTAACTTGTTTTGTTCCGTAAGCATTTATCTTTTAATTTACAATTTTTTATGAATCTCAAGCCCCATGCTATAACCCGTTTTAATTTGTCCAGACTTGAAAAACGTTTTATAATTGAATCTTCAGATGTGACTGTAAGTAATAAATTTTGAGTCTTCTTTTTAGTATCAGGTAGTTTTTTGTTAGAAATTTCTCTTAGTGGCCAAGCAGCACTACCTTCTTTCAACCAAGACGGTCCATACCACCACAAGTCGTTCGTCATAAGAGCTTTGGGTTTGGTACCTCTTGAAATAAAGTCAGCAGGGTTTTGATTAGAATTGACATGACGCCAATGATCCAAATTTGTTAATTCTTGGATCTCTGCAACACGGTTACTTACAAAAGTACTAAATTTGTTTGGTGGTGACTTCAACCAACCCAATACAATTGTGGAGTCTGACCAAAAAACGCAATGAACGAAAGTTAGTCTTAGAGAAGTTTTCACCTTTTTTGCTAATCTTGCCAGAAGTAAAGCAGCAGATAGCTCCAGTCTTGGGATCGATATGGTTTTTAGTGGAGCAACCTTTGATTTTGCACATAAAAGATTTGTAAAAATTGTAAAAATTTGACCATTACTATTTGTGGATACAATGTAAATGCACGCACCGTACGCTGTTTCCGACGCATCTGAGAATCCGTGCATTTCTACTTGAACAGCATAATCGCAAATGACATGTCTTGGAAGACGAATATCATTAAGAGCAAGTAACTCCATTTTATATTCACGCCATAAAGTGTGGATGTGAACGGGAACAGATTCATCCCATAATAATTTTTCGAGCCAAAGTTTCTGCAATAACACTTTCGCAATAATTATACAAGGTGCTAAAAGACCTAAGGGATCAAATACTTGAGACAATTCGGAAAGTATTGTTCGTTTTGTTATTTTTGCATTAGCATTAGCATTTTTATTAATTTTATAAACCAAATTATCTGAATTAGGCATCCAATGTATACCCAATGTTTTAGCGTTTTCATGTTCCCCAAAATTCACAAAAAGGACATCCAAGTTATTATTTTCTACGTATTTTAAAATCTCATTGTTATTGGAATAAAACTTTCGCAGTTCAAAACCGCCTTTCTTTAAAATATTAGCAACTCCACTACATACACATGCTGCTTCTTCGATGGTGTCCGCACCGCTTAAAAAATCGTCGACGTAAAAATCAGTTTTTATTATATTAGATAACTTCGGATGTTGAGATTCGTTTTCCGTTGCTAATTGAAACAAGCATCTAATGACTAAGTATGACGCCGCTGCGGTACCATATGTTACTGTTTGGAGTTCATAAACATTTATTGGATCACTTGAATTTTCCCTCCATAAAATGCGTTGCAATTTTCTTTGTTCCGGTGCAATTAGTACTTGTCGGTACATTTTAGCAATATCAGCTGAAACGACATATTTGTGCTGCCTGAATCGAAGCAAGATAGAAAAGAGGTCTTGTTGTAAATTTGGACCTACATATTGCATCAAATACTACTCTTAATTTAGTAGTGAGGCTGTCTTGACGAATAACACCGCGATGGGGCATGTAATAAGATACATCCGCGGGCTCCAATTTTTCTACTTTTCGCATATGTCCTAATTGCAAATACTCTTGCATGAACTCTACATACATTCTTTTAAAATCAGGCTTTAAATTCAATTTCCTTTCTAACTTTAAAAAACGTTTGCAAGCAATGTCATAAGAATATCCGAGCTTTTCAACACTATCTTTGAATGGTAAAGTTACTATGAACCTTCCACTAGAATTACGTTTAAAATGTTTAATAAAATGTTTCTCACATTGAGATTCGTCTGGCGTGTAAAGCCGATTTGAATCAATTTCCTCGATTTCCCAGAATCGACATAAAGTTTCATTAATATTGATTTCGTCACCTTTAACAATTAAGTTACAAGTTTTATTGTTAGTTCTAATTCCCACGGGTCCAGCTACGATCCACCCAAACCTAGTTTTTTGTAAAATAGGCTTATTACGACCTAATGAAATTTGGCCTACACAAATAAGATTCCAGAACATATCGGCTCCAATAAGCATTTCTACTTTGTCCGGCTTTACAAATGCAGGGTCTGCAAGCTTTAAATGACTGGGTATTTTGAGCTCTCGTATGTCAATATCAACTACCGGTAAATTGTGAGATATTGTATTTATAACAAAAAACTGTTTGTAACTTGGAATGCGTTATGTATGGCTTGAATATTTAATTCGCATTTAGCAGATATGCTAGATGTAATGCCGTTTATGCCCCTTACGATGATGTTTACGGAAGTTTCTTTGAAGTCATTTAGATAACTCGTATGATATAAAACTTGATTGGGCTCCAGAATCTAGCAAAGCCCTAACCACATGAGGTTCATCGTTTTTATCTAAAATTTGAACAAGTACAGTAGAGAGAAAAACGTGTTGTACAGAGCTATAGGCTGAAAGAGCTACTTTCGGTGGAGGCGATGAAGGATTATCTAGATTTGGATCATTTTGTAAGGAATTATTGACGGAAGATGGTTGAGTATTACTTAAACTACGTTGCTCTAAATGAAGAAGAGTATTATGTTTGGATCCGCATTTTAAACAGTTACCGCGACGACAAGTTTTACTACCGTGTCCTCCTTTTAAACAATTTATACACAACCGTATGAATTTTACTTTATTAATGCGATCTTTAATACTAAGTTTCAAGAATTCACTACAATTTTGGATGTAGTGATTTTGTTTGCAAAACGCGCATTTTGAACTTTGATCTCCCCCTGTAACTACGAATGCACGCGTATTCGTATTGGACATTTTCCGTTTATCGGGATGCGTTTCAGAGACCATTTCTAACAAATTAGCACGCGAGTTTAAAAAGTTCATAAAATTATCAAAAGTGAGATTTTTAATATCTCGCTTACAATTTTCCCATTCACGTAGTGTAGTAGAATCAAGTTTTGTGGAAACTAAATAAATAAGCAATGTATCCCATTCCTTCACCGGCTGTTTCAGCTGTTCAAGTGCTCTAAGATTTTTTGATATGTTGTCATATAATTTTCTAAGGGCTGTGGCAGATTCTTTTATAACAGGCTCGCAATTAAAAAGAGCTTTTACATGATTATGCATTAGCAGTTGATCGTTGTCAAAACGTTTAGAAAGTGTGTTCCATGCTACATCATAATTAGCTGCGGAAATTTCCAACGATTGTATTATTTGGGCCGCCGCGCCCTCTAATGATGCCCTTAAATAATGACATTTTTGCACAGGACTTATTGAGTTATTCTCGTGAATGAGAGACTTATATGTATCCCTAAATTCCATCCAAGTTTGAAATGAGCCATGGAATTTTGGCAAATTTATTGTTGGTAGTTTTATTTGAGAAAAGGAATCAAAATTTTGAGTAGTAGATATGATATTTGAAGATGTTGGTAATTGACTATTAATATTAGAAATATTTTTGGTTTCAAAGTTTGATATTATTTTTTTAGATTTAGATACCTGTACATAAAAAGACGTTTCAAAAGTTTCTCTTTCTAACAACTGCAGCTCAAGTGCTTCATAATTTTCAGTTGCCAATTCTATACGTGATTGTATTTTCTCAAAATCATCCTTCACTAATATTAGATCGGCAAGCCTTTCTTTTAATTGTAAAATTTCTAATTCTGTTACATTATCGGATAAATTTTCTGAATATTTTGTGAACAACGTTAATTTGGCTTTGAGTACCCCCCGTTTCTTGATATCAGCCATTGAGATGAATTAATTAATGAAATATTGTATATATTTGTAATTATTTCACAACAAATCGAGGCAAGCGAAAGTCAAAGGGTAAGATGTTAAAAGTATGAAAATATGTAAAATAAAGGAATATAAGTATAAAAGTTGCTCACAATGTTGATCCTATACGCCAGCTAACCAAATATTTTCTTCCGTTTGTTTCACTGAAGGCTTTTTTCTTCCACTGAGTCGTAATAGATGCTCGACCGGGATGATATTACAAATTCACCTTGAAAACAACGCTCTGCTACCAAAATGTTGGGAATTTGCCTACTTTTAAGATTTACATTTCTTCAATGAAACCAAACTGTCCATATTTTACACTTTATTAGTATGTACAAACAATAATCAACACTTAATCAGTTGCATGAAAAAAAATACAATGAATAATATGTAAGTAACGTCTTCACACTTTTTTTTTAGAATTAATTATGTCAAACTAATGTCATTATGACTGGCGCCCACGATATATTGATGCGAGTTGATCATACTAGGTGATTAAATTAATTCACTGTCATAAACAGTCCTAAGTCCTAAACATAGTTTTTCGTTCATTTTCAATATTAGGCTCTGGTAGGGCATACAAATAATCACCGACCAAGAAATGTCCAGGAGTGATCACTTCTAGGTTTTCTGATTCTTCGGTGAGTGGAAATAACGGTCGTGAATTCATAATAGATTCGAATTGTGACGTAAATGTAAAAAAAATTCCTCTAAAGTTAAATGTTCATTATTTAATATAGATTTTAAATGCGACTTAGGTATTTTTACAGCGCTTTCCCATAAACCTCCAAAAGAGGGACTTCTTGCCGGAATAAAATACCAAACAATTCTATACATAAGTAAGAAGTTATGAATGTCATCCTCTTGAAACATAGAGGCAAATTTACTCAAATAGTTATTAGCTCCTACAAAATTAGTTGCGTTATCAGAATAAATTTTTTGGCTTATACCTCTACGAGATATGAATCATTTTAAACAGTTTAGAAATGCAAATGTGGATAAATCAGTAACAACCTCTATATGAACTGCGCGAGTAGAGAAACATACGAATATACAAAAATATACCTTAATAAACCTTTTATTTCGAAATTTAGTTTCTTTCATTTGGAAAGGCCCTGCGACGTCAACACCGCTTGTAGAAAAAGGTCTAGAAATGTTGACGCGAGAACTAGGCAAATCTGCCATAATTGAATGGTTAAATTTTGGTCGGTACCTAAAGCAAATTATACAAGATCTCAATATACCTTTTATAGTTTGCCTTCCTCTAAGTACCCGAAAACGTTGCCTAATTTTGTTTAGTAAGAAATTACACCCAGCGTGAAAATTCTTATAGTGTTCATTCCTTACCAATAGAGTTGAAAGTTATGCTTCCCTGGGAGAATTATTGGATGCTTTGCGTCATAAGACAAACTAGAGTGTGTTAAACGTCCTCCGACTCTAAGAATGCTATCAGAATCAAGGTAAGGACTTAACGTAATCAACTTACCATTCTTATTTACCCGCTTGGTTCTTTTTAAGTTATGTATTTCTCTAGTAAATTCTTCGGATTGAACTAATTTAATTGAAAATTTTAAGGCAGTTTCAGTCTCGGTTAAAGTAAGTAATATTTCTTAATGTTGTTCTAATATTATTTACAAATCTTAATAGATAAGCAGTAACATGAATTACTTTATTATAATTAGAATATTTATGTAGACTATCAAAAGGCGGAACGGAGTTTAAAACTAACATTGTCTTTAAGTTTCCGGTAAATCGACAGTCTTAATAACATTCGTAATAAACCACGAATTTTTTGAAACCTTTAAAAAACCCGGACCACACCACCAGGGTACTAAACCTTTAAGTTTTAAAGTACTTACTCCTCGTGATAAATAATCAGCGGGATTAAGGTGGTTCCATTTACAATCTTTTGTGAGAGATTGTATTTGTGATATTCTATTTGAAACGAACGTTTCATATCTGTGAGGTTCGCTATTAATCCACGACAGTACAATCATAGAATCGGTCCAACAATGGATGGCCTGAATATCAAATCTGAGTGCGCAGAGCAGAGCTCCGCATAGTCCTAAACGTGATATCGTTTGAGACTTAAGCGGTGCAACTCTACTTTTGGCACATATTAAGCGACTTAAAGTAGTATCAACGCTATATGTTACTAGATAAATACAGGTTGTATAAGCCAGTTGAGAGGCATCGCAAAAACAATGCATTTCAACTTGAATGTAGGATGATAAAGTTAATTGTCTAGGTACAGAAATGTCATTCATTTCCTTTAGTTGGTTATAAAATTCATTCCATTCAAATAATAAATCACCTTGTATGGGTTCATCCCATGATAATTTTGAAGACCACAAATGCTGTAAAAGTATCTTGGATTTTATCATAACCGGTCCTAAGAATTCTAGATGATAAAAAATTTGGGATACGATAGATAGCATAATTCTTTTATTCAGAACAATAAACAACTAAAAGGTTGAATTAACTTCCACTATTTATTCTTTAAATACTTTAAATGTCATGACAGCCGTTTCGCTATCAAAATAGCATCGTCAGATTGACATATTGAAGTTACATTTTGTTTGTTTGTAACTAGGTACTTGATGTTGATAAGTAGTTAAGGCTAGACCAAGTAAGGAAGTAATAAGACATAACAATATTAAAGCCTAGATGTTATTAGCCCTAAGGAATTATCCTGGATGTATTTCCCTCTAAGATCAGTATAACTGTGCAATGATATAGAAAAACCAGGAAAAAACTATATCCTGCTGATCTTTACAATAACTTAATATATTTGTGTTATAATTACGTCTTATCTATGTATAAAATGAAGACTCAATCAATGTAAACAGTTTAATAGTGGTGAACTTCCAAGATTTATTTGTTCATTAACTACTTTATATTGTTGATCTATTCTTCGAGGAAATCTAAATTTTGTTTTTTATCACAGGTGTGTAATATTTGAATGTCATTGGTGTGTATAAGTGAATGTGGATGTTTAAGAACGTGTTTTGCATAGTTTGACTTATCTGGTTGTTGTAATCTATATGCTCTTAAATGTTCATTGAATTTTATTTCAAAATTTCTTTGTGTTTGACCTATATATACAGCATTACATTTTGGACAATTAATTTGGTAAACACCAAAAATAATATCTTCAGCAACATCTGCAATAATTTCATTCAAATCGCACAATAATGTTGGTACAAAATTGTTAAATGTAAATACAAAATTACCTAAATTAAAAAAATCTGGTGTTAACAAAATTAATTGTCCAAAATGTAATGCTGTATATATAGGTCAAACACAAAGAAATCAGCAGGATATAGTTTTTTCCTGGTTTTTCTATATCATTGCACAGTTATACTGATCTCAGAGGGAAATACATCCAGGATAATCCCTTAGGGCTAATAACATCTAGGCTTTAATATTGTTATGTCTTATTACTTCCTTACTTGGTCTAGCCTTAACTACTTATCAACATCAAGTACCTAGTTACAAACAAACAAAATGTAACTTCAATATGTCAATCTGACGATGCTATTTCGATAGCGAAACGGCTGTCATTACATTTAAAGTATTTAAAGAATAAATAGTGGAAGTTAATTCAACCTTTTAGTTGTTTATTGTTCTGAATAAGATGAACTTTCACATAGTAAGGGTTAGTACCATAAATTTCATAATTCTTTTAGTTATATATTCATAATTAATAATATTAACTACAAAATAAAAGAAATCCTGTTTAATATTTAAAAACATGCCTAACGTTTTCGCTTTAAGTGAATCTTTATGTATTTGTCGTCATTAGAATTTGATGGTAAATGCGAAAATATTTGTGGTTTGTTTGAATTCCATTGTCTAAGTTTAAACCCAGCTGTATTTAAAATTTGATCTACCTCTTTGACTAATCTTGTAGCATATTGCAAATCATTTGCACCACAAATAAGATTGTCCATTAAAAATTGTTTAAAATAATGCCACTTGCACCAGGAAAAGTTTCTTTGAATTCTAAGGCTAATTGTTTTAAGCACCTTGTAGCTAGAAAGCTAGTAGGAGCAAGACCGTAAATAATCGTATTTAGTTTATAATGAGAAACGTCTTCATCTGGAGATGATCTCCAAACTATGCATTGAAAATTACGGTCTTCTTCATGAATAAACACCTGCCTATACATTTTTTCAATGTCCACGTTAATAATTATGTTATGAATTCGGAAATTATTAAGTATTGTGAAAATGTCGTTTTAAATGTAAGGACCAGTTCGTAGTACATTGTTTAATGATAACCCATATTCGGTTTTTGCGCTACCATCGAAAACCACGCGAAGCTTGGTGGTCAATAATGTTTTTTTCTTAACACCATGATGGGGTAAATAATCTTTAAAAGTAGAGTCGTCGGTTGTTATCGTTAATTTTGGACATGTGCCCTAATTTAATATATTCGTCCATAAATTTAGAGTACTTAAGTTTTAATTTAACATCCACCTTCAATTAAAAAATAAAAACGTTTTAGAGCTTGCTCCTTGTTACTGGACAGTTCAGCAACCTTTTCTTTAAAGGTACTCGTACATTTCAGCTTTTTGCTCGCAATTCTATTGCTAGCCATTTTTGGGAAACAACTGCGCATGCGTTTCAGACTTTTGACTGCAACAAAAAGGCGCACAAAAGTATAGAACCATTTCTATTTATTCAAGGTCAAATCCGCGCAATCTCGCTTGTTTTTAGGGAATTTTGATCGAACAACCCAAAATCTATGTTGGCCATAATGTCAGTTTACGTCAGCTGATTCTATCCTGTTGTCCTATAAGCATAATAAACATTGAAGTATTTTATGATAATATCTGTATGTTTATTCCGAAGTTCGTGTGAACTTACAGTTTGTATTTGTATGAAAATCCATGTTTTAAATTAAAGGTAACGTAACCTCAAATATTCAGAAACTGACAACACTTGTCAAATGACGAAAAAAAATCTCAAAAGTTGCGGCAATGTACGAAGGCATGGTCAAAATTTGCTAGCAATTCAAAATAGACTTGCAGGAAAAAGGCTGAAATGTACGAGTACCTTAAGTGGCAACCTTAGTATAAATCGACCATCGGAGGCTCGCTCGAATATATTTAGAAATTGTGCTTCACAGTATTCAACATCGGATTTGGAATTATTTTTGGAGGAGTCCAAAATCACTTCTTCCAAAGCCCAAAATCTTTTTAGTGCTGCTTGAATGTTTGAATTGGAAACATGACAAGTTATGGAGGAGGACTTTGGTTCTATTAATTTTCCAGAAATAATCCAACCCAACTCAGTATTCTGTAATACTGGTGAATTCATGTTCGTTTTAATTTGTTCTGGAAATAATAGATAATAAAATACATCAGCTCGTAATAATATGTCAATACTAGAAGCCCTGTCAAATTCGGGATCTGCGAGTAGAATATCTGTAGGAATGCAATTTCTTTTCTTTCAATATTAATTTGCGTTTCATTAATACCTTGCACAAGTATGCGTAATTTTCTTCGCGCCAAACCAAGTTTTTTCGCTAAATTAGTAGTTATAAAGGAGGATTCACTACCAGCATCTAGTGGTGCCCTAACTTTTAACACACTGCCATATTTGTCAAAAATTTGAATTTGAGCGGTTTATAAAAGAACCTTGAGTGTATTAGCACTAGTATTATGTAATACTAGGTTGCTACGTTCGTTATTGTCTGGAGTGTAAGAAGTGTTAATTTTTGAGAGAAATTGAATATTGTTAGTTTGTTGAGTAAGTAATGTACGTTGAGGAATAGAGTCAAATTGTGTACGAAAGAGGAGCAAGTCGGCGTATCCATTAAGTTAATATTAGTTTGAATGTTATTTGGAAGTAGTGAATTTTGGTTAGTGTCTGCATTAATTTGAGGATTAGCAGGTCTAGTACTTTTAGTAGGTTTGGATTTATTACCCAAGATGGCAAAATTCTCCATATGAAGTAGTGTATTGTGTCGCTTACTGCAAATTCTACAAGGGTTAGCATTGCAACTCTGGGAGTAATCTCCAATTTTTAAACAATTAGTACAAGCCTTAAGCTTTATAATTTCTTGCCATCGCAATGGAATGTCTAGAGATTTAAATTGAATACATGAAAAAATATAGTGATCCTTAGCACAGAACAAACATTTCTGAACATTTACTACATTAGTAGCAGCGTAAACTCGCGCGGTCTTTCTTGGAGAGCATTTTAAATTATTCGAAGGTTCTATTGTTTTATTATCTAATGGTTCTTAATAAATGCGTCTATCAGTTAGGAATATAATAAAATTATCTATTTTTGGGGATTATTCAGTTTTTGAGAATATTTCCCATTCCTTCTTTGAAATAGTATCAGGTTTATTTGAAAGCAGGTATATTAAAAAGTATCTAAAAATGTACGTAAGGAAAGGTAAGAATCTTTATTAACGCTTGCCAGATCAAATAAGTTTTTAATATGAGTTTTAATAATTAGCTTCGTATTTTCATATCTTTCCTTCAATAATCCCCATGCTAAATCATAATTATCATTTGTTAACTGTAAATTTTGAATAATTTCCAAAGCTTCACCCTGCAAACATGACTAAATAATAAAATTTTAAATATCTGATAAATTGCGGTTCTTGTCAATAAGTGATATGAATGTTTTAAAAAATTGTCCCCATTTGTCGTATGCTCCGTCAAAATTCGGCAACACAATTTGAGGTAATTTTACGTTATATTGGTTCGAAATGTTGGATATATTCGTATGTTCCGAAGCGGTCATGTTTAATAAAGCTTTCTTTCTTCATTGTTGTTTGTTTTGGTGAACACTGTATTATTATATTAACCGAGATTACTTAGTAACCATATACATTATGTGCATATAGTAGAACTCTTCATTTAAATTATATTACAAGACAATTTCTGTTGATATAACTGTATTTTGTTAATTCTAACCTTACTGATATAGGCTATCACCATTTAACTAATTGCTATCGTTACATTCAATTTCTCAATAGCACAATCCTCCTAATCTTTTAACACCAGCAAACAGCATAAAACATTAAACACCTGGTTATTTGTATTAACATTAGTTTTAACGTTCCATATCTATGAAACTCTGACAGTTTGTTGTGGAACGGTCCACGCGGTTTATTTAACATTATTATTATTAATTCGCACTTATGGCACATTCGAAGATAATCCCGAAACGAGCAACTTTCCTCAAACTCCATGATATATTTACGGCGTCACGTTAACTTGTTTCCTAAAATATGTGTCCTTTGATACTACGGAAGTTGTATCACACGAAATAGCAGCATAACGAACATTAAAAGTTTCTACTAGAGTACAAACAACAGAGCAACAACTACTAATAACAATTTGCGTTTGTGTGTCGCAGTATTATAGCGTGCATTATTCATTGCTCCGAGTTACAGATTCATTGTTTATCATATTTAAGAAAAATGTATGAGAAATTAGAAGTTTCTCGTATATTTTGATTATTTAAACAATGTGTAGTGTCTTGTATAACAATATAATGTTCACCAACAGTTTAAACTAATGGCACTACGTTTTCTTTAAGAACCATCCTTATATAGCGATCCTAGATCTGATTAATTACAATAATCTATAGGTTTACTCTATCTTGGACATCCGAGAACTGATCTCTATGGTAATTTTTGTAACTCTAAAAAACTATTAGCGCAAGGCTGCTAGAAAAAGCAGAAACCAAAATTATCAACAATAAAGCGCGGGTTTTTCAAATGTGTATGCTTAAGAAATAATTATATTTTTGGTTACGACACTTAAGAGAGAAATTATTTACTTAGCCAATGAGAAACCAACTTTGATTTAAAATTTCGCATTTTACATAAATCAAATTAATACTATGAAAAATGTATAAAACCATTATATCTAATAAGTCATTTGAATATTGTCTTAAATATTACTTATTATGGAAAAAACTCTAAACATAATGAAAAAACATTTTAAAGTGTTGCTTTTAGTTATTTGGAAGTGTTATTTAGAATATAACACAACAGCAAATTATAAATATTAAACAGCTTATTTAATATTAAATTATTAAACAAATTCTGTTTTCTTTACTAAAACAATAATAATCTTTACCTACTGTAAATCTTAAATAAATAACAAAATATAATTAATCTAGCAAATACTAAAACAATGAAATAATTGCACAAAATAAAAGTGGATAAAATATAATTAGATTTTTACAAATTAAATAAATTTTACAAACCTACGAGGTGTGTTAAGGAAATAAAGGGAATTTGTAAATTTCGCGGTTTTGGAGAGTACCATTGTCAAAAAAATTTTATAATGTTGGTAAACATGTCCCTGAAGTATGAAAATATTTTCAGCTGGATTCATTGTTGACTTTTTCAATGATAGCTGCTAGGGTTAGATGTGATTTTATCAGCTCAGCAAATTTTCGTTTGTTAAAAAAAGTATTTGTTTAAAATTTTGCATAAAAATATAATAAAGTAAAAAAAAATTATGAAATGTTAGCAAAGGTCCATTATAAGTCTGCAATGATTAGAATAAGTGATATAAGCGCTTCCAAAATGGCCGTGAAGATGATGAAAATGACAAACGCCCCTTACTTTCCAGAACATCAATAAAAAATAAAAACGTGAAAAAAGGAAAGAAACGGTTATGAACGATCGCCGAATCACAATCATAGAAGTCGCCGATGATTTGATTGGCCCATGCCATGAAGTATATAAGAATATTATTTTGGGTAAGAAAAGCGTAGCATCAAAATTTGTTCAGAAAATGTTGAATTTTGAACAAAATCAGCGGCGAATGGAAGTTTTTTAGGAACCACATCAACGACGATGCGGATTTACAAAAATGTGTGATAATAGGTGAGAACATGGATATAACATCGAAACTAGAGCTCAATATTCCCAATCAAGGCATTCCAGATTGCCAAGACCAACAAGGGCGGTAGAACGTGTAGACGATGCTCACTGTGTTCTTAGATTTTAATGGCATATGCCCCATTTTTCTCTTCAATATATTCCAAATGATAGTAGATCACTAAGAATAATAAAAAAACTCTTCCTTTTAACAAAACTTCCATTATTTATTTAAAAAATCGCTTTTTTAACCTCAATGACAACAAATAAATCTTGGAAGTTCTCCACTTTTAAAGTGTTTGCTTTGATTGAGTCTTCATTTTATACAGAGATAAGACGAAATTGTAACACAAATATATTAAGTTACTGTAAAGATGAGCATGATATAGTTTTTTTCTGGTTTTTCTATATCATTACACAGTTATATTGATCTTAGGGGGAAGTACATCCAGAATAATCCCTTAGCGCTAATTACATCTAGGCTTTAATATTGTTATGTCTTATTACTTCCACACTTGGTCTAGCCTTAATACTACCTAGCTACAAGCAAAGAAAATGTAACTGCAATGCTAATTCTAGCGAAACGGCTGGCATTGAGGTTAAAAAAGCAATTTTTTAAATAAATAGTTTTGTTAAAACGAAGAGTTTTTTATTATTCTTTGTGAGATGGACTTCCAAAAAGTAAGGGTTAGTACAATTAATTTAGATAGTATATCAGTTAGAGTGGTCTTATCGATCAATTAGTCTCACATCTTTTCCACTGAAAATCATGGAAAAACTATAGAAAAGGTACATTAGAGATGAGCTGAGTACCACGCACCCATTTCATCTCAATTAACACCCGCATAACTCAAGCAGGTCCATAGATGCAGCCCTCCACCTTGTAGTGAGATGTATAGAAGGCACGTTTGGCAGAACTACTTTCCTTAAGATCCTATCCTCCCTAACGAACAAGAATGATCCCGGTCTACTAAAAGGATGGATAGGAAATAAGCTCTCTAACAGAGGAATTGAAATAAGTGTCAATTATTGAAGATTCAAAAGACAGGCAGTGAAAGGCTGTTCAAAGGGTATTATCTCCATTGTGGAACATAGTGCTGGACTGCCTTATTAGATCCGTAAACAGACACAATAGGCTACGCTGATGACTTCGTCATTTTAATAACGTGCAAATGGCAACTACAAGAGCACTCTCTGTAACACTATGCAGGAGGCACTAAAAATCACAGATGCATGGTGTGAGAACCATTCACTGTCAGTCATTCCCGACAAGTCGGAATGGTTCTCTTCACCAAAAACGGCTTTCAGACTCCTTAAAGACAATCTAAACTTCTCTTCAGAGCTAAAATACCTTGGTAATGTCCTTGATATACTAGTAGCCACGAAAGCCACCTCGACCAGAGCAATAAATGTTATATTTAATATCATACCCCTGTACATATTTTTTAAAAAAGCGCTGATGAAACTAAAACGTTTTTGTTCATAGTTGGTGTTAAACCTAATGAAGAGTGCGATGCGGCAACTTAATACCTGTAGAAATCCCATTTTTGCAGAAGAAGATGGAGTGTGCTGCGCATAGATTTGAATTTAGCAAACCCTACATTTTTTTGAGTTGAGTGGTGCCGCCTCTTGCATCCTAATTTCCAGCGTTTTCTGTCGGGACAGTCTTAATTTGTTAGTTTCCTAGAGGCTATTGCTTCTTCAACGTCCTCCCTCCAGAAGCGTCCGAGTCCCCTTTTCCTTTTCGTAGGTGGAGTCCATTCCCATATTTTTTGTTGGCCATCTCTCATTTGTCATTCTCTATAATATATGTCCATACCAATTTAAACGTTTAGGTATCCATTGGTATCCATTAAATCTAGGTCCATACCCATTTTTTTCTGAATATCGTCGTTTCATACTTTATCAAGCATAGTTAGTCCACAGCATCGTCTCCAGTAATTCATTTTCATTGCATTTATTTAATTGATTCCTTTTGTTTACTTTCCAAAGTTCTGCTCCGTACTATCCAATGCTTTCTATGATGCTGTTATACATTTTTATTTTATTTTGTCTCAATATTTAAGTGTTACATAGCAATCCGTTTAGCTTCCTAGTAGCCTCTCTCGTTGGCCCATTCTTGAGTTTATTTCGTTGTTGCTTCCTCCGTTCGATGTCTTAACTATTTGAAACATTCTGTATTTTTATCGCTTCCATGCTTATTTTTAGACTCTTTGGTTTTTCTCCAAATACTAGATATTTAATTTTTTGCATATTGATTTAGTATTTTTCAAGGTTTTGTAACATGTAGTCTATATAACTCTCATCTTCAGCCAAAATGGCGAGGTGAAGTATAATCTGTCCTCTCCAATTAGGATACACATATGGCAGCACTTCTCCACGTTAATAATTCTACGTTTAGGTAGAGTTTAAAAAGCGTTAGGGCAATGCTACAACCTTTTTTTAAGCCCTTGGTAATCGCAATGTCGTTGGTTAGCCTATTTCCGACTTTAATGTTCACTGTCATGTTTGTATTGAGTTTTTGTACTGCTCTTCACCCTACATTATATCACTAAATAACGCAGAGGACACAAACGGGGAAAGCATAATAAATATCTACATGGAAATATGGAACGGTATGTGGTGTTTACCCAGAAGCATGAACATGCCAATTCATTGTGCTATAGGAAAACATGCAAGTGTAGTTCAGGCGGAACTGACTGGTATGGCCTGCTGTTTTGGTATTTAATAACAACATTTAAAAAGCAAGAATGAAAAATAATCTTTAGTTTCAAAATTTTAATTTCGTAATTATTTTTTTACAGAATTAAAATTATGGATTTCATAATTTTAATACACGTATTTCCATTATAAAAAACTTAATAGAAATTGCCGATTTAAAATTATGAAATACATAATAGAAATTCAATAATTAAAATTATGAAATAATAATAGAAATTCAATTTCTATCAATGTTTTTCATAATGAAAATTCAAGAATTAAAATTATAAAATACATAATTATTGAAATTCAATTTCTATTATATATTGCGGTTGCCTATCTTGCTGTAATGCATTTCAGGTACATATGTCACCTATATAGTTAGTCAACCTCAATACATAATTGAAATTGAATTTTTATTATGTATTTCATCATTTTAAATCGGCAATTTCTATTATGTTTTTCATAAAGGAAATACGTGTATTAAAAAAATAATTACGAAATTAAAATTTTGAAACTAAAGATTATTTTTTATTCTTGCTTTTTAAATGTTGTTTAAACGGCACGCCATAGACTGGCATAACTGGCAATAAAGATACATTAATTGGCATGCATACATACAGCAGACGAGCACTACTATTCTTTAAAAATTTTAAAATAACTTCGGAATAATTCTAGACTGTCATCAAACCCTGACTAAGACAACTGTGGACTATAAAGTCATAGCTAGCTGGGTGAAGACGTCAAAGTAGGTGAAAACGGTAAACAAAGAATATTTCAAAGTTAAGCAAATTTGATGGAAAAGGCCAAGCATTTAAAAAATGTTTTGATGAATCAATAATCTTTTTATATTATTTTTCTATTCCCGTTACTTTATTGACAGAGTAGATATTTTCTCAACATTTAAATATTTAAAAATGCTTTAGTGAAACATTATTTTTGGCAAACAAAATGTGTTGTGACACAAATAAGCCTCGAGTAAATAATCTGTTTTTATAGTATCAAAACACTGTGAATTGATCCACCCCGATTCCGGCCATAAACAATTTTCGAATTAAACGGTTTTGGCGGGGAAAAATAGCATGGTATTTTTCGTTTTTTATCACAGCATTTATGTTAGTTTATTTTATTGCAAAAGAATCTTTTGTAGTATAAAGTAAAAGATTAAAATTACTGTTTAAAGAAAAAAAAAATAAAACGAATTTCTTTCGATACATTTCAGTCGAGGGAAACTACAAAGAACGCGAAAAATTTTTGCACGAATTCAGATTATAAAAATTGCTAACAACTTCCTATGTTTAACGATCCCTTTTATAGATCTCAAAAGAATAAGGAAAAGACTAAAAATTCTTTGATGTTTAAACTCCGAAGTCTCTGATATATCAAATATCTTTTTCCTTTGAGATACAGACACTCACTATAGGTAAGTAGGTGGGCTTAACCCTCCCATTAAATTGTAAACCTTCGGTAGAGAAGGAAAACATCGATTTTTTAATAATTTTCCCGTATACCAAACGACAATTTGTGGTATAATGAATGTGTGTGGAATATATATGAGGATTGGATGTCTGATTATAACTCATCATTATGCTAATAGTGATCGTCGGCAGAACTGGATTACATTCGACAGATTTATATGGTAACATAAAGTCAATATTGCTGTTCCAATCCGCTAACGAAGGCACAATTTGTTTATTTAGTAAACAAATATGTTATTTTCCCCTAAATCCTTCATAAAATTTGTGTAACAAAAGTAAGAAAAAAACCCTGCTATTATCAAATATAATTCAAAGCTTATGGATTTAATTTTACATAAGCTCCTTTACATTTTGATTTTAACGAACTGTTCAATTTCGATATTCGAATAACTGCTTTAAATAATCCTATTAATTATAATCATTAATTCATTTCAATTAAAGGCACAGGTTAATATTCCAAAAGCTTAACGTTTCCATTCAGTTTGTCTGACTGTATTAAAATATATACACGGCAATTGAAAAATTTATAGAAATAAGATAAACATAGAAAATATCCCAACCATGTCAATTCTGTTCTATACAGTTACTAAATGTTAATATTTAACAACAAAACAAGTTTAACAGGACTTGGCTTCTATGATATCTCAAAAGTTTTTTCAGTGGAAAGATTACATAGAGAGGCTTGGCATTTTTCTATTACATAGAGGGCCGGTTGCATAAACGCTGGTTAAACTTGTCATATTTATTAATTTTTAGATGAAGTTGACGGTGCAATGTTGTCGGCTTAAATAATTTTCCCCGAAACCAAATAGTTAGATTTTATTTAAATTTATTGTACTAATCCTTACTCTTTAAAAGTCCATCTTACTAAGAATAGTAAAAAACTATTTGTTTAAACTCAACTTTCACGTTTAATTAAAAAATTAGTTTTTAAATTACAATTAGAGTTTCGCTAGAATTAGCATCGTCAGATTGACATATTTAAGTTACATTTTGTTTGTTTGTTTGTAGCTAGGTACCTGATGTTGATTAAGTATTATTAACAGTATTAAAAATAGAAATGGAAAAGGTTTATATACAGGGTGTCCAACCTTACGAAAAATTTCGGTATATGGGTTGTTTTAGAAGATATCAAAAAATGTTATTAACAAAAATAAGTTGAGCATTTGGTATTTTTTACCGATAAACATGCGCTCTATAAATTATTTTAAACTGTATTACAGCACAAAGTTCGTCACTAAACTTTATATTGTTTTAAATTTTATTTCTTCTCAGGATCTTAGTTAATAACTTGTACAATACCGATGAAATCGTCTTCACAATGGCATACTGCGAGAATGAATTGCGGTTTCCTCCTCTTCTAGGCAGAAACTGCTTAGGTCTATATATATCTGGCCTATAAGCCTCGTGTACCCCTATAGTGTCTGGGTAACATTTCTACTATCGCTCGTACACTGGTACACTCGTGTGGTACACAGATGGGTCCAAGATAGATGATGGAGTAATGGAACCGAATTTCCGGTTGTCCGAATCTCTTGGTAACGCCCCAACTATCTTTCAGGCGAGGATATATGCTATAGATGTTAGTGTCGAGGAGGAAAAGATCTGATAAGTCAGAGCTAGTCTGAAAATATAAATAATCCCTTAAGAAACTGGCAAAAAACAGCAAGGTCACAAAGGTCAAAAAGCCACATCAC
The DNA here is from genome assembly GCA_035357415.1 of Ophraella communa. Taxonomy (NCBI): domain Eukaryota; kingdom Metazoa; phylum Arthropoda; class Insecta; order Coleoptera; family Chrysomelidae; genus Ophraella; species Ophraella communa. Next base: position 26,494,011 of record CM068981.1, read on the forward strand.
ACCAAAAGAAACTGGGGAAGAGGATCGACTACGATCTCACTGTTGCAGCTTCCTACCTAATTTAACGGGCATAAACAGTACCATACAAGCATTGAGTTGAGTATTAACATCGGTTTTGAGCCAAAGCTAACTTGCTTCTCATATGGGCTAACTAGTTGGCAATGTTTTTGGTATTATTTCCTGAAAACTTATTAAAGTTATACCTACGGACTATTCGGTTTCCGTAGCTCTAAAACACGGTGAATATAACTATGACAGGGTGGTAAGTTTACTAAATCCTACAACCTTTCCCTTGGAGGTCGTTACCCCTGTGATGCTGAAAGCCTTTGAACCTCACTAAGCAGTTCACAAAGCTTATTGGAACTTCTAGTCCTTGTTAGTTTTGTATTAACACTCCAGCCAGTCTTTCACAAGAAGCATCTGTCCTTAATATAAAGGGCTGATCATATTGTGGATGGTAAACCTGTAAGTTCTTCGAAAAAATTTGTTTTAACATTTGGAACCCGGCCTCTCTTTCTTCTGTCCATTGCCACTTGACATTTTTCTTTAGTAATTCCATCAAAGGTAACTCCATTCTACTCAGGTCTGGGATGAGCCTTTTATAATAGTTTAAAATACCTAAAAATCCTCTAAGAGTTTTTAAGTTAATTGGAGTCTGAAATTCTTTCTGGATCCATGCTTACTCCTTTAGTGTTTAAGATATAGCCCAAATATTTAACCTCTTGTTGGTAAAATTGACATTTCTTTAGATTTAATTTTAAACCTGCCAATTCTAATTCTTTCAAAATTATTTTTAGATGTTGCAGATGCTGATTATTATCTTCTGAGAAAATTAAAATATCGTCGATGTAATGGAGAGTTAAAGGTTCATATTTATTTAAAATGGAATGTAAAGTTCTTATCAAAGAAGCACATGAACTCTGTAACCCAAAAGGTACTACGCAGAACTGGTCCACCCACCATGAATGCAGTGTATTGTCAACTTTTCTTGTCTAATGGAATTAGCCAGAAACTGTGCTTAAGGTCTAATTTTGAAAAAACTTTTGCCTTTGTGATTCTACCAAATATTCCTTCAACATTCATGGGGCTTTCATACTGCTTCTTTGTATAACCATTAATATTCCTTGCATCTAAGCATATCCGGATTTCCCCAGACTTTTTCCTTACACAGGTAATTGCATTTATATATGATGAATCACTTCTCTTGATTATTCCATCCTTGAGCAAAATAACAATTTACTGATTAATTATTACATTTAATGTTCGAATTGTAGTCCTCTATTCGAGATGTGTGTTGCAGTAGGTGGACTACAATTCGAACATCTAATGTAAATAATATTAATTAGTTATTGTTACATTTATTTTTATGGTTCCTTTAAGCTTAAAGGCTTCCTTGATTAATTTAACAAAAATAAAAAATAAAGTAATATTTTCTTGATTACCTATGAACCTATTTTATTTTTGAAACATTTGTTGAATACACAATGGAAGACCATATCCAAAATTATAAACAAATGTACAGGGTGCTATTTATAAATTTAAAGTTAGGGGTTGTAACTAAGAGATGAATATTTAGGGGATAATTTTTTCCACGCCATATTAAAGTGTATTGGAAATGGAATAGATCAGTTTTTGTCTCATTCGAGAATCTTTATTCGTTTAAGAGATATAGCCTGAATAAATTAGTCTGGGACACCCTGTATAATTTTTCCCAATAATTTGCTTGTTGATTTTCTCCCCAAAAATATTTAAGAAATACTTCTTCAAATTTTGCCAAATTGTTAATGTTCTGTTCTTTGCTACAGAACCATACTAGTGCATGACCTACTAACATACTTCGTAAAACTAATTTTTGCTCTGTTATATCAGTATTATGTTTAAGTTTATTTCTAATTATGTTAGTGAAAATTTTCGGATGAATTGTATTTAAATTTCCATCAAATTTGATACCTATATCTTGACAAGTATTTACCCTTGTATAAAAAACAGAACAACCTTCCCCTATATGTCGTCGTACCTGATCTTCTGCTCTACCTATTTCCTCTTGTGTTTGTTTCCTAAACTTATGCAATTCTAACCCCAACTCTCCTTTAAATTTTCCCATACTCTCTTCTTGTTTTTCACCCTGTTCCTTCAAATTTCCAATTTCTTTATCCATATTTTCTTCTACTCTTTGAATTTTTTTATTTGTCTTGATTTATCTCCTTGCCCAAATTTGTGATCTTTTCTGTATTTGCTTTTATCTTTTCTCTGCTACCTCCAACTTAAGTTCTTTTCCATTTTTTTTAAATTATCCATTTCTGTAGACTTTTGATTTTCCACCTCCATCAATCTTCCTATCATTTCATTTCTCACTTCTTCTTTCGTCTTCAATTTTTCGTTTAATTCCTTCGACTTCTTTTTTAACTTCTTTGTTTTCATGTTTAATTTTTCGTATTTCTTCCATGCCTGTGCTCAATTCTGTTGTCAACTCGGTAAACTACTTTTCTACATCTAAAAATTTCTTATCCAATTTCCTGTTTAATTTCTCATTATTTTCATCCAAATTCTTCTTCATTTATTCTTTGGTTATATCTAAATTCTTCTTCATTTTTTTTGGTTGCATCTAAATTCTTCTTCTTATCTTCTTTGTTTTCATCCAGTTTTTTATTCAAATTAATCAACATTTCCCTTAACCAATTATCACCCGTTTCTTGTCTTCTATCGGTCTCTTGTTCTCTCGTTTTACTCCTTCCACATCTTTCAAACATTCCTACTTCACCCTGTTAATTTCCATCTCCTATTTCCTGTCCTTGTATCAAATGCTCTGCTATAAAATCTCCGGTACCTCTATTCCTTTCCTCGTCAACCTGTACCTCTGAATCCATTCTTTCCCTCTGCTCCTCAATCTGTCCTTCTTGCATTTCCCCTACTTGTTATCCATCCTTAAGTTTCATTCTTCTTTCTTCCATATTTTTTTTTTATTCTTGATTATTTATTTATTCAAATTTTTATCGAGACCCTTTTATGCAGAGTCCCTACTCGGGCGCCAATTGAGATAATTTTTGAATATTTTGAATAATTAACCAAATTCCTATCTTACTAATCCCTAGCTGCTACCTATCTACCTTATCTAGTCTTAACTAATTACTTAACTATCTTAACTAACCTTAATTACCGCAAAATTTGTCTTTAAAATTGTCCTTTTCTATTTTTGCTTCCCTTGCTTCACTTATCTTCTATAGGTTTAAATCTCCTCCAGGTCTTCTATTCACTTATGGAACAGCTATGCTTACAGCTACTTTTAAATTTTGAATTTACTATATCTTCTTGGTTTATTTAGTTTATAATTTTGGTTCAGCTACATTACTTTCCAGCTTAATTACTTTCACTTTACTTTCTGAATATCTTTTTTGTTTTTACCACTTACTTTTACTGTTTCCAAAATCAACTAACTGCTACAGTTTTCTTCAACTGAATCTTTTTTTGTTTTTTTATTATTAATTACAACCTCTTCTATTTGTCTTTTACTTCTCTATAAATTATACATTTTAAACCTGTTTAACTTTTTTAAAATTCATTTCATTCTTCTCGTGACTTTTTCAAAAACTAACTGTCAAACTTCTATCCCCTGGCAACGAAACTTCTCACTCACTCTCATTTACACTACTTACATAAATTTTTATAATCTAAAATAATAAACTTTGACATTTACATCAAATTTTGACTTTTCTCCGAAAATAAAAATAAAATATTAAATTAAAATAAATTTTGAAATGACCCTTAAATATAACTACCTTTTCAATATAAGTATTATATCTATACCATAGCTTTAATGTTCTATAGAGCCTATGTGCGATCCATTATTGATTATGGATGTTGTTTATACGGATCATCCTGTAACACCAACCTTAAAAAAATTGACAGGATACAATTGTAACGTGTTTTTTTCTTCTTTTATTATTCTCTAGCATCAACTACAAGTAATATGTAAAGGGTGTTGTGTACCCCAGTAGTACTAATGCGCAAAGCGTGTTGCCTACCTGGGTTTGTTTTGTGGTTTAGGGAGAAAGGTACTTTCGTTATTAAATTTTGCTTAGGTTAAGTCCAGGTATTATGTACGTGAGTTGTTTTAGTTAAACTAATACATATGTGTCTTTTAATTGGACGCCAATAAGCAATACCATGTTAACCCACAAGTCAGCCATTTTGAGAAAAACGATGTTAAAGTTTCAGATAACATATTTGCCCCAAAATTTAAACGGTTAGTGATTAGGTCATAATAGTTTACCCTCTGTTTTTTTTTATTGATTGCTCTCATTTGAAATAGTTAAATTACGCAATAATCAAATAATACTGCAATTATTTGACTCTTTTATTGTTATTGCAAAATCCGGAATGTCACTAAATTGATATTTTGTTAAAATAAATATTGTCTGGCACATAACACTCTTTTGAAAAACGTTCCTTATCAAGAGAAGATTCCAGTTGTGTACATATATCTACATATATGTGTACATATATAACCCTTAACATCTAAAGGTTTTTTTTTATTACGGGTTTTGGTACCCCCTATGTCCTGATATTGAAAGGATTACCATAGCTTGAGATCTAAGTCACCACCTCCTTCGAAGGGACACCTCAGGATTACAGATAAGCTCTTATAGATCTACATACACAGAACTTTTTTTGTATCTCTCTCTTGAATTTATATTTATCTACTTGTTGCGTTGATTTGATTACTCGGTACCTTCAGTACCAGTACTGAATTATAATTATTTACTTGTAGTGTTGATTTCAATACTCGGTACCTTCAGTACCAGTACTGAATTATAATTATTTAACCATTGTGTCAATTTCATTATTCGAACCCTACTGTTTGAGCAAAGCTGACAATTATTACTATTTATTTTTTGTTACATATTGTGATATTGAAGACCTAAATTGTTACGTAAAGTAATTTATATTTATTTTATCTGCTAGTTTTATTTATCTGGTTCACCATATTGATAAATTATTATTTGTTTGTCTTGGTAGTTCTCTGCTAGTGCCTTAAGACTCAGGGGTTTCTGGCTTTAACCGTAAAGCCAGTGGCGCGGACTCAATTCTCTTTATTTCTACTGTTTACCTCTACGGCTGAGCTCGGGCATAATTTGCTAGTAGAGTTACCGCTAGCTGAGTATTGCCAAGTTAACTTTTTAACTACCTTTCTTAAACTAAACTCAAAGAAACGTGGCACAATATAAATGCCTAAGAATCTGTATGGGTGGAATGATTTCTTCTCCGGTGAATGCAATACTGGCAGAATGTAATGAATATCCATTAGATTTGCGACGACAAATATTATCTAAAAAATATTTAATGAAACTAAAATCTCCGGAGTCACGCATGATCAGCACATTAGGTAATATCGCGAGAGAAAATCAAACCGCTATTGGAAAATTAAAAATTCCCCACCACTGGTAGATGCTTTTATTGAGACCAATGATTTTCAAAATATATTTGGTAAAATGAAAATGATGCTCATGTATACCATTCCATATAAATCATTAATTCACAGACATAGAGTCATAATTCCCAAATATCACGAATCTCGTCAAATAAATTACGTTCTTGTAAAATCCATACTGGCTGACTTTGCAGATAAAACTGTTATATTTACTGATGGATCTAAGTCAAACGATGGTGTAGGCTGTGGGGTATTTATCCAAAGTACAAACCAGACATTAACTTTTAAATTGCCATATATGTGCAGCATATATACGGCTGAACTTTTTGCAGTCTTAAAGGGTGCTACTTGGTTAACAACCCACAATGTACACGAAGCAGTTATATTGACCGACTCTAAATCTGTTTTAGAGTCTATTAAAAATATGACATTCGAAGGAATGAAATGTTCCATGCTTTGCACTTTAAAAAACATGATTGCAGGGTTAAAAATAACATTTGTTTGGGTAAAGAGCCATATTGGGATAACAGGCAACGAAAAAGCGGATAGTCTAGCTAAGGAAGCGGTTCAAAGTGGAGTCTTCTGTAACATTTATACCTTAAAAGATTTGTACAACTTAATTAAAAATGATACAAGGTTAAAATGGAAACAGCAATGGAAAGAGATAACTAAAAAATCTCGGAATACATATTTCCAGATCCACTCCACCTTACCTTCTCTCAACCAACATCTTTTAAATTTTGATTTCACAAAATTCCACTTTGCTACTATTTTTAGATTAAAAACAAACCACGGACGATTCCCATCGTATCTGGCTAAACTTGGCCTGGTACAATCATCTGCCTGTAGTTGTGATAATAACTCCATCGGAGATCTGAACCACACATTCTTTGGCTGCAAGAAATATCTTGGTAAAATCAATGAGCTAATTAGTACCCTAATTAAAAGAAACTATTCACTATCATTAGTAGTACACCTTCGGTCTCTGAAGAAGATAACTTCATCGAAACGCGCGTCAGGCATATAAAAGTGTGTGTTGGTGTAGTGGTAGTGTAAACGGTTTTCGGTATGTGCTATATATACTGCATTACATTTTGGACAATTAATTTTGCAAACACCAGATTTTTTTAATTTAGGTGATTTTGTTTTCACATTTAACAATTTTGTTCCAACATTATATTGTGTTTGCCGATAATATTATTTTTGAAATTATTTTGGAAATATTCCCACAATGTGTAATATTTTTATAACTTTTAGTTAAAGTTAAGTAAAATAATTTTGACTAATACATACATTAAATAGGTCAATTATAACTGATACTATACGAAGAGTTTTTTATTATTCTTAATAAGATGGACTTCCAAAAAGAAAGGGTTAGTAAAATAAATTTAATTTAATTTTAAAACTACTTTAGTAGAAAATTAAATTATTAAAAATTATGTATAAATACCAAGACAAGTGTAATTACGTTTAGTAGTTAGTCGCTATGTTCCATTCAATTAATATAAACAATATCACAACAGAAAAGTTGGTACAATTTGTTAATAAAATTTTAAACAAATATAGGAAGACGTTGTAAAGTAAGAAATAAAAAGTTAGAATGTTTCACACAATTTCAGGTCGCGAAGTTTGCTACCGATACTACGAAGTTTTTTTGTATAAGCTTTTTTTTATATAGAAAATATCGCAACTCCTCAACAATTTTTCAATAAAACTAAAGTAAACACAAACCCACTAAATGAAGTATAACATTTAATCAACAACATAACATAAATGATATTGAAAATATCATCAATAACCTAGTAAAACTAACTAATAACTACCATTGTTTTGCGTGCTAATTAATTAACGAAACTCATCAAGGGGTATATTTACTGATATGTATAGTCAATCGAATTCGTTTATTTAATGCCATTTTGGCGAGTTTAATACTCATTTTTATTGTTGTGGATATTTGCGCTAAATCCAGTTTCTATAGCATTCCGTACTATAAATGCTGCATATCGTTTTTAATGAAATTTTTCGAGGTCTGTGCGTCATTGCATATTCTATGATTTCAAACTGAAACTACAGAAGTGTCTACTAGTCGACTAAAACAAGCCAGATGAAACCAAAAAGTTTCTAAATATTGCTAGAGCGAGTTACTGTATTAAATTTAATCATTCGTTATTATCATCCTATATCAGAGCTGTCCAACTTCATTAAATAAATTCAGCTTAAAGCTACGCCCGCCTTATAGAATATTTCCAGAAATCTTCAATAAGTTTTAATAGTTATTATATGGTATATAAAAAGAACTTTATTCTTTAAGCGGTCAAAAATACATCTTTAGGTGTATATACATAAACGTAACAGAAGTACGTTTTTATGCATTAGCGGAAGACAAAGAATTTTAAGTCCTAGGAGTAGAAGTCAGTCTTAAATGGAGATTATTCATTATAAAACAATTTTGGAATAATAATTAATAGCAAAGTTTGGACAATTACTTTAAACATGAAATCTCGAAGATGTTTCAGGTTGCTGCTGATTAGAAAAAGATATTTCTTAAAGAAAGATTTCACAATTTTATCATATATTTTAATTTGTTTGAATGAACAATTCAATATTTTGTGGGAATAATCCACTCTATCCTTAGCCAATATGGGTCATAGCCTAGTCCTGTTAAATAAAGCACAAAGAAAAAACACCGCGGGGGTTAAGCACATTGGGCTGCTTGCCAAAGGAAAATTAATCCGTGAGCCTACAGGTAGAGCAAATAGAGACTTATTGGATGAATGGTCAGTGGGCACAAAAGGATCCTGGACTCTTAACCTAATCCCGGATGTAAGCACAAGACGAGGAACTACACAATTTCTCACAAAAAATTGTTTCTTTAAAAGTTGCACATTTGGAATAGGAAAAAGCGCACATACGGCCATGAAGAACAAAGTGATTTATAGGAGGGTGATCGAAGAAATAACAGTAATAGTAAAAGAGAGGGAATAGAGCAGCAAAGCGCACTACAGCAGTAATCACATGTCTAGATACGCTGACCTGTTTCGGGAAGTGACGCTGATAGCAGGGAAGAGAAACGTTTGGAGGTTTGAGCTGGTATTTGATCAACTTGTGGCTCCCTATGGAGCGACCGGTCCAGAAGGGGGTTTTAAACACAGTTGGTTGAATCCGGAACTTAGGACTTTTTCCCAAAGATTTCCTCCAACCAAAAATTAAGGCTGGCCTCTTTGGAGAAACTATTAACACGTTCGCTACCTAGTAGTGCTACCACAAGAAAAAAAAATTGTGAAGATTTATGTTTTGTCGAGCTTTAATCACGCAGTGCTCTTGGACGCTTTATAGATTATCTTTGTTACGTCATCGTGCTAGCAACAACCATCATATGCTTAACCTTGTAATCAGAAGCGTTTTATTTGTTAAAAATGGGAATATTTCTGTAGGATAATATTTATTTAATTTTATGGGAATATATTTATGAATAGTTCTCGAGGGCTGGGTGCCTACCGGGCGCGTCCCCAGGTAGCGGATAGTGGATCCCCAGAGGAGTCGCCGAACTGCTTGAGTAGCTAACACTGCAATAGGTTGGGGAAGTGACGAATCTGGGGGTGTGCGTCTATAAGGGTGGCATGGTCTGGCAGGAGCAATTAACAACTGCAATATTGCCAGACGGGTCACTCCTATGGGCGTACTGCGGACCAACCCCCCCAATGAATGGCCGCTGGGGCATATGCGGTCGCGAACGTTCCCCTATGGAAACCAGGTGAAACCCCCTGGTATGCAGCCTTACTCCGACATGCGGGGCTCTGCCAGAGTGGACCGACATTCTCTAGCTACTCGTGGGAACAACCATGGATGAAAATAAAGTAAAAGAGAAAAAAATACAGCGGGAATACACCGCTAAATTGAAGTAGGAGAAGAAGGGAGGAAAACACTCTCCTTCAACCTCTCGGAAAGCTCCACTTCAAGCCGGGCTACTTGGTAGTTGACTGTGAGACATCACAGTCAGCGGAGTGGCTAAGATTCAAAGTGTCACATATTAGGAAGTCGGAAGGTGGAGAACTCACAACATGCAAGGAAGACGACATCCCTAGATCACATGTTGTGACAGTTTTCCTCCCCAGAAGCAGCAAGGGGCTATCAGCTAAGAAATTACTTCAGCTGATAGAGGTCCAGAATGAGGGCCTAGTAACGAGTAGGTGGAAGGTCCTGAGTGCAAAGCAAGAGGTGGCAGGGCAACTCTTGAGGGCAGCGATAGACGAGCTATTCTGCGCTACCCTCAAGAAAAATGGATGCACCATTTTTTACCGGTTCGGAAAAATCCCCGTTCACGGTATTAAACGGGAAACGGAAAAGAAGAAGGAGACTCTGGGGAGCAGCGGTGGGTTAGTAACCACCGAGGTCGGTGGTCCTGTGAGCAGAAGAAACTACCTCTTCTCCTAGGATTTGATGCTAATAGGCACAATACCGTATGGGGGAGCACAGACACCAACGAAAGAGGTGAGAAAATTTTTGGAATCTATCCTTAGTACTAATCTTGTCATACACAATATAGGTAATACCCCTACTTTTGTAACTAAAACAAGAAAAAAAGTGCTAGATATTACTGTAAGCACACCGAATCTATCATAGCATTCAATTTTTCACCAAAAAGGTAATACGCTGACATAAGTAAAGGAACCGGGAAGTGACGCTGATAGCAGGGGAGAGAAACGTTTGGAGGTTTGAGCTGGTATTCGATCAACTTGTGGGTCCCTATGGAGCGAGCGGTCCCTTTCCTTTCAGGAGAAGGGGGATTTAAACACAGTTGGTTGAATTCGGAACTTAGGACTTTTTTCCAAAGTCTAGAAAGATTTCTTCCAACCAAAAAACAAGGCTGTCCTCTTTGGAAAAACTATTAACACGTTCGCTACCTAGTAGTGCTACCACAAGAAGAAAAATTGTAAAAATGAACAAATCCAATGGTATTACTTTAATTTAGTACCACAAGAAGAGCTAAATAATCGACGTATTTCAGTTTCAAGGTTGTACAAACTTTTGTCTTATCACTAACTGAAGTTCTACTGAACTAACAAATTTATTTATTTTACACAGAAAATACAGAAAAGAAAAGCTATAACTTCAGAACTAAAACTTGTAACTAAATATCAGAACCAAAACTTAAAACCACAGACAATATTCTTTTCTTTATATAATAAACCGAACAATCGAAATATAGAAAAGTAGCGAAAGCACAGTAAATACTTAAAACATTAACAACAGTTTTACATTTAAAACTGATTGGCTTTGGATTCTTTATCAGAATCAACAATAAAAAATTTTGAAATTGTTAACTAGTTAAAATATGAAACCGGTCTATCGACACTAGAACTGATCCATGGTCCTTCAGTCAATTGATCAGCTTTTGATTCTGTATCAGACATAGTAATAATTTTATTGGATTTTTCGACCCAGACCAGCCACAACTTGCAACCGCCCTGGTGGACAGTAGACAGTAGATCCGACCTATGGTCCTTCAGTAAAATATGATTCTGTTTTCAATAATCAATTCCATAGTGTCAAAGCTCGGCCGAGTTCATTTATCAGATTCATTGGTTTTCGGTAATTAATAACCGGTAAATCAAGCGCAGTTAAGCATAGCATAATAAGGCAGCCTTACCAATGTATGGCTGTCGTCCATTTGCTCCGCGTGACGTATTCATAATCATTCTACTCAAATCCAACCACAACGTTCATAACTTTAACAGTTTTAGTGGTACGCGAACGAAATTCTCTGGGTAAGCAATCTATGTCATTCTCTATTGAACACATGGACTACTGATAATACTTTCGGGAAACACTTTTAAATATTCCATTTTTTCCTAAGTCACCTGGCTAAAGTCTAATTAAATTGTGGATAAATTTTACGGGTTACTGGGATTACCGATAGTATTTTTGCGAAAGACTTTCAAATATTTCATTTAATCCCAAGCCGCCCCGCTAACATCTAATTAAATTGTAGATAACTTTTACGGGTTTTCTTGTACCCGGATGAAACTTTCTGAGTAATTGCTCCTTGATATACTCTATTGAATGACATATAGATTACTGATACTTACTTGAGCACCCATAACCCCAAAATTTACATCCCAGCCACCGTAATACGCTATTGAATGACAATGAGGTTTAAAATTTCTACTGTTCCCGCCATTACGGGACGGATTATCAGATTGGGCTAAAAAGTTGATACGAGGGAGAGGTTATCTCTGGGTATCGATTGGTGAAAACAGATTTCAGAAATTCGAAAGCGTATTTGAGTTATCGTGTCCACAGACGGACGGACAGACAGACGGACAGACAGACGGACAGACGGACAGACGGACAGACGGACAGACGGACAGACGGACAGACGGACAGACGGACAGACGGACAGACGGACAGACGGACAGACGGACAGACGGACAGACGGACAGACGGACAGACGGACAGACGGACAGACGGACAGACGGACAGACGGACAGACGGACAGACGGACAGACGGACAGACGGACAGACGGACAGACGGACAGACGGACAGACGGACAGACGGACAGACGGACAGACGGACAGACGGACAGACGGACAGACGGACAGACGGACAGACGGACAGACGGACAGACGGACAGACGGACAGACGGACAGACACAGGCATTCGCATAAAGTAGCTCTCGCTACTTAATAATTAGTACGTGACATTTTCCAAAATATTTATAAAGGTTAAAAAATAAAAACATTAGTTTATAATTAAAATGAGCAATTAAATAAATACTTATGAACAAGCGGAAGATTTGAAAAAATCGAGATTGCTCTACCGAAAAATTACCATATCTGGTTTAAATAGTCCGGTTTTTTACACACTTGGCTATGAAGAACCATTTCTTTCGAAGATTAATAAAAAAATCTTGTTTTAACTCAACTTCCAAGTTTAATTGAAAAAATTTAGGTTTAAAATTACAATTACAGCTGTTTCGCTAAATAACTGCATCGTCAGATTGACATATTGAAATTACATTTTGTTTGTTTGTAGCTAGGTACCTTATGTTGATTAAGTAATTAACGCTAGAACAAGTATGGAAGTAAGACATAGCAATATTAAAGCCTAGATGTTATTAGCTCTAAGGGATTATCCTGGATGTATTTCCCTCTAAGATCAGTATAATCGTGCAATGATATAGAAAACCCAGGAAAAAACTATATCATGCTGATCTTTACAATAATTTAATATATTTATGTTACAATAATGTCTTATCTATGTATAAAATGAAGACTTAATCAAAGTAAACAGTTTAATAGTGGAGAACTTCCAAGATTTATTTGTTCATTCACTACTTTAAATTGTTGATCTGCTAAATTTCTTTTTATTCCAGTCGGTCATATCAAGACGACACAGTCGACCAGAAATAGGTAATGTTTGAGCAAGTAAAAAATCATATATAGTTTTGGGTCTTCTGATATAAGTCTATGGGACCACCACCTGTTGGCAATTGCAAAAAAATCAAACGAAAATGCGAACCACGTACAATTTTTAAATAGCCGTTAACAACGTGCTTCCACGATATCATAAGCGTTGGTACTCGTTAATTGTCATGTATTTATATTACAACAGACACTTGGCCGCCACATGTGCGTCGTAACCACTCGTGTTAAATATCTAGGCAATAAAATACATGGAACGCTTATTTGGAGAACATTTGCAACACAACAAAGCTCTAAGGTGACTGGGGAAGGAACATTGAATGACTACTCATATGGAGCCTAACGTAACCTCACCTAATTCCACTTCAAATACTTTTATTGCATAAAAAATACCCTCTCACATACTTGTTAAAAAAACTATTTTGACAAAAGGTTTAAATAAATACAAAAGTGTTTTGATCATCAAGCGGTTTTCATTTGAAAATATTGCCTAGATATAAATTAAATAGTACCATAGATACATAACCACCCTCGTACATACACAGAAAATATAGAAAAAAGGAATTTTAAGGTTTGCAATATGCTTCTTTCCGATTCTTTCTCATACTCTTACTCCAGGTTCTTCAGAAGTAAAGATGAATAGAAATTGCTAGCTAGTCACTACCAGAGACCGCACCAACATAGCAGAAACGGGATATCTCCGCATTGGTCACACAGTTTGTCAGAAGCTGCGTGGAATATGCGTGTTCCATAGGAAAATGTCGATTTTTATTGCCCCTCGTTAAAAATTCCAACGCTATGAATACAGAAACGGTCATTGATGCATATTAAAGCATCATCCATATTCGATACCACTTTTAGAGCGTTGATATGAGTTTTTTTTGTTTGTTCAATATATCGATAGTAGAATCAAATTAATTTATAAAAGGAGATTCGTTAAATGCTAAAAGATAAAAAAATAGAATCGAGGGACTTCATTTAATGGGGAAATAATCTGAATAGCTTAAAATAGAAAATTAACTACAATGGACGGAATGCAGACATGTTGAAATTAAATTTTTTCCTGTTGTTGGGAGTTTGATAAAAAGTAGGACGAGAAATAAGAAAAAAAAGCGAAGTCGTCAACCGCATTTTGTGTGACTTTTCACAGAATATTAACTAAATCAAAGGATAGATGCAAAATAAAATAAATAAAAAACAGTGGCCTGACCAGACTTGTTCTGTCAGATTTTTTTTTAAACTAAATAACCCAGTGAACTTTGTAACACCGACATTAACTCATAAATGAAATTAACGTATCACTGATTTTTTATTTATTTTACCATAATGTTCATGATTAAGGTTACCTACTATATTTGTCTTATTAATACGTATGTCGATAATATATAAACATGCTGCCGAGATTGTGTAAAAGGATTATTTGTATATGTAAATTGAAAAGGGAAAGCCCAAAAGCTTCATCCGCACTTAAACTTCATCAGGTCCATTATGCTACCCATTTAAAGTGGTCTCTTTTATGTTGGCTAGTCTTCAGTAGTACAAGTTAAGGTAGGATTTTCGTTTAGCAGAGAGAGCTTTAGATAAAGATTTGGTACCAACGACCACCTACAAGTATTAAAAAATCTAAAAGAAAAGTCGGTTGAATGCAACAAGTCCTTGTAATGATATTTGTTGACTATAAAAAGGCATTCGATATTGTAGACCAATATAAAATCTGGCAGATGCGGAATAGATAACTGCTACAAAACACCCATCATGCATATATACCAAAATGCAACGGCAAGCATACATTTGCATTAAAAGACCCAGAGATTCCGAGTAGAAAAATGGCGTCCGCCAAGGTAATACTATCTCACCAAAGCTGTTCACGACCCTGCTTCAATACATGCTGAAAGACGTTTACTGGTATAATATGGGAGTAAATATAAATAGCGAAAGACTAAACCTTCTAAGACTTACAGATGATCTGGCCTTGATTACAGATAGACTTGACCATGCTGCATAACCTAAATGATATCTCAGAAACTATAGGATTATAGAATAATATTGGAAAGACACAAATAATGACAGACCTTGTTCTCGGCGAAGGCATTTACATCAGTAATACTTGAACATTAAATCCCTATCAGCAGAGATAACCTAACCTGCGAAATCCCCCGAAAAATTGGTCTCACATGGGCAGCGTTTGGAAATCTTAGGCACATATTCACATCAAAATTCCCATTGTGCTTGAAAAGAAAAGTTTTTAACCAATGTGCGCTTTCGGTCTAACCTATGGTCTGAAAGGGACCATGTAACCAACATAGAGATACAGAAAGTATGATAGATGCTGTAATAACATTGAAATAGAACTGGGTAGGGCACATCGCACGAACCACAACCAAACGTTGGACCAAGCGCATCTTGGAGTGGAGAACTCGATCGAAGGCTTTCAGAAACAGGAGGCGTCCTCCCATCCGATAGACCGATGATCTAAAACGCGTTGTCCAAAACTGGATTCAAGTAGCACAGGATAGAGAAATTTGGCGAACTTAAAGGAGGCCTAACCCCGGCAGTGGACGTGACAGGCTCGTTCACATCACCTACTTTCATTTTATTTAGGTGTTTTTGGAGACCCCAATGACCGCTTAGTATCCTCGTCACTAGTCTGTGTTGTTATCTGGTAATTTCCAGGAATATTTTGTTTGTGTAGTCATTTGGTAATTAAGTAACTCATTTGAAAGCCTGCAGCCTTCTGTGTGGTCCCATCTCCAAATAGCAGATAGGACTGTGACTTAAATAGGTTAGTTATCGTTGACTTTGTTAGGTCTATGGAGGGTGCGGGTCCAAATGACATAGATCTAGCGGCCTCTCTATACAGTCAGTGATGTGGTTACCTTCTAAACTAGCGTGCGCC
The DNA here is from genome assembly GCA_035357415.1 of Ophraella communa. NCBI lineage: Eukaryota > Metazoa > Arthropoda > Insecta > Coleoptera > Chrysomelidae > Ophraella > Ophraella communa. Next base: position 26,509,760 of record CM068981.1, read on the forward strand.
TTCGTCCAGATAACTGTGAATTTATTGTTCTCAGTTGCTTTATTCAGAGCTGGATTACATTCTAGCACTGGTGCCAACGTTATTTTAAAATTCTTAGGAGTAGTAGTGCTTGTCTACTGTCTGTATAAACGACAACGACAACCTGTATCATTTCTGTTGGTTATTTTATTTGCTGCTATAGCTATGCCAGTCTGCTCCGTGTGAACTACCTATAGTCCATTGAATTTGTATGTCCAGGGATTCTGAGTTAACTCATCCGGGTACATTTTGTCCGACAGTGGATATATTTATTGTACCCGCCACGTCCTTTACTAATATAGTGAATGTTTAGTTAAATTAAAACCTGAGCGAAACACAGTCATGCAAAAGTGTGGTTTTGTAAATACATCCGGTAATTTCGGGAGAGAAACCCCAAGTATGCCCCATGTTTCACCGGCACTGTTCATAGGAGAAATGCTTTATTTAATCTCTCTGTCGACTAATTCTTATTTATCACTGTAAATTATTTTCTATCAAACTCGCGATTATAATTTATAATCCGGAAAATATGTATGTCCCAAACTCGTAAAAGTTGTTTACAACTACACATCGAGACTTTAATTAAGATCGAGAAACTTTTAGAACATGTCAATGTAACCTGAAAAATATATATTGAAGCGTCTCCTAGGGTCCTATTAAAATTTACGGTTTTCCAACGAGGTCGGTTTCTATCCTGAAGGCATCCGGTATGATTATCGAGACCCTTTCACTTATACCTACCGACCTTTATAGAAATAAGGAATCTCCGTTACGGAATTATGAGTAGGGACTCATATTTTTCCAGACATCTGTGGGGAATATAATCATAGGAGTAACATTACGACCTCGTTGTTTTCTGGTGTTAGTTGGCTAAAGGAAGAGGTAATAAACCTGCTCTCGTAAAAGTATGTGTCTTGACAACGCGAGAGGTAAGTGAATCGTTTTTGGCTGTCAGAGGGAATTAAACAAAAAAATGTAATATAAAAAAAATATTGTGTCTTAAAGTATATAGCGATTACAAGATTTTTTTATCTTAACTGAATTGATATTTATTACTTTCTTTATAATCACCAACTAGTAATGTTTATTCAGTAATGGCATTGATCAGAAGATCAATATCAATGCGGTAAAGTAAAAAGTTTCACTGGAATATAGGACTGGTAGAACTTATTTTACTATTACATTTGGATATGTGCTTACAAAACTACCAGTAGCATGGTATATGTTTAGAACACAAATCTTATGCTTTTGTTTATCTAAGTAATTATGAGGCGAAAACAAGAGTCCAGTTAGACTTCTCTGCACTTCGACCTACGAAGGTCTTTTTTACCTACCCTAATCTACCAAAACTCTAGAACGCAAATACTTCTAGCAAAGTAAAACTGCTTTCTATAGGTCATATTCCTCATTTTATGAGGGAGTTGGAACAATTCTTTCTAGACATTTAAGCTATTTGCAGAACTACGCATTCGCATAATATGTGTTCCGCCGTTTCTTTAGCGCTTTCCCCGTTATTCCTAGAAATTTATTATTAATACATTTGGAAAGAAAGCAGATAGAGATTATTGAATGATTTTCAGCCAGTGTTGGGAATGGAACAACCATGGTAAAGTAAGGTTTATGTTTTTGATTAAAGATACAGAAGCTTTAGGAGATATTGTATAGTTTTCTTTGAAGCGAGTTTGATGACATAATATGATACGGTATACAGGATTTCAAACATTACTGAATATGAAAGGCTGGGAGGTGTCCAAGTATTCACGCAATCAAGGCAAAAAAACTGACAGTACAGTAACTACCGATTCTAATGACATGGATAACTCAGAGAGAGCTTTTTTGAGAGCTAACTTCCTTAAAGAAAGATAGAAATATTTCAGGCTAATTATTCTGTATTTTTTATTGAAGCATTACATATTGTTGTATGGTTTAGTGCTCAATTATTAAGTTTCAATCTTACACTTTGCTTAAAATAATATTTTTTCTTTAAGCGGTCAATAAATGCATCCTTATGTGCATGTATATACGTAGTAAAAGTACGTATTTGTTGATTACTGGGAGATAAAGGCTTTAAAAGGCCATGGGAGATAAAGTAAATTATGGGCGGAGCCTATGACGTCATAAAGTAAGGTTCATTTAAAATTTCTTAAATAATAATACCGATTTATTGATCAATATTTGTACAAAATATTTAATTAATATTTGTCAATTATCCAAATTAAAAATATATATTTTAAACAACAGTTACGTTATTGTTATTGAATATTATTTTCCAATACGTGAATACCAACTACTTTGACAACTGTTAAAAAAAAGTAACATGGCGACAACTATTTCAGTGAGAACTAAAGTTTGTTGTTTAAGGTAGGTAAAATATATTTGTTTAATTTTTATTTATTTTACACGCTTGAAGAAAAAATAGTATATATTACAAGGAGTAAAACGTTCTTTTTGTGTTTCGTCCTGATTGCAGCCTCAGCTTCGCCTAGGCTGCAAACTAAGGACTCAACACAAAACGAGTCACTTCTACTCCTAGTGATATAATCTAAATTTCATTTTATTATAGACTTGATATGATTAAAAAGCAAAAAAAGCAATTTAAATAAAGCTTACAATAGATTTATATTTACAGTTTTAAAATGTATGCGTTACTTTATTGGTGTAGTGTGCTTAAAAACTTCTTGTTTATTTCGAAGAGGCATCAACATCTCACTCGTTGATATTTTTATTTAAACGTAAAAATCGAATTTGCTTATACCGCCAGCTGTAGAAACATCAATTTTAGATGCAATTTCATTTGAATCCAATTGGTTGTGAATTGAAACATTTTTCAACTATAATACGCTTCGACTAAAGGTAGGTTAACGATCCAATTTAAAATTTTCCTGCATCTACCGTCAACAGAATAGCTGGAAAATAAAATTTGTATGTTTAAAATATGTGAATATTACTAAGAAGAAATTAGTGATTTTGTATTAGGTACATAGTTTTTTCAAATTCTTACATTTCATACAAGGTATTAAGAACAAGAAAGAGACTTTTTTTAAGTCACCCACGGGAAGGATGGACTGTGAGCAGTATCCTCAGTTCACCATCTAAAACTTTGTGTATTGGCTGCACCATTTACCCGGGTTAACTCATCAATTAAAATTCAAACTACTTTCCTATCTATTTACACGTTTAATTAAAAACATGTAGTCTTTTTCATCCTCCCTTTCAAAGATATCACTAAAAACATTAATCTGTTTTTGTAGATTAAGTAGGGTGAAGCCCAAAAGCTTTATTAGTCGCCCAACCTACTGGTTTTCTTCAGGGGATTCTCTTTTATGCATGATCATCAGCATTACAAATTGAATACAGCTTATTGACGTTCCTCGCATCCTAGACGCCAGCTTTTTCTGTTCATATAATTCCCATCATTTAGGTTTTTGACTACCGTAGCATCCTTAACTTCCTTCTTCCATAAGTCTCGGTATTCTATTTGTTGCCACCCAATCTATTATTCTTTTAGGCTAACGATCATCAGGCATTAGCAACGTGTCCAAACCATCTTAAACGTTTACATTCTTCTTCTTCTTCTTCTTTTTCTTCTTCTTCTTCTTCTTCTTCTTCTTCTTCTTCTTCTTCTTCTTCTTCTTCTTCTTCCTTCTTCTTCTTCTTCCTCGCCAACAGTCCATCTCCATAGCGTTTAGTTTGGATTTGTTTCTCTTCCATACGTATCAAATTGTTTAAACAATTACTTTATATATTCTTATTTTAGTTTTTTTTTATTTATTTGTTGCCACCATTACACACTATTTTGTTTTCCAATGGTTTGCTTGCCCTATTCGGCTGGTTATTTCTTTACTTTCGTCTCCTGATGCTACACATCTTAAGTGTCGTAGATAATGGTTGCGTTACCAAGGAATATGTATAACCGAAATTTCGGTCCCATTATTTCCACTCCAACTCTTTCATTTATCATGGACCCATCTGTGAGCCATCTTCCAGCTATGATTCGATTGCTTTAATCGTATAGCGGTTTCATATAACCACTTCAAACAGCGTCTCAAATTCAAACCCATCTGACATGGTATCTAACCGTTGATTTAAGAGGGGCGTTTCTAATTTGGTAAGACTGCCTGAATTTAGTGAAAAATCTGGTTATTTTTAAATTACAAGAATATAGAGTAGATGGCAATAGTGGTTTCAAATTAGTATTTTTATTATAAATTTGAATATTTTAGATCTTGTTGACATTCTTTATTTAAGACAGAGATGAAAATATGAATTTTGCTTCGTAAATCTTTAAATGTTTCCACGACATACACTTACATTTGACCTTGAAACCATAAACAGATGAAAAATGCCTGTATATTTATTATTAAGGTACTCGTACATTTCAGCCTTTTTCCTGCAAGTCTATTTTGAATTGCTAGCAAATTTTGACCATGCCTTCGTACATTGCCGCAACTTTTGAGATTTTTTTTTCGTCATTTGACAAGTGTTGTCAGTTTCTGAATATTTGAGGTTACGTTACCTTTAATTTAAAACATGGATTTTCATACAAATACAAACTGTAAGTACACACGAACTTCGGAATAAACATATAGATGTTGTCCAAGAATGATAAACATTTTACCAGGATTGCTTAATCCCATAAGACGTACTTGCGCCAAAAAATCGATCGCACGTGACCTCACTGCAGTCCTCGGCCGTATTAAAACGATTTTATGAGAATATTTATTATAAATTATAAGTGTTTAATCTTAAAAATCCAAATAGTGGTACGTTAGTATTACAGAAATCATAAAAATACTGTCTAATTCCTATTATTTCCATGCATTTATATGGTAAACGTTATAATGAAGGACTGCAGTGACGTCACACAGCTGGCGGACAAATCAGCCCGATTAGGCAATCCTGGTAAATGTTTATCGTTCTTGGATGTTGTCATAAAATACTTTAATGTTTATTATGCTTATAGGACAACAGGATAGAATCAGCTAACGTAAACTGACAATTCTGCCAACATAGATTTTGGGTTGTTCGATCAAAATTCCCTAAAAACAGGCGAGATTGCGCGGATTTGAGCTTAAATAAATGGAAATGGTTCTATACTTTTGTGTGCCTTTTTGTTGCAGTCAAAAGTCTGAAACGCATGCGCAGTTGTTTCACAAAAAAAGCTAGCAATAGAATTGCGATCAAAAGGCTGAAATGTACGAGTACCTTTATTGGAAGTTTGTTGTGTTTCATAGGCGTAACAAATTTATTGTTTTTAGTAAGAATAATAAAAAACTCTTTCCTTTAACTCAACTTCCAAGCGAAGAGTTTTTTATTATTCTTAGTAAGATGGAATAAATTTTATTGTTTTTAGGATTTAAAATATCGATATTAAAAAAAAATAAAATAAGATTTCTGTATACCTAATAAATAATTAATTAATGAACTTTATTGAACTAACCCTTACTAATTAAGGTATTTATTAGAATAAATATATTAATTATAATTCAAACATATTACGGTTTCTGAATATACACACATCAACATGGTCTAAAGAAAAATTTGGAATAAAGGGGAAAGTATGTAATTATACTTATTTTTATTATTGAGATTGAAATGTATTGCTTCATACTTATATAATATAAAAATAACGAAAGGTATCTTGGCATCAATGCAAAATTAAACGTTTTATCAGAGTAATAGTTTTATCAGATATTTTATTTATGTTCTGATGGATGTATTATTTGAAAGTGTTGAAGAAATATTTAGAATATATTTTCCCAGTTCACCATATTATGGATAGATATGAACTTCATTCTGACATGAATATGGAACCCTTTGGTCTGTTCTATAATTTACCAACAAACTTTCAATGGTGAAGGGGGTATATACCCTTTGTGGGTATAAGTTTGAAAAAAAAATAACATTTTGCAAACTTTTTCTTTTGTTTTGAGAATATGCTGAATGTAAAGATGATATTACCATGGATGAATAAAAATAACAGACGTATCCAATATACAACTTAAATTTGTAATATTGTTTTAATAAAAATATTACATATTTGATTGAAAATTTTAAATCTTAACATTGTCTAAAGTGAAAGTTATTATTGATTAATAAATTAATATTGTAGAAACCCTTACTTTGTGAATATTATTATTATGCCTATTAAGAAGAACAGTTTAACACTTAGCTGTTATTTACATATGTGGTTTTAATTTATAAATGTAATGTATAAATGTATGTTATATAACAAATAACAAATTCTCTATGCTTTCTTTAGGAGTTAAGCTTCTGGCGTTAAAATTCGTGAACACAAATTATTAAGCTTTTACAAAACATACCATCACTTAAACTCCAATATCTCTTTTATTACAATATAAAACTCAACTAAAACACCTTATTTCCTAGAGAAAGGTCTAAGCTATATCCTGTTAAATTGAATACGAAATTTAAATGAGTGAAATTTTGGGTACAATTCAGGCTTGCCACCCGTTTTTAGCTGTCACATTTTTGACGCTCCTCATAAGGATGCTAGTGGATTTTTTCCAAGATCCTTGAATGACCAACCAAATCACCAGATTTTAAGTTTTGTGTCTGTTTTAAGTATTAGACACCAGCTGCTCTCATAATACAATATTGCAGCAGATGTAGACCCAGTATCGCCTATAAGGCTGCTGTGAAACACGTTTCCATTGTCCCTGTTACTCCTAGCCAGCTGTTACACTTTCTGCAACTTAGAACATGCGGCAAGTCCAGCTCGTCACTAAGGCTTTGGATAAGATTTTTTCTAAATGATTTTTTAAAGTTAGGTTTTGATCCACGAACACTCCTAGAAATGTTAGTCGATATTGTTCATAGTTGGAGCGGTAAAGAGGTTACCGGTATAAACTTTGAGCCATATTCGCTCGTTTTTACCTCTATTAATATTAATATAAATAGCACTCTCGTGTTGTATGATGATAACCCATTAACAATATTTGACTATAAACCTAATATTTACAGCTGTCCTTCACATAAAATTAACTTTTTCTGTTAAAATATTTGTTTAGTGTTCTTAATAAATAGATGAAAATGTTTTTATTTTTCTAAACATTGAAATAAATAACTCTTTTTATTTACAATTTACTTTTGGTAAAATAAATGTTCCGATACCTTACTTATTTTTAAAAATTCGCCAGACATATTTTTTGTTCATTGTATTGAAAAATAATTTGTTAGGAATGGCATCTCTTACAAGCAGCCACTATCAATTTTCCCACTGTCTTCCTCTTTCTCCTCATGCTCCTAGCCGGTGTGTAGCCTTATCCTCTTTATATATTATGAATGAAGTCGATCAATCAGACATGCAGTACGGGGCGAACGGAGGGCAACTAAAAGCAAATTGGGGGGATGGATCGGCAGCGAGAAAATAGCGCACACCATCCGTTCGAACGTTTGAACGTTTCACAATTTGTTTTTTTTTGTCGGAAAGGTAGACAGGATCATAAATAATCCAATCATTAATTTTTTATTTCTCATCGGCAACCAGATTAACGGTAATTTTTCTCTTGCTCGTTTTATTTGTACTATCTATACGAGGGATTTATTTCCTTAGTACTAAAAAACATTCTTTGTCGACCAATTAGCAGTTTTAATTATGAATTTTAAAAGAAACAATTTGACAAAGATCTCATGGAACATGTTTTTGGTAAAAAATTCACGAAAAAGCAATGAGAACTAATGTGAACAGGTCCATCATCGTGGTGAAAAACCCATGAATAGTTTTGCCACCAATTGGTGCGTTTTTTTTTTCGGATTGATAGATAGTACTTATTATAATTAAAATCAAAGAGCACAGTGATTATAACTTTCACGTTCCACATGTCGAACCATTTTGGTCTTGGCGATCCAGATTGACATATCCATTAACCCATGTTTCATCACTTGGTTTAACACGTCTAACCTTAGCAGTTGTTACTGACAAAGTCAATTTAAAAAAAATGAAAATTTATAAGCGGTATGTTTAATTTTAACAGATGTAAAATTTCACAATTTTAACATAATATTGCAATTCTGTAAAAAATAAATTAACATGTGTATTAAAACGGAAAAAAAAACCTGCCTCTAAATATGTAACAAAATATGTTTAAAAGTAGATTACAAGAGCTTGTCTGAACAAAAAAGAAGACAAATTTAATATTCAGAAGAAAAATAGTTGAAGTTAAGTTAAATAATTTGAATTCATTGCTTTGATTATTGTAGCATATTTGTAGATACATTTTCTAAAAAAAAGCATTTTAATCAAGTTTTTATTATTTTTTAATCATTTAAATCCAATAAAAAGAATTCTTGAGAATTTTTATAATAATATATTAACCAACGCATGTCATATGGCTTTCTGTTATGACGAGTTCAACAACAGCCATATGAAATAAGTTGTTCAAAATATTTTTTATATCTTGCTATTTTATCATTTTTTAAATTAATTTATTATTTGTATATAAATTACAAAAATTTTGTTTTTAAAAAGTATCTCGGTAGCACTGTGTAATTTATAACATTTGACAATTTTGAAATTTAAATGATCAAATGTTAATGTTTTAAAATATTTTAAAATGAATAATACACCTATAATAATATATTATATAAGTAAAAGATGATATTCATATTCACAAATACTTTCTTAAGGAATAATATAAAATTAATAAATTGCGAATAGCCACAAATGTCAATGTCAATAGACTTGTCATTAGATAGTTCACTTAGGTAAGTCGCCAACTATTTAAAACAAAAATTTGCGTCCGTAAAATTACATTACGATAAACAAATGCGTTTTATAATGAAGATTTTTTTAATTGCAAAATATAAAAAAACAAACGTTTTATGTTGATTACAATTATTATTAAATGTACAAGAATTTTCTATATCTGAATGAGACCAATTGAGCAACTATTGCAGATATTTTAGTTACAAAGACCTTAACTAACATTCGTAATTATACGTACCCCTACATACACATTTAAAATGTGTGTTTGCGTGCCGTAGGGGTATTTAATCACAACACACGAACCGAAAAAAAAACTATTTATTATACGCAGAAAGGCAGGTAAGAAGCATTTTATGGTTCTATAACGTTTTAAATTCAATTCATCATAACCTCAAAAGGTGTTACGACTTTTTTTTCAAGTCATAAACAGTCACGCAACACATTTAATTTTATATAATAATCGTAGGAGTAGCCGAAGTGGTGGGGTAGTCGTTTTAATTTTTAAGTCTCTTCTAAAATAAAGTTTTGTTTAGTTACATATATACATCATCAAATGGTAAAAAAGGGTAAGTAGTGAACCTTAATGTAGTTACTGCAATCACAATTTTTGACTGAATATAATTTTGTTTATTGTAGATATGTTTACTAACATTTGAATAAGGATTTAACGTATACTACTTTATTTTTTACATATAATTTTAAAATAAGGCCCTCTCTCAGCGCGGCAGTTGTTAAGTCGGAGTTCATGGAGCTGCAAATATAAAGTGATCACCGTGTTTTGATATATATGAATTACAATGGACATATTTGTGCCGAAATGTCCAGGTAACCAAACTTTCCCCTAAACTTCAAATCAGTTGGCTAATAAATGACACGCAATTTGGGAAAGTATATCGCAGCAGTACATCAATACTTTAATAAGAGGTCTTCCAAGTAGGGTTAGAGTAAAAATTAATGCGGTCCAGGGGTGGACCCACACATTGTTAATTATTAGGACTTGGGCAAAAATATTAATTTTAGGTTATTAGTTTATTGTTAATTGTCATTTTCGCCTCATATATTTGGACTAAAATAATAAATAAGTAAATTATAATAACAAAAAAATCCGGTTTTTAGATGCCTTATCATCTATTAATTTGTTGGATGTTGAGAATGCCATTTCCTGGACTCTTTTAAGTCCAGAAAATGGCACTTTACCGTACAATATTAAAAAAAAATACGTATACAACCTATGCAAAATTACTGAACTACGTCACATATGCGCAATATCATACCTTGTAAATTTGTCCTACCATATCTATAGTATCTTTGGTTTAATGTATCTATAAAAAATCATCAAAATTCCAAATTTCCAGGTATAAATATAAATAATGGTGAAGGATTTACCATCTACCTTTATAATAAATAAAATTCTAGATAAAAAAATTTATTACATTTCAGCACTACTGCGGTAATAACTGTCATTATGACATTTTAAATAATGTCGAATTTATGTTACTATCACATGATAGTATGTAAATCTATTATAATTCCATTTTTTAATTTGAAATTTTTAAAATATCTATTTCAATTGTTGAGGTTCGTATTAAAATTATTAAAGAAATTATTTTACTTAAAATTACTTGCTTTTCCAACAATACTCCACTTTTGTGACAAAGGTATTAATAAAACAGTGTAGCTCATTAAATTTCATTAGGTAACAAAGTAATTTTTCTTTTGCCTATACCTACTTACCTCCGGAGCCTCTTATACATTTACAACAGCACGTCGGTATTTAATTTTCTTTGCCTTTGATGTTATGTAAACATCCGAGGTTTTAAGCGTGATTGTATGTTAGCGGTGGAGTGGAAAGAGAGGTATCTTGTCAAGTACACTCTTTTTCAGTTTCCAAGACGTTTTGCTACATCTTTATCCTACCAGAAAAGACAAGATTCAATTTAATTTTACGGTTTCTTTTACTTTGTTTATTATTTAATATAATAACAATAATAATTTTTTATTTAATAATTAGTTACAGAAAAGTTGATGCATTTCTGCTATTCTTTTTCTGTGAATATTTCTTAAACTAGTTACGAAGGATAAATTTATTTAAACTATTATCAACCAAATCAAAGCAATTAGCAGTATCTAAAACATCTTTTATGTACTGATTTATTTCTTAACTGATTAATAAATCATTCGAAGTAGATATAATTCCGAATTGTCTTAAAATGTCTCTCCTTTAAAGGAGACGACAAATATACTAACAATACAAGAAATAAATTTCTATAAGGTGCAGTCAATAAAAAAACTGAAAAAGTGGAATATTGTTTCCACCTGCACCCAGGGTAAGGAAACTTAACAGTTTCTATACCAAGCTTGACCGTTTTCTATCAAAAAAAAACAACTACTTCCTACAGAACTGACTAAGTCTACATGCGAGAGAGCACTTATAAAAACTGCCCATAAAGGAGTATTTAATATATGTTTAATACTCATACACAAACAATTTTGAATTATCCCATAGATCTATTATTATTATACCTTATCCTAGCGTAATATTGTAACCAAATAAAAAAAAGTGTTTCGTCCCCATTTTAGTTGGTGTGTGTCGTTATTTAGTTTAGCTTAGATAAATTCATATTTTGTTTTCTTTTTTTCTGTTTACATTATTATTCCATAATATAACTTAATTTTATTTAAATTGTATTCTTCGATATTTTGAGGTTTTTGGTTTCCAACCAGCGGACCCACGTATATATACAGGGACTCAACAAACATTTAGACAAAAAGTGCCTGATTTAGTTAAAGTGAACAATATAAGTAAATTGCTTACATCGCAGTGAAGTGTGCGGAAAAGAGCTCTGGAAAACCGGCCGATGAAGCAAGAAGAGGAATTTACTAACTCAAGGTAAAGATTCCAGAATCTCTCGATTTGTTTTAATAATTGAAATTTAGTCCTCCTATTATTATCGAAGGAAAGTCTAACAACGTTACATTTTATTGGTCCTTAATGAGCTCGGATAGCCTGTTTCTATTTCATAACTTTATTTATTAATTTTCAATTTTTGCAGTTGTTACAAGGAACCGATCCTGTCGATAAGTAATGTGCGACCAGCAAAAACACAGCAAACCGGTGTAGAAACGATGACAAAAAAAGGATATTCATGACGAATAGATAGATAGTGAACGATTGGCTATTTTAAAAATACTATATTATTAGAAACACTTTTATTAAATCTGTAAGAAATTAATAATAATACCATTTATTGTGACAGTAGAATATATTATACAATTTATATGTTGACAATAATGAAGAGAATATACACTCAATAACATACAAGAGATAACAGAGTTAACATTGATAATAAAATATACATATAAAAATAAACAAACAATAATATACATATATAACAAGCACAATAAATGACAGGACTCGATAAGTGACTTAACACTTGTTTCGAGAATGTTCTATAAATTTCTATATGGATGGAGTACAACGCTAAGATAATTTATAATAAAAATATAAAATATAAAATATAAAATATAAAATATAAAATATAAAATATAAAATATAAAATATAAAATATAAAATATAAAATATAAAATATAAAATATAAAATATAAAATATAAAATATAAAATATAAAATATAAAATATAAAATATAAAATATAAAATATAAAATATAAAATATAAAATATAAAATATAAAATATAAAATATAAAATATAAAATATAAAATATAAAATATAAAATATAAAAATACCCTGGTTGGATTTAAATTAAAATAAAGATCAAAATAAGGATAAATGTATCAGTTATGAAAATGATTTCACGTCGCTTTCTCATAAATCTAAAATATAGGAGTATAAGGTATAATAAGTAAATATAGAAGTAACATAATATTATATTATTATTAATATTATAATATTATATATATATATATATATATATATATATATATATAATTAAATTTCTGTTATTTGCCGACTAATAGGTATTAAACCAGAATTTTTGGGGTAAACGGCAATGTTTTTTAAGAAAACTCTTTTACTTGTTTTCCAAGCTTTCGAAATACATTTATTTCATTTTCAAGGAAAAAGTGTGAGTTAAAACAAAATTGGTGTTAACAACTTGGTAAATATAACATAAAAAAACTATTTTAACTTTAATTTGGAATTTAAAAAAATTTTTTAAGTCAAATTATTTATAAAACAAAATAACGTCATAAAATTAGTAAACAACTTATTTGCTTACGATAAAATTTAATAATAAAAGAGTAGAAAATAATAGGTTATAATTTGATTTCTTCTTTTATAAAAAATGTGAATTTTGATTAAAATTTACTAAATATTTAATTGTTCTATGATAAAAAATAACGATATCTTATTCTTTTTTATAATTTTGAATTAAGCTTCTAAAATGTCATTTAAAAATCAAAAAAATAAAAATGTCAAATAGATGTCATGAATTTTAGGTATTATTTAGATCTTTATTTGTATGTTTATCCAAAGATAGCAGATAATAATAAATGTCACTCAAGTTTTTATGGTCACTTTTTTTATTCATAATATCATTCTCTTGTGATATAGATGCCATTTCCAAAAAAGTCTTTTTTAGTGTTAAATTGTATATCTAAAATATTAACAGAAGCATAATCAATAAGATGGTCATTATTTATGGAATGTTTAGCCAATTCACATCTTTCAGGATGTAACCTTGTATCACTCTTATGTAATGATAAACGTTGTTTTAATCTTTGGCCAGTTTGACCTATATATTTTTGGTCGCAAACAGAACAAGGAATACAATATACTACATTAGATAAGTCTAAAATTGGAGTTGTATCTTTTACTTTACTGAAAATGTTTTTATGGTAAGACATGTTCTACTGGTAATTTTGATATTATTTAATGGTTTAAAAACTCTACTTAATTTGGATGAAATTTCTCTAATATATGGTAAAGATATATATAATTTTGTATTATTAGTTTGGATTTCTGAATCTTTATTATTATTACGATCATATGTATTTAAATTGTTAGAATAATTATTTAATACATTTTTAATTAATTTATTAGGATAACCATTTTCTAAAAACATTTCATGTAAAATTTTAAAATTTTTATTGTGAAAAATAGGATCCGAAATCAATGTTATTCTTTTTTTCATTTGCATTATTAAATTAATTTTAGTCGAAAATTTATGATATGACCAAAAATTCATTATTCTACCAGAATTTATTGGTTTTCTGTACCAATCTATAGTTATAGTGTTATCTTTTCTAATAAATTTTGTGTCTAAAAATGGTACACTATGTTCTTCGTCCTCTTTTTCTAATGTAAACTGAATGTGAGGATCATAAGAATTAAATATGAAAAGAAGTTCATTTAAACCATCTTTAGGTAATGCCAAAATAATGTCATCCACATATTTTTTAACAAAAATTAAATTAAAAGGTAATACGGGAATAACAGTATCTAGTAAATTATCCATTACATAACAAGAAATAATTGGAGAGATGGAAGCTCCCATTGGAGTACCGAATGTTTGTTTATATAATTGATTGTTAAATGAAAAATATGTATTTTCAAATTAAAAATTAAAATTTCTTCAAAGTATTTTTTGGATATTGAACAATGCTGGCTAATATCACTCCATTTTTTATCTATTGCTCTTAAAGCAAATTCTAAATAAACATTACTAAACAAAGAAACGACATCCAAACTACAAATAATATAATTTTTCGGTAACTGAAATTTATTAAATTTTTTAAAAACATCATAAGAATCTTTAATGTAGTATTCTGTATTATAATCATATGCTTTTGTTAATATTTCAGTAATATATGAACCAAGTAAATTAGTAGGAGTGTTTAATGAAGCTACAATAGGTCTAATTGATAATACTGGTTTGTGAATTTTAGGAAGACCATAAAACTTTGCTGGAATTCCATTATAGCAAATCAATTTTTGTTTCGTAGTTTTATCGTTAGAAAAGAATTTAGAAAATTTAAAAAACAACATTATTCAATCAACGTCAAATTTTGTATTTAAAAACTATGAATTCTTTCAGAAAAAAACATTTAATAAAATTTTTTATTTAACCAAAAGAAATAATATTAAAAAATTTAATAAATTAATAGATGATGAATTTAAATTAAAACTTAGTACAAATCCCAAATGGATTAAAAATTTAACAAACATTGAAATTCCACATGACATTTTGTGTTTTTTATCTTTAGGGCATAAATTTAGTATTGAACCTATTATTGGAAAAGATCTTAAATTTAAACATATTTTAGCAGATATTGAATATATTACATCTCAAACTTCAGACGATAATTTAAGGAAAACATTAATAGCAAAATCAACTAATATTATCACAAATCATATTAACCAAAATTCTAATAGTAAGTTTTTTCGTAATTTATATCATAAAACTAAAAAATTTTTAAAGAATCACTCAAATATTATCGTTACTAACAGTGATAAAGGAAATTGTACTGTAGTTATGTTTAAAGACAATTATATTGAATTATCACTGGACATTCTTGATAACAGTTCATCTTATGTAAAATTAAAAAGATCCAACAATTACAATTCAAAATAAATGTAATTCTATTATAAAAAAACTTTACAATAAAAAACAAATTGATAAAACTACGAAACAAAAATTGATTTGCTATAATGGAATTCCAGCAAAGTTTTATGGTCTTCCTAAAATTCACAAACCAGTATTATCAATTAGACCTATTGTAGCTTCATTAAACACTCCTACTAATTTACTTGGTTCATATATTACTGAAATATTAACAAAAGCATATGATTATAATACAGAATACTACATTAAAGATTCTTATGATGTTTTTAAAAAATTTAATAAATTTCAGTTACCGAAAAATTATATTATTTGTAGTTTGGATGTCGTTTCTTTGTTTAGTAATGTTTATTTAGAATTTGCTTTAAGAGCAATAGATAAAAAATGGAGTGATATTAGCCAGCATTGTTCAATATCCAAAAAATACTTTGAAGAAATTTTAATTTTTTTATTTGAAAATACATATTTTTCATTTAACAATCAATTATATAAACAAACATTCGGTACTCCAATGGGAGCTTCCATCTCTCCAATTATTTCTTGTTATGTAATGGATAATTTACTAGATACTGTTATTCCCGTATTACCTTTTAATTTAATTTTTGTTAAAAAATATGTGGATGACATTATTTTGGCATTACCTAAAGATGGTTTAAATGAACTTCTTTTCATATTTAATTCTTATGATCCTCACATTCAGTTTACATTAGAAAAAGAGGACGAAGAACATAGTGTACCATTTTTAGACACAAAATTTATTAGAAAAGATAACACTATAACTATAGATTGGTACAGAAAACTACGAAACAAAAATTGATTTGCTATAATGGAATTCCAGCAAAGTTTTATGGTCTTCCTAAAATTCACAAACCAGTATTATCAATTAGACCTATTGTAGCTTCATTAAACACTCCTACTAATTTACTTGGTTCATATATTACTGAAATATTAACAAAAGCATATGATTATAATACAGAATACTACATTAAAGATTCTTATGATGTTTTTAAAAAATTTAATAAATTTCAGTTACCGAAAAATTATATTATTTGTAGTTTGGATGTCGTTTCTTTGTTTAGTAATGTTTATTTAGAATTTGCTTTAAGAGCAATAGATAAAAAATGGAGTGATATTAGCCAGCATTGTTCAATATCCAAAAAATACTTTGAAGAAATTTTAATTTTTTTATTTGAAAATACATATTTTTCATTTAACAATCAATTATATAAACAAACATTCGGTACTCCAATGGGAGCTTCCATCTCTCCAATTATTTCTTGTTATGTAATGGATAATTTACTAGATACTGTTATTCCCGTATTACCTTTTAATTTAATTTTTGTTAAAAAATATGTGGATGACATTATTTTGGCATTACCTAAAGATGGTTTAAATGAACTTCTTTTCATATTTAATTCTTATGATCCTCACATTCAGTTTACATTAGAAAAAGGGGACGAAGAACATAGTGTACCATTTTTAGACACAAAATTTATTAGAAAAGATAACACTATAACTATAGATTGGTACAGAAAACCAATAAATTCTGGTAGAATAATGAATTTTTGGTCATATCATAAATTTTCGACTAAAATTAATTTAATAATGCAAATGAAAAAAGAATAACATTGATTTCGGATCCTATTTTTCACAATAAAAATTTTAAAATTTTACATGAAATGTTTTTAGAAAATGGTTATCCTAATAAATTAATTAAAAATGTATTAAATAATTATTCTAACAATTTAAATACATATGATCGTAATAATAATAAAGATTCAGAAATCCAAACTAATAATACAAAATTATATATATCTTTACCATATATTAGAGAAATTTCATCCAAATTAAGTAGAGTTTTTAAACCATTAAATAATATCAAAATTACCAGTAGAACATGTCTTACCATAAAAAACATTTTCAGTAAAGTAAAAGATACAACTCCAATTTTAGACTTATCTAATGTAGTATATTGTATTCCTTGTTCTGTTTGCGACCAAAAATATATAGGTCAAACTGGCCAAAGATTAAAACAACGTTTATCATTACATAAGAGTGATACAAGGTTACATCCTGAAAGATGTGAATTGGCTAAACATTCCATAAATAATGACCATCTTATTGATTATGCTTCTGTTAATATTTTAGATATACAATTTAACACTAAAAAAGACTTTTTTGGAAATGGCATCTATATCACAAGAGAATGATATTATGAATAAAAAAAGTGACCATAAAAACTTGAGTGACATTTATTATTATCTGCTATCTTTGGATAAACATACAAATAAAGATCTAAATAATACCTAAAATTCATGACATCTATTTGACATTTTTATTTTTTTGATTTTTAAATGACATTTTAGAAGCTTAATTCAAAATTATAAAAAGAATAAGATATCGTTATTTTCTATCATAGAACAATTAAATATTTAGTAAATTTTAATCAAAATTCACATTTTTTATAAAAGAAGAGATCAAATTATAACCTATTATTTTCTACTCTTTTATTATTAAATTTTATCGTAAGCAAATAAGTTGTTTACTAATTTTATGACGTTATTTTGTTTTATAAATAATTTGACTTAAAAAATTTTTTTAAATTCCAAATTAAAGTTAAAATAGTTTTTTTATGTTATATTTACCAAGTTGTTAACACCAATTTTGTTTTAACTCACACTTTTTCCTTGAAAATGAAATAAATGTATTTCGAAAGCTTGGAAAACAAGTAAAAGAGTTTTCTTAAAAAACATTGCCGTTTACCCCAAAAATTCTGGTTTAATATATATATATATATAATATATATATATAATATAATATTATATATATATATATATATATATTATTATGATTTTATTAATTTATTGTTGTTGGGTTATTATGGTTTAGCTTTTTTTGTTTTATTATTTTAATTTTTCTGATGTTTAAATGTTATTTTAGTAAACCCACGTTAGTTGTGACAAAATATTATGAGTTCTTTGTTTCTATTTTGATTTTACGTAATTGTTGAAGTTTTTTACTACAATAATAATGTTTTTAGCCCCTTAAATAATATGTATAATGATGACTAGCTCAAATAAGATTAAATGTTTCTACGCTCGTTTGTTTAACTTGAAAATAAATACTATCGTTAGTCGAAAAATTATATCTAAGGTCGTACAGGTTTTATCACAGATTTACGCTCAAACAAAATTATAAATTTTCTATCAAAATAAAATTCAAAAATCTTTACAATAAAGTAGTATAAATGTTCTCTAGCGGCAAATAACTACTATCGCTTTAAAACAGTTTATATGCACACTTAATACAAATTAAATAACGGTACCTTTTTAACTTTGTCTCTCGAGTGTTCGCCATTCACATGTAGGTGTCGCTGGAACTGGTGGTCTATCTTCTCTTCTGGTAAACACGTGGGATGCAGAAACTTCAATGGTGTAATTAAAGACAGAAACTCTTACGATGTAGAATTTATTATTGTTTACTTGTGGATTTATTTATACAATTTACTGGTTGATAAGACTCCCTTTTTTACAAGTGATGTGTTACAAAGTTTTTTACTAGGATTATTTCTGATATAAGGTAAGTCAAGCTTCTTATATTAATTTGATACTAACTTTTGTATAATTAAAATTAAAGTTGAAACTGTTATAAGATTACTCTGCTCGATTTAACAAACCTATATTCTATTCAAAGTCGAATAATGTTAACTTATAGAGTTAATAAAATTAATGACTAATCAGTCTTTTTTAAAAATGTGAATTACGAGTTGAATATTTTAATAACTGTTGTTAAATGTTTTAAAAATGAGTCTTGAATCTTTTTTAAAAATTAGACTTGAGTATTGAGTCGTGAAAGTTTTTTAAAATTAAATATTAAATGTTTGTTGAAAGCTTAAAACGAGGCTTGAATATTTGTATAAAGGGTCTTGACTGTCTTAAAATTAGGCTTGAATCTCCTTTTATTCTTCCTGACTGGTTCTTTTACGTAAAAACTGAGATCCCTCTCTCATTATTCTCTGACCAATAAAAATGCTTCATTTAAAAACTCCGCGAGAACCAATCAGAAGGAACTATTTCTTAATTTGCTTATTTCTAACTAACTACTTATATTTTACAAACAATTTTTTTACATAATATATACAATAATCATTTTTAATGTTCAATAATTTTTTTATAATTTATTATGGTCGGAAAAGCTCTCAAATTATATTCACACTGAGGCTTGAAGTCATAAATTCGACCGATATACTTCCGAGTAACTCATACGTCACAACGTGCAGCTGCTATTCTAAGCTCTTGGAGTTCGAGGAAACTAAACATTTCAAACACGCAAAGTTGTTTACGAGCATTCTGATTTCTTGTTAATTTGACGTCATAGGCACAGGTGCACTTCTAAGGTTTTGGAGTTCATGGAAACTAAACATTTCAAACACGCGATGTTGTGTACGAGCAATCTAATTCTGCTAATTTTACGTCACACATATGCACAGGTGTTATTCGTAGAAGAACTTTTAATACACTTTTGTAGATCTTTGAAAATCCTTTTATTAACAGAAAAATATTTTTAGAAGTCGGCCATTGATTTATGATAATTTTAGAAGTAAACTGACGTGGATTGGCCTTTTGATGAATTTAGAGTGACCTAATTTCTCATTTTCCACGGGTTTTTATATGTTAACCCCGGAAGTCCCAAAAATGGCCGCTTTTTCGATCGTATTTTGTTTTTTCCTAACCTCTTTGCATTGAATTTATGGAAAATTAAATTTTTAATTTAGCATTTTCAGACCTTACAATTGTTATTAATCAAATCTACATAACTTATTTCATCATAAAAATAAACTTTTCAAATTTTAAAACAAAATTTTCCTTTTAAATTTGTTGACTTTCTGGAGCAACACAATGGCGGACATTTTGACAATTATCAATAACAAATTTAACAATTATGAGCAAATATTTCTTTTTGGCCCTTAATTTTAACAAAAAATGAAAATTTACATATTCAAATATTATCAAATAAACAAATTAATAATACCTAAAATCATCAACGAACAACTTAAAATTAATTACCTTACAACAACATACAATTATAACAAATAATAACATCAATTAATCATTTAATATTAAGTTTATGTCTTTCCACTGCAATCACATCTTTTAAGTTTATATTAACAGTTTGTGATCACTATTTCACTATTTACAGTGTTTTTTCACTGGATTTATCAATCATAATGTCCTTGATAAAGCTTTAATTATACAGTCTTAGCTTGTAAACAACCACATCACTTTCTTACAGTCTTACATGTGATAAATTTCAATATCTTTTTTAGACTCTCTCTGAAGCATTGTATTGTATCAAAATATGGGATGTACCAGAACATAGGAAGTACTAGGCTTGTACTATCATCCGATACATTATAATATAGGACTCATCACTTTGATGCTTAAATAAATTTATAATCATTGGTTGGGTAAGTCAAATTTATTTATTTAGTTATATTCATAGTCTATGATTCTGTTTATTTTATTCTAATAACTAATATTTGTTTGTTGAGTTTAAATTTTGCTAATGATATAATTGACTGAAAATAGTTGAATATTTCCTACATTAAATTATAGTTTGTAATAATCTACACCTACTTATTCTTATCTTATAACTACCTATTAGAAAACATTATTAAATTTATTACTATTGTTAAATTTGATTATAACTTATTTATATTTTGATCTAACTAACTTAATATAACTAATAGAATGGGTTTCCTATCACAAATTTAATGTTCCTATTATTCATTATTATCATATTCTAATATTTATTTACTTTTTATTTTTAGCTTAAACAACATAGGATCTTGGACTTGGCTATGGAATCGACTATTGATGTTAATACTTCTTCTTATGGACTTATATTTTATCAAGATAATTTTTGTGTTCTTGTGTTACTTGAAACTTATAAAATAGCTCTAATAAAGAAATTTTATGGTGTATTCATCATTTAAAGAAAAGATTTGAAAATTATATCCATCTTTAATAACTTATTTCAATTTTAAGTTATATATTGGGTAAGTTATATTTTTGATTATTTTAAAACATTACAAATTTCCCCCAAATTAATTTTAACAAATTATTACTCGGTAATAATTTTTAAAATTTAATTCCATTTTATTGTCTCTAAATCTATTATAATTCAAATCCTATTTGGTTATCTTTTTATTTCAACATATACCTTTTATTGTACCTCACAAACAATCTTCAGTAATAATTTAACATAAATTCGAATTCATTTAATTTTTAATACAACCACAAACTATTTATTGATAATTCATACTTTTAATTCTTAATTCTAAATACAATATAACATTTATTTATTCTAATATTTATATCTTAAACTATCTTATTCCCTAAATTGAGCTAGATCTTTAAAATGTTGTTCTATTGGTGATATGCATATAAGTTTTTAACGTTTACCTTACCCCTTAACAAATTGTTATATGGATTTTTTAAAATATAACTATTTTCATAAGCTTTTTCAACTATAAATGGTCCTATAAATGGTAATTTTAATTTTGCACACTCATTATTTCTTTTGTTAGCTACCTGTAATGACCTATCAATTACCCAATCCCCTTCTTTAAACACTGTTGGTTTCTTTAAATTTTATAGTTTCTTTTTAAATATTGTTCTGCATTTCTTTTTAACTTAATATGAAAATTTTTTAATTAAATTACTATTTTGCTCTAATTTTGTACAACTACTAGTGAATTGATATATGATGTGTTACTTCTTCAAATTATTCCTTCAATCCATAAGATTTCTTATTCTCTCTTCACTCTTTTCTTTTAACTTTAATGGTATAGGATATCTTTTCACCTTAAAATTCTCAACATCTCTCACCTCCATATTATATTCATATTCGGTAGCTTCTTTCGGCTCCTTAAACATCAACTTCTATACTTCATCAACAAATCTCCTACAATATTGTAATATATTCCATCACAATCAAATCATCATTTTCAAATACATCTTCTTCTTTCTTCTATCTACTTCATACTCATAACTTTTTTCTTTATCATCTTCATAATCATTTCTAATATAATTAATATCCTTCTTACTATCTTCTACTTCTTCTATCATATCCATTGACATCCATATACCATTTAGTCATATCTTCTTTTCTTGACTATTGATTATAGCTTCTAATCGTTCCTATGTATCATTTAATATTATCATATCACCATCTAAATTTGACACAGCTAGTAGTTTACAATTTATAATGATTTTATTTAAATTTATTTTCATACCATATAATTAATTTATTTCACATAGCTTTTTTGTTTTAATACTAGTTAATACTACTTTTTGACTTTGAATTTCTTTATTCTTTAATATTATTTAATTTTGAAATTAATTTTTGAATCTATTAATGATGTTTTGTTTCCTATATGAATTAAAATTTGTGACCGTTTGTCATAATTTTACCATGTATATGCAATAACCTATTAAAATGTAATTGATTTAAGTTTCGTTTAAGTTAATAAATTGATTGGGGTGGTATTATAAATTTAATATAATATACAACATTTTAAAATTCATACTAAAATATTACTAACTACCTATAAATACAATTATCAATTTAATCTATACCTTAATACTACCTTCTCCTTGCTCAATAAAATATTCATTTTCTTCTTCACCTTCTTCCAATTTCTTTCTATAAGACTCCTCATAGTTTTTGTAGCTTTTATTATCATGTGTAATTTTTTATCATTGGTTTGTTTTCTCATTCTTTTACTTTTTCCAGCATCGGTATTCATATTCATTTCTTCCTCTTTATTCTTTGTCTCCATTAATTTCCTTCCAATCAATTGTTCGGGCAACATTTCAGTTTTCTTGGTTTCTTTTACATTTCTAATTATACTTGAATTAATCTCATTCTTGTTTTCATTTATGTCATATTTAGTATCAGTTTCCATTAATTTATTTATCTGAATTTTTTCAGCTTCAACATCTTTATCTCTCTCTTGGTCAGTTTCTTCTAAATTTTTATTATTTGTTTCTGCAATCTCCTCCTTTTCAAATTCTTTTTCTCCTTCATTAAGTTTCTCCATATTCTCTTCTTGGTTTGCGGCTTGTACCTTCACATTCTCTCCTTCTTTATCAATATTTTCTATAATCTCTTCTTTTAAATATTTTCCATTGTTTCTATTTAAATTATAATCCATTTTGTCCAACTCTTCCTCATTTTTATCATATTTCTTCTCAAACATCTTTTTCATTTCTTCTTTAATTTCTTGTTTTGTACTTCTAATTTCTTCCTGTAATTTTTTATTTTGTTCCCCCATTTCTTCCTTTATCTCCTCAAATTTCTTATTAAATGTATGGCTTAAATCTTCTTTAGTTTCTTGAAATTTCTTATCTAATTTCTTATCCATTTCTTTCATATCTCTTCTTAAATCTTCATTATTTTTGTTCATGTCTTTCCTTAAATCTTCATTAAATTTATCTAATTTCTTGTTACTTTCATCCACCATTTTGGTTAAATTTATCAACATCTTTATTACTTCATTGTATTCACCATCACTCATATTCATTTCACCCATTTTGAATAATTTTATCAAATTTTATTCAATTTTAAATATAAAATTTTGTTCAATAATAATTTTATTATTGTTATTATTATATAACACACCTTTTAAATTCTATATAATTTAAATTATAACAGTTTTGCACTTTTTAATGTACAATTGCTCCTGATAACCTACTAAATTAATTTTCAAACCTGTTTATTATATTTAAAAAAAAACTTTAACTTTATAACCAGTCAAATTTTATTATTATAGCCAATTAATTTGTTATAACCAATAGTTTTTTAATAAAGCCAATCAATTTTTTATAGTCAAATAACTTTAATAGCCAACTAATTTTTAATAGTCAAATAATTTTACTTTAACCAATCAGTTTTTTATAATATCCAATCAATTGATTTAGCCAATCAACTTTTATAGCCTATTAATTCTTAATAGCCAATAGTTTTTTTATTATAGCCCCACGTTGGGCGCCATTTTTGTAATAAATTACAATGTTAAGAATGTGATAATTGATAGATATAGTTTATAATTGATTACAATTATTAAATTGTTGTTTTTATTATTTTAAATTTTTATTTTTAAAGTTTTGTGGGGCTATAATTTATGTTCATTTATATTTTAATTCTTATTTAATCTTTATTTATCTTAAAACACCTCAAAATTTCTTTATTTTTATTTATTTTTTACTATTTGCCAACACTATATGATTAAAATCAACATACGTAGTTTTTATCTATTATTATTTTAGATTTGGTTTATTTAAATTAATCTTAAAACACAAGTGACTCTTAACCACAGTAGTCGGTTTCAAATAAAATAAAATCTAACGATAAAACTATTTATTTTACTTATTTTACCAAAAAAATTAATATACCCTATATCTACTTAATGATACGACTATGGTATTTTCGTGCGCATATGCCCACGCTTAAAAGAACACGTGATATCTTACAGTTATATTCTAGTAGAGAGAAGCAGCGTGCATTAGTGGTAACAAAATGTTTAACAGTTCGATGTATTCAGATCAAAATTGTTTTAAAATAGTGTTTTAAAAATATTGAAATTTACCATTTACAATACTTTATGGGAGTTATGAAAGTGATAGTAATAAATAATGGTAAAAAACATACCGTAAATTCACTTGTTGCTGAGGATGAAGAGAGAAAAATTCTCCGTGACGCTATTCCACTCTCGGTTTCTTAATGGTGGATCATTTATAACCACGTGTAAACACTTCCTTGGACGGATTCAAAAGGATTAGACCACTAGATATGATGTCTCCTTGATTTCTTCTGGTTTTTATTATTGTTGCAGGTTAGTAAAAAAATTTATTTTTCTTCTTAGGGTATATATTTTATTGACCAGTATACAATTTCCATATACAATTTCCAATCGTTTTGTTTTTATAATAAATCATACAGTTCTATAAATTAATTTTCTGCCATCTTTACTTTTAAACGGAAGTCGGCCATTGATTTATGATAATTTTAGAAGTAAACTGACGTGGATTGGCCTTTTGATGAATTTAGAGTGACCTAATTTCTCATTTTCCACGGGTTTTTATATGTTAACCCCGGAAGTCCCAAAAATGGCCGCTTTTTCGATCGTATTTTGTTTTTTCCTAACCTCTTTGCATTGAATTTATGGAAAATTAAATTTTTAATTTAGCATTTTCAGACCTTACAATTGTTATTAATCAAATCTACATAACTTATTTCATCATAAAAATAAACTTTTCAAATTTTAAAACAAAATTTTCCTTTTAAATTTGTTGACTTTCTGGAGCAACACAATGGCGGACATTTTGACAATTATCAATAACAAATTTAACAATTATGAGCAAATATTTCTTTTTGGCCCTTAATTTTAACAAAAAATGAAAATTTACATATTCAAATATGATCAGATAACTTTTTCTTTCAATGATACCTCTTATTTTAGTTTTTATTTACATTATAAATCTACTGCGTCATAACAATTCAACTACAAAATTTATCAAATAAACAAATTAATAATACCTAAAATCATCAACGAACAACTTAAAATTAATTACCTTACAACAACATACAATTATAACAAATAATAACAT
Source organism: Ophraella communa (assembly GCA_035357415.1). Lineage (NCBI taxonomy): Eukaryota > Metazoa > Arthropoda > Insecta > Coleoptera > Chrysomelidae > Ophraella > Ophraella communa. Next base: position 26,535,758 of record CM068981.1, read on the forward strand.
CAATTAATCATTTAATATTAAGTTTATGTCTTTCCACTGTAATCACATCTTTTAAGTTTATATTAACAGTTTGTGATCACTATTTCACTATTTACAGTGTTTTTTCACTGGATTTATCAATCATAATGTCCTTGATAAAGCTTTAATTATACAGTCTTAGCTTGTAAACAACCACATCACTTTCTTACAGTTTTACATGTGATAAATTTCAATATCTTTTTTAGACTCTCTCTGAAGCATTGTATTGTATCAAAATATGGGATGTACCAGAACATAGGAAGTACTAGGCTTGTACTATCATCCGATACATTATAATATAGGACTCATCACTTTGATGCTTAAATAAATTTATAATCATTGGTTGGGTAAGTCAAATTTATTTATTTAGTTATATTCATAGTCTATGATTCTGTTTATTTTATTCTAATAACTAATATTTGTTTGTTGAGTTTAAATTTTGCTAATGATATAATTGACTGAAAATAGTTGAATATTTCCTACATTAAATTATAGTTTGTAATAATCTACACCTACTTATTCTTATCTTATAACTACCTATTAGAAAACATTATTAAACTTATTACTATTGTTAAATTTGATTATAACTTATTTATATTTTGATCTAACTAACTTAATATAACTAATAGAATGGGTTTCCTATCACAAATTTAATGTTCCTATTATTCATTATTATCATATTCTAATATTCATTTACTTTTTATTTTTAGCTTAAACAACATAGGATCTTGGACTTGGCTATGGAATCGACTATTGATGTTAATACTTCTTCTTATGGACTTATATTTTATCAAGATAATTTTTGTGTTCTTGTGTTACTTGAAACTTATAAAATAGCTCTAATAAAGAAATTTTATGGTGTATTCATCATTTAAAGAAAAGATTTGAAAATTATATCCATCTTTAATAACTTTTTTTAATTTTAAGTTATATATTGGGTAAGTTATATTTTTGATTATTTTTAAACATTACAATATATATTAAACAGAATCGGTCCTAATAAGTTCCTTGTGGGACGCGGTATTCTATGTCCTCTTCACCACTAAGTACATCATCCACCTTAACGACCTGCTTCCTATGACTTAGATAGTTGTAAAATAAACGTAGGCAATTGTCCCTGATACCTGATAGCTGGGTATTAATTAATTTAAATTTCAAAATTAAAATTAAGTTAATACAATCAATGCCCGAGTTCAATAAATTTTTCACCTTCATTAATTTCAATGTTCCATTTATATTTTGTAGTTAAATTTTAATATTCAGAAATAAAGACACACGCTTTGCTAATCGGTCTACTTTTTGTCAGATTTTTTAAACTCATTAGTTGTTATTATGTTTTAAAACTAAATATAGCAATTTACTTTATGGTTTAGTTTCTTTAATAAAATAATTAAATTTTCAATATTCTCGTTGGTGGTTTTTAAGTAGAGGCATAAGGCATATTATATCATGTTACAAGGAACCGACCCTGTCGATAAGTAATGTGCGACCAGCAAAAACACAGCAAACCGGAGTTACAGTTAGGAAGAATTCCATTTTTATTTTTTGTTAACATTTTTATTTCATTTTTGTTATATATGGTTTTATATCTTTAAACATTAAAATATAATTTAGTTTTTGGCACATTATTATACGAGATTATTATACTAGATGTTGTAAACTTCTTTGTAAAATAAATTATTTTGTTTTTAAAAACACTTATTTCCATCGTAGAAACGGATACTGGGGACCTTCATAGCGAATAGTCCCTTGATATCAATCAATTAACCAGTATAAAGAACTCCAAATTGCTCCAAGAAAACTGATATTATTCAAGAAAGATTTAAAATATTTCAATTAGTCAAGAAAGAAGATTTATATTTCAATAACTCCAGAAGAAAATTTGCAAATTTCGTCGTCCCAGAGAAAGAGAAGCTGCAGAGTACTTCAGATCGAACTGTAAGTGCCAAATTTCCTTTCTTTTCCTTTTCATACCCAATATTTAGTTTTTAGAAAGATAATTTTGTTGAAATTATTTCTTTAATGAAAAATTTCGTTTAATCATATATATATATATATATATATATATTTACTAAATATCTACTTTTATGAGCGAAGTAGAAAATTTATTGAAATCATTGAGCGAGTTGAGTATTGGAGAATCATTAAATTCAGACAATCTAAGTTCATTTGATAAAGTAAATAAACAAGTAAATAAAATGGCTAATATAAATACTATTAATAGGGATCTTTTTAAATTAAAACTAGAAAACATTAAACCTTTGATGGAGACAGTAACACTCTTAATAAATTCATTACACGTTCGAACGATTAACTGATAGTTATTTAATTCATAATGATGCTGATTTAGGTAATTAGTAGGATGTATTCAGGAAAAATTAGTAAGGAACGCCGAAGCTATGGTAGGCAATAGAATGGATTAGATACTTGACAAAAAATTAAAGACGCTCTAAAACAATGCTTTTCAGATAGGCGAGATTTAGATTGCTCATTGCAAGAATTGACTAGGACTAGACCTTTTAAAAATGAAAATTTAATTAATTTCGGTGCTAGGATACAGTTATTAAAAAGTTAGGTTATTCTTAGAATTAGTAATTATATAAACTTGCAAGAAATTGAAAAGAAATGCCGAATAAATCATTGCGATAAAACGGCTTTAAATACCTTTTTGGCGTCCTGAAAAATAACATGCATCTTAAAAAAACCAGCATCTTTAGAAGATGCTATGGCGTATGTTGAAGAATTTGAAAATTTTGAAAAATTATACGGGCAATTAAATGAACAAAAAAATGAAAGTAGAAATCGAATAAATAAAAATAACAATTTTAAGTTTTAAAACTATCAAAACGATAGAAGAAATAATAATAATAATTATCAACATTATAATAATAATATTAACTATCATAATAAGCATAATTTTCTTAACATAATTACAATAATAACAATTACAATTTTTCAAGACAACCTATCAATATACAACAGCAATTTCAAAAACCTCGAAATTTTCCAACAAATGCACAAGTATTTGGACCCCGCGTAATGCTTTCAAACCCAATCAGATTCCAATGAACAAATTACCCAGGCCTGAGCCTATGTCAACAACCTCCAGAAACCTTTCAGATAATAATGGAGTAAATAATAATCGTTTTATTCCAATAAATAGACCTAATAATAATTAATTCAGAAATAACAATCAAAAGCCAAATTTTATAGCTGAAGAATTGTATACTAATAACTACGAATCTGATGAAAATGAAGAAATTGATAATAGTATTGAATACAATCTGAAAATGTAGAACAATAGAAACAAAAAGAAATAATAGAAATTAATATAGCATCAAATAATCCGTTACCGTATATCCAAATTTAAAACTTTTAATAGATACTGGCAGTACGAAATCGATTTTGAAACCTTCAATAGTAGAAAAACTTTATTCTAATTACATTTATAACTCTAACGTAGATATAAAATTCAGTTTAGTTAGTAAACGTATTAAATTTCAAGCAAATATACCAGCATTTAAAGAATTTAATTATAATGGGAACATAAATTTTATTTTATATGATTTCCACGATTTCTTCGATGGGATCATGGGGGTAGAAGATATGATGAAAATGAATTTAAATATAGATTTTACTAATATAAAATTATTTAATAAAAATGTAGCAATCCCAATAACGTTTAGGTCTCCTGCAGATATAAAATTTAAATTTTCAGTAGGTCCAACAGAAAAATTATTGAAAAACCTTTAAATTCTTATAAAAATCAAACAATAATAACATGTGGAAAAACAAACGAAATTAAAATAAAAAAGTTTTTGAGTATACACGTTTATTTGTTATAATACCTCAAAGAGATTTATAACAAAGTATATTTCAATTCATGAAAGAATATATACATCCGAAAAAAGTTTACGCTATTTATTTTAGAAACCCTCTTGAACCTGATTTGTTTGTGACAACTATTCAAAAATATTTTAAACATTCCACTTTCAAATTATTTTATAGTACTTTAATATTAGAAAATGTTCTTACACTAGAAGAACAAAATAAAAAACAATTATACGAAATATCACAAAGAAATAAATAAAGTTAAAGCATCACTCAGTTCTAGATATTATTGGCCTTAAATGTAAGAAGATATAGAAAAATTTATAAATAATTGTGAAGTCTCTCTTCGATACAACTATGATAGAAATCCCCCAGCGATTAAATTCAATCTTACCCCAACTTCATCAAATCCATTCGAACACATACATATAGACGTTCTCCGATTTTCAAATCAACCCTATTTAACCATATTCTACTCTTTTTACAGATATGGACAATCCTATCCACTATCAAGTGTTAATGGCACAGCAGTAATAAATAATCTTATAAGTTTCATTACCCACCATGGTTTACCCTATAAAATCACCGCCGATTGCGGTACCGAATTCAAAAATTATGATTTAGAAAACTTCTGTAAACTTCATAAAATTTAAATTGATTGTACTAACCCTTCCTTTTTGGAAGTCTATCTTATTAGGAATAATAAAAAAATCTTTGTTTTAACGAAACTTCCACTATTTATTTAAAAAACTGCTTTTTTAAACTCAATGACAGCCGTTTCGCTAGACAACTGGCATCGTCAGATTGACATATTGAATTTACTATTTGTTTGTTTGTAGTTAGGTATCTAATGTTTATTAGGTAGTTATAAGGCTAGACCAAGTATGGAAGTAATAAGACATAACAATATTAAAGCCTAGATGTTATTAGCCCTAAGGGATTATCCTGGATGTATTTCCCTCTAAGATCAGTATAACTGTGCAATGATATAGAAAAACCAGGAAAAAACTATATCATGCTGATCTTTACAATAACTTAATATATTTGTGTCACAATTACGTTTTATCTATGCATAAAATGGAGACTCAGTCAAAGCAAACACTTTAAAAGTGAACTTCCCAGATTTATTTGTTCATTAACAACTTTAAATTGTGGATCTGCTAGATGTCTTTTTATTTCAAGTTCTTCAATAAAATCTAAATTTAGTTTCAAGTTATATTCAAAATTATAAACAAGCCACTAAGTTAATATACGACAAAATTCGTAAAACAAATAAGGACACAACACAAAAATTAACCGATAAAGCAAATCAAAGTAGATCAGATCCTCCGGATTATTTAGACCAAAAAATAGCGTATGTAGAAAAGCATGGGACAAAAAGATGCCCAAATTTAAACAAACAAAAATCGTAAAAGACAGTGGGATATTGTTAGAAACCGACAAAGGTACATATCATAAAAGCATCGTACGCAAACCCAGAAAACTTAATTAATCGGTCGTCGACCAGAAAAATTTATTTAATTTATTGTCATTATATGTTTGAAAGGATTTCAAAATAATAGAAAAATTTAATTCAATATATTATATTTTTAATACCCCAAATTGAATTAGTTTAGATAGTATTGAATAACTCTATTTCCAAAATTTGGATTCACTTTTTAATTCAATAAATAAGTAAAAATAATTTAAATAAGACTTAGTATTGACAGACGCAATTCCTCAATTTAAGGATATTTTAGCATGTTATTATTCCTCCACTCAAATAACTTTACACAAACACTATTTCCATTTATTCCCATGGTTAAAGACTACTACCCATCCTTATTTGGCTCTTCAAACCGAGAAGAAGAAGATGAAGAAGAGGAAGAAGGAAGAAACTTAACAATTTTAAAATCATTTAGTAATTTAATTTTAAATCATTTAATAAATTTCAAATATTTTTCAATTCTAAAGAAGAAAGAAAAAAGAAGTCCCGTGAAGAAAACGAAAAATACATCCCGTATTTTCCGTTCCTAAGGAGGGAAGAGTTACAGTTAGGAAGAATTCCATTTTTATTTTTTGTTAACATTTTTATTTTATTTTTGTTATATGGTTTTATATATTTAAACATTAAAATATAATTAAATAGTATAGTTTTTGGGACAATTAAGATAAGATATTAATATAAATAGTTAGAAATTGTAATAGATTATTATTATACGAGATTGTTATTGTTGTAGTATAATATAGAATACTTATGTTAGTTAACCATATATACTTCATGGATACAATTAGTTTTAATCATAGTTATTGTATTGATTTGATATATACATTGTCAATACTTCAACGTATAAGTTTTCTCCGATATTTTATTTTTCATCAAGTTTTACTACAGGTTATGGGCCCAGAGGAAGACAAATATCGTATTCCGCTGTTTAACGGCACTAACATCGATAACTGGAAGTTTAGAGTCGAAATTCTGCTATAGACCTATTCTTAGATATACGATCCCAGTCTCGATACAGAGCTGCACACCGATGCTAGCTCTTTAGGAATAGCAGGCATACTTTTACAAAAACACAGTGACAATTTAAAGCCAGTCATGTATTTTAGTAGGTTCACTAGTAAAGGCGAAAAAGTTTTTCATTCTTACGAACTAGAAACGTTAGCCGTTGTTGAATCAATAAAAATATTTTACGTATATTTAACTGGCATTCATTTTACGGTGATAACAGATTGTGCTGCCGTTCGTTCCACGTTTACAAAGCGTGACTTGCTTCCTAGAATCGCTCGATGGTGGTTAACTATTCAGGATTTTGATTTTGAAGTAAAACATAGGCCATGAAGCAAGATGCTTCATGTTGATGCGCTTAGTCGCAATATATCAGTTTTAAGTACATTAGTTGTTGAAACAGAAGACTGGTTTCTTAGCATTCAGTTGCAAGATCCTTCTATAGCAACAATTTGTAAAAAAATCAATGCTAACGATTGCGACCAAGAAATTAAAAATAAATATATGATAAAAGATCAACGACTTTATAGGAAAACTGCAGATGGTTTGGAAAAATTGGTCATTCCTAAATCGGCAAGATATAATATAAAAAAAAATATCACGACGAAGTAGGTCATTTAGGACACAAAAAATGTGAGTCATTAATAAAAAGTAAATTTTGGTTCAAAGGAATGACAAGATTTATAAAAAAATATGTATATGCTTTTTTAGATTGTGCTTATAAACGGGGCCAATATGGAAAAAGGGAAGGGTTTCTTTACCCTATTTATAAACCTGATCATCCTTTACATACCTGGCATATAGACCACTTGGGGCCTTATACAAAAAGTTCCGGATACTCTTACATTTTAATGGTGGTTGACTCTTATTCAAAATATCTGTTTGCACGTCCAACAAAAACATTAAAATCAATGGAAGCTATTAATGTTCTTAAAGATCTTTTTAGTCTTTTTTTTGTCCTAAAAAGAATTGTTTCAGACTGTGGAACAGATTTTAAAAGCAAAAGTTTTAAAGAGTTTGCATTAAAATATAAATTTAAACATATACTTAATGCCGTAACTTCACCAAGATCTAATGGTCAGGTGGAACGGTATAACTTAACCTTAGAAACTGTCATTAATACAAGTGTATCCGATGAAAATGAATGGTATACAATTTTACCTGATGCAGTTTGGGGTATAAATAATTCAATTAACTCTAGTACGGGTATGACCCCTCATAAATTAATGTTTGGTTTTGACCAGTTAAAACACTCTAACTTAGATAATGTTACCCCAGAAGTAAATGATCACGAGATTCACAAATCGCAAAATCAAATATGAACAAACAAGCATGCAAAATGAAAAAAAATTGATTCAAAAAGAAAACCTGCAAAGTCCTATAAAGTCGGCGATTTAGTACTTTGGTCTGGATCTGAATGCGCTCAAAAAGAAGTGCTTAGGAAAACTGGGTTAAGATTTGGAGGACCATATAAGATCATAATACAATTTCATCTTTGAAAGGCATGAAAGGTTATAAAAAATATAAAGCTGTCGTTCCAGTAGACCAAATCAGAAAATATTCTGGTGGAGTCTTGGAACAATCCAAATCAGATAGCAGCATAAATAGTACTGATGAATTATTAGATCTCTTGGAAGGATAAAAACATATATAAAATCAAATCCTGAGCACAAAAAAATAAAAATTAGAAGAGCTCTAATGTGAGCATAAAAACCAATAAAATAAGTAGAGCTCCAATGTGAGCATAAAAATAAATAAAATTTAGAAGAGCTCTAATGTGAGCATAAAAACGAAAATTTAAAATTAGTAGAGCGCTAATGTGAGCATAAAAAAATATAAAATTTAGGATAAAAACAAAAACTAAAAATTTGTAGAGCCTTAATGGGAAAAAAATAAAACAAATAAAAAAACTATAAAAAATTGACGCAATATTGGAGAATAATTTGTCTTCTTTCAGGAAGTCAAAAAAAAACGATCAGAAGAAGTTGAGGACGACTGAAAAACAGGATGGCCGAATGTAACGTATCTCCCTATAATGTAACATATTACCTATACTTATTTTATTATGTATTTACATATTTCTAATTATTATGTCGAGTTATTGTTATTGCTATTTTTCATTAATATTTACTTTACTATAAAATATACATACTATTAATTATGTTACTGAACTAAGGTTATTCTTTTTATATTCTTGTTATCGTATGATATATAGAAAAAACGCATGCCGATGATTGTACAAGGATGTGAGTCAGTCTTTCGCTCGATACAGAATAAATCGTTTGTTTCGGGAATTGTGGTATTATTTTTACCTAGTTAAAAAAGTTACCGTAACACTTGATTATATCGAATATGTGCGTACAGATTTCCGACAGAATCAAAATGTTCGTCTTACCGAATCAGAGACTGCAGCACAGGAAACAGCTAAAGAGAAAGAGTTTTTACGTTTACAGAAAACAGATATGAAATGTAAACATCAAATTGTTCAAAGAATCAGTTATGATTATTTGGAGTGTGTCAAAGATTGTAAGACTTCTTTTGACATTTGGACTACTCTACACAATAACTATGCCAGAAAAGGTATTGCAAATCAACTGCTTATTCGTAAGACTTTACTGACTATGAAATTCGACAGTTCTTCAGAAACTTTGGAAAATCATTTTCTCAAATTTGAAAATTTAATTAGAGAACTGAATTCTACCGGAGCAAATCTAGAAAAGCTCGATATAGTATGTCATTTGTTATTGACAATGCCTTCTGAATATCAAATAGTTGTTACCGCTATAGAGACCCTTTCTCCAGTAAATCTTACACTTGGATTTGTAAAGAATCGTCTGTTGGATGAGCAAAATAAACGCAGAGTATATGGAAATAGTTCAAATTCTTCTGGTGTTAGTTTTTCCACTGTTACAAATAACGTTACCACAAAATCAACTTCATATTCCAAAGTTTCTAAATGCAGTTACTGTCACAAAATTGGGCATACCAGACAATACTGTTTTAAGTTAAAGAGGAAAAAGAATAATAGTACTAATTCCACTACTTCAGCTTCAATTGCCAAAAATGAAAATTCCGAAGATTTTTGTCTACTTGTATCAACAAATAAAACTTTCACTAGCACCATTAATCAGCAGTCAATATCCTGGTTATTAGATTCTGGAGCTACAGAGCATATGTTGAGTACAAATTATAAAGTTTTTGCAGACAATATTCGTCAACTAGAGGCTAAAATGTCCATAAAAGTAGCCAAGTCGGATGTTATTCTTGAAGCTAGTGAAGTAGGTAGTATTTCTGTCAATGTGAAGAATAATGAAAATCATAGTAATTCCCTAAATATTAAAGATGTTTTAATAGTTGCAGGCTTACAATTTAATCTACTGTCTGTAAGTAGGCTTGATTCATGTGGTTTTAAAGTTATATTTGATAAAGGAGTTGCTACCATTTTTAAAGACGAAACTGTTGTTGCCATTGGCACAAAATCAAATAAATTATATGTTCTTGAAACCTCAACTTCATTTAACAGTGTTAATACTGCTTGTGCTGGTTCAGCTGAATATATTTGCCATCAGCGTCTCGGACATATTAGTAACAATGTTTTTAAAAGATTGAAACGTATTCTCAACATTTTAAATGAAAACAAGAATACTTCTCCTTGTGAAGTATGTGTTCAAGCTAAACAAACGAAGTTGCCCCATACTAAATCCAGAATAAGAGCAAAGCGGCCTTTGCAAATTATACATACTGATGTTCTTGTACCAGTAAATCCTATATCGTATAATAATTCATGATATGTCCTTGTTTTTATAGACGATTTTACGCATTTTACTGTGGTTTATACATTAGAAAATAAGTCCGATGTTCCATTATATTTTAAGAATGGTTACCGCTCATTTTAATTTAAAGATTAATAGAGTCCGTTGTGATAATGGAACTGAATATATAAACAAGGATCTTCAAGAATATTTTAGTCTTAATGGAATTCAAATGGAGACAACTATTCAATATACTTCATGCCAAAATGGAGTAGCAGAGAGGATGAATCGGACATTGATGGAAAAAGTTCGTTGCCTACTCCTTGGCTCCAATGTAAATAAAAAACTGTGGTCAGAAGCAGTGATGACTGCTGCTTTTATTGTAAACAGATCTCCTTCAAGGCTCCTAAGAAACAAAACACCTTCAGATTTATGGTAAAATAGTAAACCGAGTAGTATATAGAATACTTATGTTAGTTAACCATATATACTTCATGGATACAATTATTTCTAATCATAGTATGTATTGTATTGATTTTATATAGATATACATTGTCAATCTTGAATTAAATACTTCAACGTTTTCTCCGATATTTTATTTTTCATCAAGTTCTACTACAGTTATACCAGATGTTGCAAACTTCGTTGTAAAATAAATTTTTTTTTTTTAAAACACTTATTTCCATCGTGGAAACATAATTCCGTGTAGAAACTTTGACAAAAAAGGACATTCATGACGAATAGATAGATAGTGAGCGATTGGCTATGTTAAAAATATTATATTATTAGAAACACTTGTATTAAATCTGTAAGAAATTAGCTGAGTATTATTTAATTTCAATTTCAAAATTAAAATTAACTTAATAAATCAGAAGTGGGATATACGCCTGTACGCATAATGGGAAAAAGAAGGAAGCGTTATAACACTTCTTCATCTTCTTCTAGTTCCGTAGATAAAGTTGATCAACTTAAAGATATCTATAGGCGAATTCGATTCAGAATATTCATAGAATAGTCATCAAACTCGGTGAATAGAACAACTGTGGTCATCAACTAATGACGTCACACACCGATCGTAGTCATAAAATCTGATGACCACGCCGGGAGGCTAATCATCAGGAATATTCATGGTGTTGTCTCTCTCTTTTGTTGTTATTTATAACCTCAAAGCAGAGATGTTACTGAAGATTCAAAAATGAAAATTTTAAAATTCATTAAAAGACTGTTGTGTTAAGTGTTGATTTATTTCTAATAAGGAGTTCATTTCTAAAGGGTTGGAATTGTTATTATGTTATCAATGAAATGGAATCTGTGGCATTTCTTTTGAATGGTAAAACCATTTACTTTGAGGCGAATCCTGAAACTTGTGTTAATTTGCTGAACGGTTAGAATAAACTTTATTGGTATGCATATAACAATTACTTTAATTTTGCATTATTCTAGATGATGAATTTGCATTGGATTTTATAACAAGAAGCGTATTAACAGGACAACTTATAAAGCAGGGTTTGACTCCTGATTTATGGAGAAATGGGCAAATAACCGTTCAAAGAGTAGAGAAGCAATGTTATTGTCCTGATGGATTGCAGTCGAAATCAGTGAATAATGGTGAGTAATAACTGAGTGAGTAATTTCTTCATTTTAATCAATGATTTCATTTCCAGAATGTTACTATGAGGAAAGTATGCAAGATGCTCGGGAAGATGATGAAGTCAATAATTCAGAAAGAAATGGTTCGTTTTTCGCCAATAATATTTTTCTTTAATGTAATTATTAGGCATTTATCATAATATTTTTAGTAGAAGAAATGGTATGGAGTGATAACAAACACCCAACAGAAAGAGATACAGAAGCGACCTACTTCATGTTAAAAAAGAGAGGCGAAGAGTCATGTAAAAAAAGTTTTTCTGACAAAAAAACTACTAAAATAGCCATTTGGGCTAAAATAGCAGCAGATATGAACAGGGCTGGTTATTTTGTTGGAGTTGGACGAGTAGGTGCTGTAAGATGTAGGCAAAAATTTTCTAATTTACAAAGAGCATATATCAATTTCATCAATCACGTAAAAACAACGGGTGCAGAACAAATTGATCCACCCCCATTTTTTGACGAGATGCATGATATTATCGGAAGTAAAGATAAAGTTAACCCGCCTTATTTACTTGATTCTTTTGATGATAATATCGACTGTGAGGCTAGCACTAGTGCAAGCACAAATGCCACAAATAGAGAAAACTGTGATAGCGATGCAATAGATACTTCTACTTCAAGTAAATTTACTATAAAACATAAACAAAAACCAAAGGAAACAGTGATTGACATAATTAGGGAAATTCAGAAAGAAAATAAGGAGAATAACAGCAATATTTTAAATGTACTGAATGACAATTTCTCCAAACAATATGACTTACTTAAAGAGCAAAATAATCAAAGGGAAAGATTTATATTTATTTTAGAGAAGCTATTCACTTCAGAAACCAAAAAAAGGAAAAGAAAACACGGAAGCAGCGAGTCTGATTAGGAAATAAGTTACATACAGAGTGTTTCAGTTTAAAGTTCAAATATTTTGCAGGATGATTCCTAGGGTCAAAAGAAAACGTTTTTCTTAGTACAAAAATTTCATATCATGAATCAGCCTGCAAAATATTTGCATTTTTAACTGAAACACCCTGTATTAAATGTGATATTAACCTAACAGTATTTTTTTGAGACAGATTTATTAAGATGTTTGTTTTTGTCTATTTTTATTATTTGGAATATTAATTTTCGTTAAGTTGTTTTTTTGTTATTTAGAATATTATTTTTCGTTTTTTTTTATACAGTTAAAACATTACAGTGTTTTATTTTTATTTCTGTTATCTAGAATATTATTTTTCGTTTTTTTATTCAGTTAGTACATTACAGATTAGTTTTAAGTTATTTATTTGTTTAATATTTTTCATTATGTACGTTTATTTTGGTTTGACTTCTTACTTTCGTTATTTTATATAAAAGTTAAAATAAAAGATCAACTGATATTTTCAATATTATATTTGAAAATTGTTTTTCACAAAAATTAAAATTTCCATGGGATATTTAATTACTAAATTTTACTCGTCTTTTTTATGCATTAAATAAATATATAAAAATAAATAAATATATGGCTATAAGACTCATTACTTTGAGGTTCACCCCCTAGAAAGATTAAGACATATTTCTTCTCTTTTCACAAATGCAGAACGTTGTTCCATAGGTTTATGGTTGTATAGTTCTTTATTTTCTAACATCTCCTCTTCAAGGATGTCTGTCCACATGTCTGCATTGAGCAGACAAAAGTTATGTAATATGACACTAGTTGTTATTATTTTAACACCTTTTTTCACATTTTGCACATCCATGTAATGCAGGATCCTCCAACGTCCTTTCAGAAGACCAAACGCATTCTCTATAACTACTCTTGCTGCACTCAAAGAGTAATTATGTTGTTTCTGAGCTCTGCTTAGTCGACCCGAGGCTCTATAAATAAAATATTCAATAAAAACCAGTAAAGTTAGTTATGGAAATATTTTTACCTATATGGTTTCATCAACCAATGTAGACATGGATATGCTGAATCACCTACAAGGTGGTATTTATCAAAAATTTCGTTGGCGCCCATTTGTTGGACCTTTTTATAGATTTCTGAATATTGTAGCACCTGAAGGTTGAAATTAATATTTGGAAAAAAATAAAAAATATATAGAATACTTACTCGAGCATCATGTGCTGATCCAGGGAATCCTATGAATACATTGGAGAAAAACCTATTCGTTGTGCATATTGCCTGCAAATTTATAGAGTGCACAAATTTTCTATTTAGGTAGCTATCTTGTTGTTCAACTGGAACCTTCAATGCTACTTGACTTCCATCAATTGCTCCAATAACATCTAAAAATACAATTAAAATAATAATAAAAAATTTACAATTGAGACATATCATTTCATCTGTAGGTAAGTACTAGTTTCAATGTTTATTAAGGTAGGTAAGTACCTGGATATCCACTGATTGATTTAAATTCTGCAGCAATAATATGATATTCCTGTTGTTTAGGCCAAGTTATAAATTTATCTTTCAGTTGTAGTAGTAGCTCCATAACATACTCAATTAAAGTATGTGCTGTGGAGCATGTAACATTGAACCTATCTGATATATTTATGTAGGTATCGCCTTTCCCAAAAAACCATAACGCCATTAATAAAGCCTTTTCTAGAGGTACTGGCTGTCTTCCTCCATGTCCTTTTTTCGAATGTTTTACTGCTATTTCGCTAAGCAATAAATTACAGCTCTGGCGATTCATTCTAAATAATTTAATGAAATCGTTTTCGATATATTTTGGAATCCACGTTTCATAAAACCCAGAAATTCTCACATGTTTTGTTCGAATAGCTATGGCATGGGCATATTCGTTTTTATTTAGTTTTGCCAGTGCCAAGCATGTAGTAATCAAATTATCGTTAAATAACGATGTAGTCAATTCGTCAAACAGGAAACTACTAATCGCAATTTTTATTTTCTTGTTCACTTTCGGCATTTTCACAACACAACAATCTTTTATAAAACAACACTCAACTGAAAACAATCTATCTCAAATCAGCACCGCCACTTAACCTCAAATAAACGGAAAACCACGAAAAAATTTCATTCGATTGAACACCAGAATATTCATCAAGCTATGACGAAACAGTATTCATTGACGTCATAGTTTAATGAATATTTCTGATGACCACAGTCTGAATCGAATTCGCCTTATAAATGGAATAATTCACTTACAACTGAATTAGCAACATCTTTACTTAGGGGTAATGCTAGAAGGTGGTATGAAACATTAAGGGGGCAATGTACGGGGTGGGAACATATGAAAATTTCACTGTTAGAAACATTTCCTAGTGTTATTAAGTTTGGAAAATTATTTGTGGAGGCAGCAAATTACGTTCATTTGCCTAATCAAAAACTCAGTGACTATTGTTTTAAAAAACTAGCAAAACTGCGGAAATTAAAATTAGATATAAGTGACGAAAATATTATTAATTGTATTATCGAAGGCATTAGTAATGAGAACATTAAATTATCAGCTGGGGCAGCAAACTTCAAATCAACCGGTTTGTTAGCTAAATGTTTAGATCACGTCAATTAAAATTATAGTACAATAAACAAAAAAAATGTTCTTAATACAAATGCACCTAAAACGTCAAAATTTGTGAAACCTGAAATTAAAAATTACAATCATTATCAAAGGAACATATGGTCCAAAATTAAAACTTCAATTGTAAGGGATCAAATCTGGTCAAAGATTGTCCTAAAACTATTGCTAGGTGTGATTTATGTAATAAGATAGGACACACGAAGGAAAAATGTTATCGGAATAAAACAAAATCAGAAAAAATAAACTCTGTTAAAGCGCGTAAAACCACAAATATTTATGAAAAGAGAATTTTTGTTAATAATTTCCAGTTGAAAATTGTTAATTCGACACAGGTAGTTCTTGTGAATTAATTAAAAAGTCTATTGCCGAAATGTTATTGGTAAAAGAAATATCTTTGTCCAACACAATATATTTAAAAAGTTTTATGGGTAATTATATGAACTGTAACAAAGTAGGTAATTTATAATATATAAACATTGATGATTCTAATGGAAATGTAAATACTTTCATAGTTGATGACTCCAGTTTGTCGTATAATATTGTAGGTTGTGACTATATAAATCAACCTCAAATAGCCATGTTTTAAATAAATAGTAAGTTCTGGTTTAAACATATTCCATTTAATGTTCAAAATGTTTCTGAATGTCACTTAACACCTAATATGGTTAAGGTCGGAGAAATAAACCAACAAAAGAAAAACGTACTTCTCAGTCTGCTTAATGAATATGCAGATAGAATATCGGTCGGTTTTAAAAATTTGGGTAAAACCGAAATTGTTAAAATGTCTATAAGTTGTAAGTCAAGCGAACCTGTAGTTTACAATCCGTATCGTATGTCCCAAAAAGAAAAGATTATTTTAAATGATATACTACAAGAACTTTTAGTTAACAGTATAATAAAGGAACCAAAATCGGCATATGCTAGCCCAGTCCTATTAGTTAAAAATAAAACTGAAGCTGATTGGATTGTAGCAACACAAATGCAAGATGAGCATTGTTCGTAAAATACTACAAGAAGGTATTATTAATAGGGATACAAAACAGTATTTTAAAAATTACAAACTGGCTGATCAAAAACTTTATAAAAAAATTAAGGACGGTAAATTACTATGGGTAGTCCCGAAATCTTCAAGATGGCAAATCTGCAAGTTGTGTCATGATGAGAATGGTCATTTTGGTTTTGAAAAGACCCTCAAAAAAGGATTAGAAAACAATTGTTTTTCTCGCCGTTTTCGTAAAAAAATACGTTACTACTAGGGTTATTCTGTACAAATATTGGTAACAGCTGTAAATTTAACAGCGCGGTTAAAAATCGTATTCTGACCAATCCGATGTAAAAAAGTTATTGAAAACGCAATATTACATTGCGGCTAACTTCACTTATAAAATAAATTAAGTTATAGTTATATTTATTGAATGATATTTATTGTTATTAGTTTTATATATTTATTTTTATCATTATTATTTTAAAAATACCTGAATTTGCAAACATTTGCAATTGCAATTTGCAAACGATTTTTAACCGCGCTGTTAAATTTGATTTAACATCGCGATGTTAAATTTACAGTTCTTACGAATATTTGTACAGAATAACCCTATAATAAAATACAGTAAAAGTATACAGAATAACATTTTCATAACATCTCTCGACCTTGAAAATTTACAGCGCTATTACCGCCAACATTTTTGTATAGAATAAGCCCATACATGTCTTTCTTGTCTCTATTATAAACAACCTAGTGGCAGAAAAGAAGGATTCCCGTTCCTTTTCATACAATTCATATCGACCATTTAGGCCCATTTGTGAAGAGTAAGAAAAAAATAAGTACCTATTAGTGATTATAGATGGTTTTACAAAATTTTGTTTTAAGGAAGCCGTAAGGGACACCAAGACTAAACATGTTACCAAAGCGTTATAAGCGTTATTGAATATCATATATATTTTTGGGGCACCTTCAAAAATCATTTTTAACCGAGGAAGCGCTTTTACTTCCGAGAGAAATTTTGTGAGTTACATGGAATTAAACATGTACTAAATGCAGTTGCCCCACCACGAGCAAATGGTCAGTGTGAACGTTATAACCGGACCATATTAAACTCACTATCATGCACAGCCGCAGGTTCATCTGAGGATTGTTGCACAGAGGGTTTAATAGACTTAAACACTTTGTACAAATTTAATATTTGATAGTATAGTGCATGTTGAACCGTTAGAATGTACAAGGATATTCTAATAATTTCAAACACTATACTGAAGTAAATAATTGTAGTGTCTGTTAGAAGTTTAGGTTATACAGGAAACCTAACAGGTCCAAACACTTACAAAATTAAAAAGAAAACAATTGTTCAAGTATGAAGAAAATGCTGGATGACTATTAAATGTCCTTTAATAACTATTTAATATAAACTTATTTTTGTAGATGCTTCCGACATGTCTGAGGACAGCCATGAAAGTGAGGATGGCCGAATGTTACAAGGAACCGACCCTGTCGATAAGTAATGTGCGACCAGCAAAAACACAGCAAACCGGTGTCGAAACGATGACAAAAAAGGACACTCATGACGAATAGATAGATAGTGAGTGATTGACTATGTTAAAAGTATTTATTCTTACTTGTCGAGGCACTTAAATTCAAAAAAAAAAATCTGTAAGAAATTAGCTGAGTATTAATTAATTTCAATTTCAAAATTAAAATTAACTTAATAATCATAACAGAATTTAAATTGTATCTATTTTTCTCGCCGATTACTAGCAATTTTTTATATTTAATTTGATTAAAATTTAATTTTTTATTTTTTATTTTTTTTTAAATGGCTAAAAAACTCAAAAAAGCAAAAACTGAAACAATTTTAAAGGTCGAGAGATGTTATGAAAATGCTATTCTATACGCTCTTACTGTAATTTACATCGTTGTATTTTAACATTTTCGCTGTTAAAATAACGCCGACCAAAACATTCGACGTTAGGAGTGTTGAAACTGTTAAACTGTGTATGTGATAGAATTGTAAATTTTCAAGAAGTAAATCAAAATGAACAATATCATTCCATAATAATAATAATAAAAATAAATATATAAAACTAATAATAATAAATATCTTTCAATAAATAAATATAACGATAACCTAAAAAGTTGGAATTTATATTAACCAACACAATAAAAGTGAAGTTAGCTACAATGTAATATTGTTCAGAATTGACCATTCCAGAACACATGACTTTGACAAGATCCGCCATTTTCTCTGGGTGACCCACAGTCTGACTTTCTCCGTATTGCTTACGTGTGTTTTGTCTGTTTTCAATTTGATTTTACTGTTTTTTCCTGTTTTTAGTGATATTTTTTTGTTAAAATGTCTCGTAGTGACTACTATACATCCCTTAGTGGCGATGTTAAGAGCCGGTATGACGAAAAAATTAAAATTGTTGAATCCCTCTCACAGATTGCAAGTTAGATATAATTTTAGTGCCAATTATTACAATAGTAGACCTTATGAACTATTTAATATTGTCTCACAGCTTTTATACTGGACAGCAGTTTAAGGCTTATAAACAAGCTTATAAATAATATGAAGCTGGGTCTATTCAAGAAATTGCAAAAAGTGCAAAACTCTGTATAAACAAATGGAATTAATGAGTTTGTATGTCACCCCGCAAACATGGCCGACCGTCAATGACGTCATTCTGGAATGGTCAATACGATTTTTAACCGCGCTGTTAAATTTGATTTAACATCACGATTTTAGTAACATCGATGTTAAATTTACAGCTGTTACGAATATTTGTACAGAATAACCCTATAAGATTGCCAGTTTTTATGAATTATTCGATTTTCTAAATTGTCACTGTGCCGCTTTAGATAATATTCTTGGTTTCAAATCTGACTCAAAAAGAGATAAAAAATTTCTAAAGAAGCTTGACTCACCACAGTCTTCCAGTTTTTTCAATAATCACTTGCTATACAAATGATGAATTTATTTCGAAATCTCCATTTGAGCGTTATCAACTAATCAAATCTCATCAGTGTTGCATCAATTATTTAGGCAACTCTCAGACTTTAAAGAAATGTCAATAGCCAAACGTGTGTCGCAAGCGTAAGTGTAAGCACCATACCCTTTTGCATTTTCATAATGAACCTCAATAGCTTCAATCGCAATCTAACACGATTACTTCGATAAATCAATCAAATACTGTTGACGACACAGTAGTCTAGTCCCCCTCAGTTGCTCATGCTTATTCTTCATAGTTGGCTCCTGAGCCATTGTCTCAACATACAAGTGTTTTACTTTCTACCGCCATTGTAGAAATTCTTGATGGACAAGGCCAATTTCAAGATTCGCATTTTACTAAATTCCGGTTCTCAAAGCAATTTTATTACTCAGAGTTGCATTGAGTATTTGGGATTAAAACCATATCGGATTAATTTTGCAGCCCTTGTCTTAGGCCAAGTAGAAACTCTCAAAAGCAGTAAGGATATTAGAACTAAAATTCGTCCCCAAGGCAGTGTTAGTCCAATGTTTGATATTGATGCTATAGTTTTGCCAGTTGTGAGTGGCAATTTACCATCTACTCTTCTACCTTCGAAGTTATTTTCTCATATATCTAATTGTAAGTTAGCAGATCCTACTTTTTTTTCTCCTGCTCCAGTTGATTGTCTTATTGGAGCTAGTTTGTTTTCTCTAATTTTAGAACATAGTCGTTTGGTAGGTAATCCTCATGATCCTGGAACGATTAATACAGTTTTCGGATTTGTGCCCATGGGAAAAATTCCCTCTTCATCTTTAACCTCCTAAACATTTCTTAATATTGAAGCGTCATTAGATAAAACTAACCAAAGATTTTGGGAAGTTGAGGAAGTCCCTCATGAACAAGTTATATCTCCTGAAGATACGCTTTGTGAAAATATTTATAAAAGTTCTGTGCACCGAACTGAAACAGGCTGATTTATATTGTATTTATCATTTAAAGACCAAGAGAAATCTGTCTTTCCAGGTAACAAAAATCTTGCTGTAAGAAACTTTCTCGCGATACATCTTATTATACCCCCATAATTATGTGCTAAAATCCACTAGCCCAACTACTAAGCTTAGAGTAGTATTTAATGCATCAGCTAAGTTACCCGGATAGTTATTACTGAACGACTGTCTTTATTCTGGGCCTAAACTTCAAAGTGATATTGTAGCTCTACTCTTCACCTTTCGCCTACATAAATTTGTATTTTCTGTTGATATTCGGCAAATGTTTAGGCAAATACTAATTACCCCCGTGCGCACTAATTATCAGCGTATATTTTGACGCTTTCCTCAAAATGAGCCTATTTCTAAATTTCGACTCTTAACGGTTACCTACGGCCTTAACTGTTCGCCCTATCTTGCTATTAAAAACATAAACTGCTTGGCAGAAATAGAACGGTCTATAGTGTAGCTGGAACCGATTCTGCAAACAGTTTTCCATTGGATCTATTGACTCTAAATGCACCAAGTGTAATCTCCTATCTAATCTTGCTAGAATATTTGATCCCTTTGGTATTTTGTCTCCAGTCACGTTTGTAGTTAAACATCTTATCCAACGACTGTGATCAATGCATTACGAATGGGACGATACTACCTCAAATTATATAATTCGTTATACACATAAAAGAAGAATTTTAGAGAAATTTTGATATTTTCTGGATTCTAATACTATTTTAAATGCTTGGCAACAGAAATAATATTTTAAATATACGTTTCATGCTATCAGTGAACTCTGTTTATAGCTAATTTCTTTAACCAGAATTGTAGGAATTCGATTTCAAAATACTAACATTTTAGTGGCGTAGAAGTGCTTGCAGTTACTTTAACATGGTTACTGCAGTCCATAAATCTGTTAACCTAAAAAAACGGTGCTACGGCGATTAGAAACAGTGCAACTCGATCAATTAATACGTTGGATACACGAAAGTCAAGAAAGTCAAGAAGAAGTTGCTACACGGCTAAATGTGTCCCAAAGTGTTAGTCGTGCATGGGGTTGATATTTGGAAACTGGGTCTGCAGAGTACAGGCATGGATGAGGACGAGAACGAGTTACAACTCCTGCTCAAGACCGCTTTATAGCTGTTACTGCAAAAAGAAACCAAACATTTACTTAAATTTATTGTACTAACCCTTAATTTTTGGAAGTCCATCTTATTAAGAATAAAACTCTTAGTTTGAACGCAACTTCCAAGTTTATTTGAAAAATTATGTTTTAAATTATAATGACGATGCTATTCAGCGAAACGGCCGTCATTATAATTTAAAACATAATTTTTCAAATAAACTTGGTTAGGTTGCGTTCAAACGAAGAGTTTTTTATTATTCTTAATCAAACATTTACTGCTTCGAGAAGCAACAGCTTCTTTAGGCATGCTACCGTAAGAGTGATATTTAGTCAAACTGTTAGAAGAAGGTTGCATGCATGTAATTTAAGAGCCAAAAGGTATAGTTCACATCCACGATTGACTGCGGATCAGGGTGTATGTAGATATCGGTAGGCGAAAGAACATAGTCGATGGAGTTTTCAGAACTGGAAGTACTGTATGTTTACGAATGAGTCCAGATTTCGGCTAAATATGTGTGATGGTCCAATATTGGTGTACAGAGAAAGAGGACAGCGATACAATGAACGTTTGATGGTGCCAACCACTCTTTTTGGTGGTGGCTCAGTTTGCGTGTGGGGAGGCATATGTTATAATAGCTGCACTGATTTAGTAGTGTTAATGAATATGATAATGACGGCTGCACGATATAGGTACATGGTTATAGAGCCGATAATTGTACCATTTTTTGGTGCAATAGGCGAACAATTTGTCTTTATCGACGATAATCTGCGCCCGCACCGTACGAGAATTGTAAATGATCGCATTGAATATCAGTGTTTTATAATTATGAACTGGCCACCATGTTCACCCGATATGAATTGAATTGAGCATGTCTGGGCCGAAATATATAGACAATTTAACCTACTCGAACAGCCTCCCATAACCCTAGAACAGCTCGCCAATATCTTGCAGAGAATATGGGGAAACATACCTCAGCAATTTATTAATAATTTAGTAAGGACCATGCCAAATAGAGTGACAGTACTAAGGCAAGCTAGTGGTAGACCCCCACGATATAAATTTTTGTAAAAGGACTTTATGATCTGCGCTGTAAATGATTTAACATTTTTAAATTTTTTCTGTTTTATTTATTGTAACTATTTTTTTATGAAAAATTTGTTTATTTTATTTTTGGGGTATCTTGTAATGTAAAAGAATCAAGATTAAGTTATTTTATCGAATTTTGATTTATTATTAACCAATGACAAAAGAAAATTACGGATTTTTTTAATATCCACTTCAATTGTTCAGCATTGTAGTTTAATAGTGGAGAACTTCCAAAATGTATTTGTTATTAACAACTTTTTTTATTTTATTTCCAGTTCTTCAAGGAAATCTAAATTTTGTTTTTTATCACAAATGTGTAGTATTTGAATGTCATTGAGTGAGTTTAGAGGTTCAAGTAAGTGTTTTGCATAGTTTTGACTTATCTGGTTGTTGTAATCTATATGCTCTTAAGTGTTCATTTTTGTGTTTGACCTACATACAGAATTACATTTCGGACAATTAATTTTGTAAACACAAAGGTCAAACACAAAGAAATTTGGAATCACTTAGGGCTAATAACATGTAGGCTTTAATATTGTTATTACTTCCATACTACAAAAAAATAAAATGTAAATTTAATATGTCAATCTAATGCTGTAATTGCATTCAAAAAACCAATTTTTCGAATAAAAAGTGGAAAATTTCTTTAAACTTTTAGTTGTTTATTGTTCTTAACTTTTATTTATTTATATATAAATACAAAAATATAATAGGATTGACTTTCACAGAGTAAGGGTTAGTACAATAAATATAGTTCAAGTTTTGTTATATTTTTTTTTTGTTTCGTGTTTTTGTATTTGTACTTCCTAGTTCCTTCGCAAGTCTGTCTCCATTGATTATTATTCCGATTTACTTAATATGTTGAAATAATCAATCATTCAGATGGCTTATACTTGGGTTTCCGATACTTTAAAAAGTAATTTTAAAATGCTTTTGGCATTTTTGTTTATTATTATTTCAAAGTCGTCCCATTTATTATTGTAAAGCATTAAATAAATTAAATTAAACTGAAAAATTTGTGGTAGAAGTATGGGGAAAATCATTTTAAATATTGTTTAGAAAATTATATATATTTCTTTACCTTTCGGTTTCGTACTAAAAAGTTGTTTTGGACGATTCAAAAAGTTTTGGTCTTTTCACGAAAGTTTTATGAATAATCGGCACAATTCTTAATTATTTTTCTCTATTTTGTTGGCTTTCCGACGAGCTTAAAAACATCGAAGTTGAAGCTTTTGCTACGTGGGCCCATTTCTCTAAAATCTGAAATAAATTTGCGATATTTTCCTTTCACAAAAACAATTAGTTTAATTTTGATACAAGTGTTTTATTATCACATTTTCTTAATCCAAGATTATACATATGAAACTCACTGTTTCTGCGTTCTTGTCAACTAAATCAGAAACAAATCAAATTCAAATGTAAATTTGAATTCTTTTAAAATCATCATACAATTCATAAACTTCTATATACTCGGAATTTTACAGTCGTGTAATGACGTCATTTTTGTGGGAAAAACCGTATGTCCTATTAAATTTATTTGTTGCTAAGTAACTGACTACTGGTGTCTAATTACCTGTATGTCTTTTACTATACAGTGGTGTACATAGTATTTTAGCATTTTTTAATAATAATTAAGTCAATTTCCACAATAAATCTATAGGTCTTAATAATAATAATTAACTGACTGACTGACTGAGATATCAACGCACAGCCTAAACGACTGAAGATATCGAAAATAAATTTTTAACACGTTAAAAAATGCGGCATGTTTTGACGCTTTGGCGTTTTCAAAACTGACAATCACTTGACAAGCATTTCAGGTAAAATTTAGCCACGACAACAACATTTCGGCAAAATTTTTTGTCACTGTCATTTTACATTAGAACAAGGATAGACAAAAATGACGTCATTACAAGACTGTAAAATTCCGAGTATAACAATAATTTCCTTTCCTTAATTGTCTTATCTAATCATTGTCTAGCTAAAACGACACAATGAGGAGGTGCTCCCCATTCAAACAATGTGATACATTTTCTTCTGTAACTAGAGGACTAATAATTGCCTCTTCCAATGTACTAGCCCAAACATTAACTTGATAAAATTAATATTGAAGTGTTATTACTCTGTTATCGCACTGTCTATTTTCACAAATATATTTTCAATTTTTGTCTAGAGCACAGCGAAATTTCGTATCTGTCAGAGGAAGCTTCAGTAATTCCACTGGCATAAAAGAAAAATCCCGAAGAATATTCCAACCTTCTCCCGATGAGCATTGCATGCACTCTTTCTAAAGGTCTTGAAAGGTTTATGGATTACCAAATGCAAATGTTCTCTTACTACTACAGTATCATCCCTACTAATCAACCTGGTGTTCTACTGCTGAACAATTCTTTAGATGTCTGACTGAGAGGGCAAGATCGAAATCATAATCTCCTTTCAGCGGGGAAGGATACTCCTTATCACAATTATCACAATATTTAAGATACCAGGTCAGAGTTATTTTATAAGTTTTATCCACAACTATTAATTAATATATCTGTTAAATATGCAATTTTTATCAAATAATGAATTACCATATAGAATTGAAAAATAATGAAAGTTCGATGGAATAATATTACTCAATCGTTAGGTCAAATTTGACAATTTGAGAATTTACTTGTCATTGTATTTGTAGATATAATGTCAATTAGTTTGTGAGTTATTTGGTGTGTATATTCTCTGGTATTATTAGAAAAATGTCTGACGTATGATTGACAGTGACATTGACAGTTGTTATAATTGTCACGCTTGTCCTGTCGTTACCTATTACGGGTGCTTATCGTTTTTTACTCTGTAATATTTTATTATTATTTAGTTAGTTTCTATAAGTTAATTAAAGCCACATTTCATTGGTAATTCGGTATCTTTATGTGTCAATTTAATTAACTTATAATAACCGAAGCAAAATCCACTTCATAACTTACCAAGTACCTACGACCTGAAAAATTTGATGTCGAACCTGACGCTCAAGGTGCTGACTCAAAATGGAGTTATTGGAAATCGACTTTTCAAAGTTTTCTGGATGAAGAAGCTCCGAAAGGTACTCCTGATAAACTTAAGCTAAAGATTTTAGTAAATCACCTTTCTGCCTCGATCTATAAACACATAAAAACTTGTGAGAGTTTCGACGACGCACTCAAGGCTTTAGAGGATATATATATATATCAAGCCTATAAATACCACGCTCGCCCGTCATGTGCTGGTCAACAGAAAACAACTAGGTCACGAAACCATCGCAGAGTATGCGAGATCACTGCGCCTAGCTGCACGAGACTGTCGTTTTGAAGCTGTATCGGCTAAAGAACATGAAAATCAAGCGATCCACACTGCGTTCATCTCTGGTTTACTCTCAACAAAAATAAGAGAACGCCTGTTAGAAAACTCAAAACAGTCATTCCACGAAACATTGAATCAGGCACTGACACTAGAAGCCGCTGAGAAAGATTCAAAAATAATAACTGGTGGAAACTCCTTCCAACTCAATTCCGTGGACCCATTACAAAATCATTCTGGTCCATCTATCCCTCCACTGCCTAATCTAGCGACGGCTCAATCACGATTCACTGCAGTCCCCAGTTCTACATATTCACCAAAGCCAACATATACACCGAAGTCAACAAGGCGTTGCTTTTTCTGTGGTGGGAACGTGCACCAACGTTTGAAGTGCCCGGCTTACAATGCTGAGTGCCAACTTTGCTCCAAAAGGGGACATTTCGCAAGCGTTTGTCGGTCTGCGAATGCCAGTAATGCTATCACATCTGACGAATCAATACAAGATGACGACCACAGTAGCCCTTCTAGTAGTGGTGGGGTCATTTCTGCTGCTTCGCCATCCAGTCTGAAAAGCGCGACTGTCCCTATTACTATAAACAACTACAGAGCCGACGCACTTATAGATACTGGTAGCTAGGTCAGTTTTATCGATAGTAAGATCGCACGTTTAATGAAGTTGCATCAGAGACCTTGCAAACAAACCATCAACCTGGCATCTTTGAATCATACTTCTAATGTCGAAGGTATGTGTTTCGCCACAATTACAATGAACGTACACTTGTACAAACAACGACCTCTACTTGTAGTTAATAATCTCTGCGCAGACGTTATCGTGGGTCATGATCTCCTTAAAGACCATTCAAAACTTGAATTTAACTTCGGTGGTCCAAAGAAACCTCTAGAAATATGCAGTGTTCTGGAAGCTGCAGTGCCACCCGCATCAGTTTTCACGAATCTCGCACATGATATCAAGCCTATCGTAGTTAAAAGTAGGCGTTACAGCAGGGAAGATACTGAATTCATTGAACAAGAAATACAAAAATTATTAGAAGATGGTGTCATAGAGCCCAGTATCTCGCCCTGGAGAGCGCAAGTTTTAGTTGCTGATGGAGGAGTTCACAAAAAGCGTTTAGTTATAGACTACTCAATGACCATTAACAAATATACGGAATTAGATGCCTACCCCTTACCACACATCGAAACTATTGTGAATAATGTCTCCAAATACACGATATTTAGCCAAATCGACTTAAAAAGTGCTTATCATCAGATTCCGATTCTTTCAAAAGAAAAAGTTTATACAGCCTTTGAAGCCTGCGGAAAACTATATCAATTTACAAGGATACCTTTCGGTGTAACTAATGGCGTTGCCGCATTCCAACGAACTCTCGAATTTATAATAACCAGTGAAAAATTAGAAGGCACCTTTTCCTACCTTGACGACGTTACAGTTTGCGGCAAAACTGAAACCGAACATGAGCATAACTTGAAAAGGTTTATGACTGCTGCACGTAAATACAATCTGACTCTTAACGAACAAAAATGTGTCTTCAATCAAACAAAAATCAATCTTCTCGGTTACACTGTAGAAAGAAACACGATCAAACCTGACAATGAAAGGTGAAAAAACCCCTACTTGAACTTCCCGCTCCTGCCAAGACTGCTGAGTTAAAACGAGCGTTGGGGTTATTCGCTCACTATGCCAAATGGATTGAAAAGTTCTCGGATAAGATAAGGCCTCTTTCTAATATAACGAATTTCCCTTTATCGCCCGACGCCCTGAAATGCTTTGAACAACTCAAATCAGACATAAAGAAAGCCACTCTCGTAGCGATTGATGACAAAGAGATTTTCACGGTCGAAACTGACGCCTCGGATTATGCCATTGCAGCCACCTTATCACAACAAGGACGTCCCGTTGCCTTTTTCTCTCGTACTCTGTCAGGCTCAGAATGCAAACACTCATCCATAGAAAAGGAAGCCAGTGCGATAGTAGAAAGCCTGAAGAAATGGAGGCACTATTTAATCGGAAGACATACGAAAAGATAATGCGTTGGCGTTTGGAGCTATCGTGCTATAAATACGACATAATATATCGGCCAGGTCCTGAAAACACTGCAGCAGATGCACTGTCTCGCGTCTGTTCCTATATGGACATCAATAAACTAAGAGAGCTTCATAACGCGCTCTGCCACCCTGGCGTAAACAGATTGTTTCATTGGGTAAGATCTAAGAACCTTCCTTACTCGGCAAACGATGTCAAAGAAATGACTGCCTCCTGTCGTATTTGCGCAGAAATAAAGCCAAGATTTATAAAAGTTAATGGCCACTTAATCAAAGCAACGTCTCCATTTGAGCGCATAAACATTGATTTTAAAGGACCACTGCCATCTAACACTCCAAATAAATATATATTTACAATTATTGATGAATACAGCCGCTTTCCGTTCGCTTATGCCTGCCGTGACATGACATCGGCCACCGTGATTAACTGCTTGAAGGACCTTTTCCTCACTTTCAGCCAACCACTTTATATTCACAGTGACAGAGGATCATCATTCATGTCCGTAGAGTTTAAAACTTTCTTGAGAAACTCAAATATAGCTTCCTCGAGAACAACACCCTATAACCCCCGAGGTAACGGGCAGGTGGAACGCCTCAATTCAACGTTATGGCGCACTATCCAGCTAAGCCTGCGTTCTAAGAACCTACCTATCGATAATTGGGAGACAGTTTTAAAGGACGCGCTATACTGCGTGCGATCGCTCCTCTGTACTTCTATTAATGCCACTCCACACGAAAGATTGTTTACGTATCAGCGACGTTCCCCAAATGGTGATTCATTACACACATGGATGACGCCAGGCCCTGTGCTAATGAAAAAATATGTAAGGCAATCAAAAACAGATCCATTAGTTGAAGAAGTGGAACTTCTAGAATGCAATCCCCAATACTCTTACATCCGTAGAGGTGACGGCGAAACGGTGACTGTATCAAATAGAAGACTAGCTCCACTTCCACAAGAAGTTGTTGAAGAATCTGATACCCCAATAGAACGCGATTTACCACCTTAGAGACTTCATGGTGGATGAAGAGAACGAAAACTCAACCGGGGAAGAATGACGTATGATTGACAGTGACATTGACAGTTGTTATAATTGTCACGCTTGTCCTGTCGTTACCTATTACGGGTGCTTATCGTTTTTTACTCTGTAATATTTTATTATTATGTAGTTAGTTTCTATAAGTTAATTAAAGCCATATTTCATTGGTAATTCGGTATCTTTATGTGTCAATGTCTAATAGTGAATTTAGACGATATGTCTTGTACACCACCAGACATTTTAAAATTAGCGGCTAGCACTACAGAAAATCTCCTACCTAACAAGTCAAAAAGTAAATATGATATTGTGTACAAAAATTTTATGGATTGGCAAACAGCACAAAAAACATTGTCTTTTTCTGAAAATATATATATATAATTAAATTTATGTTATTTGCCGACTAATAGGTATTAAAAATCTGAGTGACATTTATTATTATTTGCTATCTAAAGATAAAAATAAAGATCTAAATAATACTAAAAATTCATGACATCTATTTGACATTTTTGTTTTGATTTTTTAATGAAATTTTTAAAGCTCAATTCAAAATTATAAAAAAAATAAGAAACATCATAAAACAATTAAATATTTAGTAAATTTTAATCAAAATTTACATTTTTCATGAAAGAAGACCTAAAATTATAACCTATTATTTTCTACTCTTTTATTATTAAATGTTATTATAAGCAATTAAGTTGTTTATTAATTATGACGTTATTTTGTTTTATAAACAATTTGACTTAATAACATTTTTTTTTAAATTCCAAATTAAAGTTAAAATAGTTTTTATGTTAACACCAATTTTATTTTAACTCAAACTTATTCCTTGAAAATGAAATAAACATATTTCGAAAGCTTGGAAAACAAGTAAAAGAGTTTTCTTAAAAAACATTGCCGTTTACCCCAAAAATTCTGGTTTAATACATATATATATATATATATATATATACAAAAATATATATACCAATTTTGTTTTAACTCGAACTTATTCCTTGAAAATGAAATAAATGTATTTCGAAAGCTTGGAAAACAAGTAAAAGAGTTTTCTTAAAAAACATTGCCGTTTAATATATCTATATATATATATATATATATATATATATATAATCAGAATGTTTTTGGGGATGTGGCAATAAAACCAATGTGTACTCTTATTAGAATATAATTACCAAGCTTTCGAACCTCTATGGGCTCATTTTCAAGGTCTAAAAATGTTTTATAATTGTAAAGAAATCATATAGCAAGTAATAAAATAAATAATACTTACATATCTAGGTGAGATTATAATCTCACCTAGATATGTAAGTATTATTTATTTTATTACTTGCTATATGATTTCTTTACAATTATAAAACATTTTTAGACCTTGAAAATGAGCCCATAGAGGTTCGAAAGCTTGGTAATTATATTCTAATAAGAGTACACATTGGTTTTATTGCCACATCCCCAAAAACATTCTGATTGTACAAATAGTTGGCAAATATTTCTATTAAAATTATATATTAATATATATATATATGTATTTGTTAAGTCACAAAAACTGTATTTTCACAACGATAAAAACTTCTATACCAACTTTATTTAACAAAAGCACAGTGACAACAATACAAAACAATACTATTGTTTGCCTACAGCCGCCATACTGAATAATTTTTGACAGGTCATTGGTAAGCCTAATTTGAGATCTAACCTTCAATTGAAAATTATGCAGTGGCGTGCCTGGCAAAACCAGGTAGTTTAAAAACTGTTGTATCTTCAGACGTATCTTCAACGTCTACATTTTTTAAATAGAGTAATATAGAGTGAAAAACATTTACCACAAAGACGATAAATGATTATTTTTCGAGCAGGATGAAAAACGATTAAATTACTAAAAAATAGGGCTTGGTAATAAAACGGTAAAAGATTAGAATTCTATGTAGTTTTTAATGTCACATTATAGAAAAATTAAAACAAAAAATTTTGTCCAAAAATTAAAAAAAAATGTTAAGGGTGACCCTTGTCACTTAGGGGTATGAAAATTGTAACGATTCTTAGACCTACTGAATATGCATATAAATTTTGGTAAAAATCGGTGAAGCCATTTCGGACGAGTAAAGTAACTAACATTGTATCACGAGAATTTTATATATTAGAATGCATTTAGATATACATTTTTAAACATAATAATTATTCAATTAATTAATATATCTTCACAGCAAATATATATATATATATTGTAATGGATCATTATTACTGATAAAAACAAAACTTACCTTTTAAGCATCCCTCATAGCCATTACACTAATGGATTAATTAAAAAAAAAGGATATGCATAATGAAACACACTTTTCTTCTTAAACCATGTAATTACCCAAAAAGAAGTATTGTCTTGACTACAGTATGAACTTGATATCATAAATTTGGTCACAACAGGTTTTCATTTGGACTTAGTGGATACATCTTATTAGAAAATGAGATGAATTTCCATGACCTAAAAATAATACATATAATTAGTGTGAATTTGTATAAACAAACAGTATCTCTACAGTTACACTAAAACAAAGTAGTATAACTTACATATCTGATAATAATAAACAAATATTATAAGATAAAAGTCAATATAGGGTAGATAGTCATATTGGAAAGTCAACATGTAAAAATAAACAATACACATTAGTAAATGAACAAAATAGAATTAAAGTTACTTACCACAATAATTTACAAAAAAGGGATATCTTAATAAGTTTAATTGAATCTGCAGTTACTTTTTCTTTCGTACATCTTAAATTTTCAATATTTACTCTTCAATTACAAACATTCAAATAAGTAAAGAATGTATTGACATCTTATCTTGTATAGGATCCATATTCAATTATTGTATCACAATCAAAATTTTCTAATCCATAATGAATGCATTTTCACATAACAATTCACTTTTCACCTAGTTCTTTTTCAAAATTCTCAGTTTAACCTGAAACAATAAAAAGAAAATAAAAATCAAGAAGTATTAATGGTTTCCACATGTTTAAGAAATCAACATGTAATTTTAGTTAGTGAAATATTTAAATTAATAGTATAAAAAGGAAGTACTTACAAAATCATGGTCTTCGATTTGTACAAACAAATATGCAAATAGATTGTGAGTACCTAAAAAGGACACAAGATTAATTATAAACATTAATAAATGACAATTTATGTAAAAAAAGTATGTAGGATAATTAAGGAAGTTGTTTATATAAAATTTTTAAAATGTTAACCTATGATAACACAGAAAATATCAGCTTATATAAGGTATAAGTAATACAAATAACAAAATGTTTTAAAAGTTTAAATTGTAGTTGTTAGAGTTAAAATAGTAAGTAATCAGTTTAAATAGTACTAGTTAAGTGGATTTAGAGTAATTTTAAATATAATAGCTAGTGTTAATTCAAAATTTGAAAGTCTAAAATAAGTTGACAGCTCAATGAAGTTATGTATTTTGAATCTAAAATTTCATAGGAAAAAGTACTTAGAAAATTATACAAACAGAATTTAAGCAAAAATAAGGATGAGATTTATCTGTACGTTATCAAAGGTATTATCAGAATTGTGAATTTATTACCTGGATTTTCGGAAATGTAGGTTATTTTTTTCTGAAATTCGAACAGTTGAAATCCGATGACGTAGTATTTTTGTTTTGTTTCAAGAAGCTATAAAAGGCTGGAGAATTCATGATTAAGCTCTCTTATGTTTTTGGTAGCAGAATAGTTAACATTTACGCTCTTATATTCCTGGTCGCAGAGCAATTGATATCGTATGTATTAATTGATTATCAACTAGAAGAAAATTTTAATAATTAAAAGCTGTTTATATTAAAATAATACGTGTAACATTAAAAATACATACAGAAAAGTTATCAGCTATTATTAAATTACTTACCAAAGTGATAAACTGCATAAAGCAAGTGCAGATTCCATAGAATTTTAAAGATTAAATTCGAGAGACGCTTCCAAAACGGAACCATAGTAGCCATCTTGTCGATTTGAATACGCTGCCGTCCCTGTTCCATTTGCGGGAGTAAACGAAGCACAAGCCGATCTCAGTTTTGTTACGTTGCGCATGACAAGGACAATATTTGAAAACCTCTGTTATACAAGGTACGTCCGATAATTAAGGATTTGTATTTTTATTTTTAATTATTTGCAATTGTAAATTAATATTTTATTTATCATCTCCATTTTGTCATATCCGAATATTTGTTATTAATTTGTATTGAACGTGTGAAAACCAATTAATAATCTTTTTGAAGTACTTGACATTAAATTTATTGCGTATTGGTTATTAAACAATATTTAATTTGAACCCTACCCAAGATAAGAGTCAGATTTTAAATTTCAACTTCAAAATTGAGTAAACTGAGCTAGTTTGAACTTCTAATAAGGCGCCCAAACTTAAAAATAAAAAGAAAAAGTGAATTGTATATAAAATCAAATAATATTAAATTATAAACATTACAAATAATATCAAATCATTAAAATCTATAATTGAAGGTAAACATTAATAAAAACCCAACTAATTAAGTAAAACAAATCATAACACAACAAAATCAAAATAATTAAAATATATTAAAACAATAGAAGTAACTCAATATAAAAAAAAAAAATACCAATCATAACAATTGTCGCAACCAACGTGGGGCATAATTAAAAAAAAACTGTTGGTTATAATAAATTAAATGGCTCTAATAAAAATTTGACTGATTAAGGTAATTAATTGACTATTAAAATTATTTAAAATAAAATTTTATATCTAATAAAACTTGATAAAATTATTCAAAATGGGTGAAATGAATATGAGTGACGATGAATACAGTGAAATAATGAGAATGATTATAGAAATAAATAAAAATTTGGAAGAGAAGATAGACAAAAGTTATGAAGAGTTAAGAAAAGATATCAGAGATATGAGCAAGAAATGGGGCAAAAACAATGAAGAATATGAAGAAAATGAAGAAAATATAGGAGAAATGGATAAAGATTTAGAAGAAACTAAAGAAGAATTGAAGAAGGAATTTAAAGAAGATAAAGAAGATTTAAACGATACATTTAATAAAAAGTTTGATGAATCAAAGGAAGAAATGGGGGAACAAAATAAGAAATTAGAAGAAGAGATTAAAGATACAAAACAAGAAATTAAAGAAGAAATGAAAAAGATGTTTGAGAAGAAATATGATGAAAATGAGGAAGAGGTGGATAAGATGGATTGTAATTTATATAGGAGCAATGGAGAAGATTTAAAAAAAGAGATTATAGAAAATGTTGGTAAAGAGAGAGAGAATTTGAAGATACAAATAGTAAGACAAAATGGAAATATGAAGAAGTTTAGTGAAGAAGAGAAAGTATTTGAAAAGGAGGAATATGCAGAAGCAAACAATAAATTTTTAGAAGAAATTGATAGAAACAAAGATAAAGATATTGAAACTGAGAAGATTGAAATGAATAAATTAATGCAAACTTATACTAAATATAACATGGATAAAAACAAGAATAAGATTAATTCAAGTATATTCATAGATGTAGAAGAAAACAAAAAGATTAAAAATTTACTTGGAAAATTGATTGAAAAGAGACTTATGGAAACAGAAATAGAAGATAAAGTAATGAATATGAACACCGATATAGGAAAATTTAAAAGAATGATAGGACAAACCAATAATAAAAATATACACATGATAATGAAAGCAACAAAAACCAGGAAGAGACTTATAGAAAGAAATTGGAAGAAGGTAAAGAAGAAATTGAATATTTTATTGAGCAGGGAGAAGGTAATAGCAAGGTGTAAATAATATTACTAATTATATTTGTAGGTAATAAGTAAGTTTTTATTGTTTGAATTTTAAAATGTTGTGTATTATATTAAATTTAAAATACCACCCCAATCAATTATATAAATTTAAATGAAACTTAAATCAATTACATTCTAATGAGTTATTGCATATTCAAGATTAAAATTATGACAAACCGTTACAAATTTTAATTAATATAGGAAACAAAACATTATTAATAGATTCAAAATCAATTTCAAAACTAAATAATATTTGTTGCATAAGGATATTTATTAATTTAGTTGTAACTTAAAACATCTGAAATGTTGTTATGGAAATTTTTTAGAAAATGTGGTTGATTTTGTGACATAAAAAGAGTGTCAAGTGTGACATAAAAATTTTATATTGGTTTGTATTCGAAGCACTAATAAAACTATTTTTACTGTGGTTTCCACTTATTATTCAAGTAAATACAACATTTGGCGACCGTGACAGGACAATTCCTGATATAGAACTTGAATAATATGGAAAAATTAAAGAAAGTAAGATCAGTGCTCAGGCAGTCTTTTACAAAAGAATATGATAGTCTTCTGAAGAAGATTAATGAAAAGGATGTTACACATCATGAAATTATGGCTCTACTTAAAATTCTTGAAAATAAACATGAAGAAATGGTTAATTTGAACAAAGAGATATTTGAGATTTTACTTGAAGAAGATGTAAGTGAAGATGAATTATTAAATGAGACAAGTGAAACGGATTTTTATCTGAAAAGGTTTGTTCAAGTTAGAGAACAAATTTCTTTTTTGAGTACTGTTAAATCAAACGACGATGGACAACTTGTAAGCCAGTCTTCTATTACGAAAAAATTCAGAATGCCTCAGATTGAATTGAAAAAATTTGGTGGTGATCTCTGCGACTGGATGCATTTTTGGGGACTATTTCGAAAAATTGATGAAGATCTATGTATATCCAATGAAGAAAAATTTAGTTATCTGTTACAATGTACAGAACCTGGATCCAGAGCAAGAAGAGTAGTAGAAAGTTTTCCACCCACTGAAGGAAACTATCCCAAAGCAGTTGAAGCTCTTAAAAGTAGGTTTGGCAGAGAAGAACTACTTATTGAAATGTATATTCGAAATTTGCTTGCTTTGGTAACCTCTCCTGTCCGTTCACTTTCGGAACTTTATGACAAACTTGAGTGTCAACTGAGAGCTTTAGAAACTCTTGGCATAACTACTGATAAGTATTCATCCATTTTATTTCCTTTGGTGGAGTCTTGTTTACCCGAAGGTCTACTGAAAATATGGCTGCGATCTTTCAGCTCTAATTCCGAAGCAAAACCACAAGATAGATTGGAACATTTGATTAATTTTATTCGTATCGAGGTAGAGAACGAAGAAAAAATGAACTTAGCCAAGACCGGTTCTGCAGTTATATCCACAAAGAAGGAACACAAAAAGCCATCTTGTAATCAAGTTCCCACGGCAACAGGTTTAATAAGCACGTACGTATCCTTATGCATATTTTGTAATGTTAACAGTCACAGAAGTTGTAATTGTCCAAAAGTTAAAAACATGACATTGGATGAAAGAAAGGATGTAGTAATTAAAGCAGGTGCTTGTTTTAATTGTCTAAAACCTGGTCATTTAAAAAATAAATGTAGAATATATATTAGGTGTGAAAAATGCAAACAAAAACATAATACTGTTCTATGCCCTAAAAGTAATGATTTTGAAATTGATAAAAAAGATTCGATTGTAGAAAATAATTTAACAAGTCTTAGTAATTTACCCAAAATTGTTTTGCAAACTTTTTTAGTAATTTTGAGAAATGATATGGGCAAAGAAAAGAAGGTAAGAGTTTTATTAGATACTGGTTCACAAAGTTCATATATTTTACACAAAACAGCTGTTGAAATGAATTATAATATTATTTCCAATGAGACAATAATTCATTCTCTATTTGGGGGGCTCACAAGTAAAGAAAAAGAGCATTCTTTATACAAAGTTCACGTCAGTAATTTAAACAAAACTTATAATTGTACTTTTCAGTGTTTAAATCAACCAAAAATATGTGTCAATATTTATGGGGCCTCGCCAGATTCCTTGCAGAAAGAGTTGGATGAAGCAGGTATTGTTTTTATAGATGATCCATTTTCAGAAGTGGAACTATTGATTGGAGCTGATGTTATAGGAAAATTGTTAACTGGTAAAATTTTGCAGCTCTCTAGCAACTTAACCGCAGTGGAGACATACTTAGGCTGGAGTTTAATGGGCAAATATTTGTGTGATACCAGATCTGAAAATTTAGCATCAATGGTAACTTGTATGTTGGTTAATAATTCTAAAGTTAGTTATTTATGGGATCTAGAGCTTTTAGGAATTAGGGATCCTGTTGAACAGAAAACTAAAAAGGTCAGGGATGAAGAATTAATGAGAGATTTTTATGACCATGTATGTACGGATGAAAGTGGTAGGTATATTGTTGATCTACCTTGGATTAAAGGACATCCTAGCATTTCTTCTAATTATTATTTAGCACTTCGCAGATTGAATGGTACTATTAATAAATTAAAAAATAGTGGATATTTTTTTGAGTATGGAAAGGTGTTTGATGAATGGCTTGCAGAAGGCATCATTGAAAAAGTAGTTGAGGAGTCAACGTATAAAAGTGGTTATTATCTTCCACATAGGCCAGTTATCAAACTTAGCAGTCAAACTACAAAAATTAGGCCAGTTTTCGATGCTTCATCGCATGAAAAGGATTCTCCAAGTTTGAATGATTGTCTAGAAAAAGGTATCAATTTGATCGAACAGATTCCTACTATTTTATTTAGGTTCAGGATGCACGAAATTGGTGTTATTGCAGACATTAAAAAGGCCTTTCTTCAGATTGGTTTAAGTGAATATAATCGAGATTATTTAAAGTTTTTATGGGAAGATGAAGAAGGAAATTTGATTACATACAGACATTGTCGAGTCGTATTTGGTGTCACAAGCAGTCCGTTTTTGTTAGGAGGTGTTATTCAGTTTCATATTCAGAATATTTTGGGTGAATGTCAGAATGGTAAAAGTAAATATTCTGAAAACGTTGTGGAAAAGCTAAAAAGGAGTTTTTATGTAGATAATTGTGTAACTAGTGTCGAAAATCTACATGATCTTGAGAATTTTAGAAGGGAATCTACGGAATTAATGGCTGAGGCTAAGTTTGATTTACGTCTTTGGGAATACACTGATCCAGAAATTTCTAAATCTGATGGTCCCTGTTCGAGTGTTTTAGGTTTAGTTTGGGATAGAAAGAAGGATTGTTTATTTATTTCTTGTGATAATTTTAAACAGTTAGATTATAATAAGATAACGAAAAGGTTTTTATTATCAGTGACAAATAAAATATTTGATCCAATCGGTTTTATTTGTCCAGTAACACTTTGCCCGAAATTACTTTTACAAAGGTCTTGGGATTTAAAAATTCAATGGGATGAGGAATTGCCAGAAGTTTTTAGAAAAGAGTTTGAGATTTGGGCAAAGGAATTGAAATTTTTATATCAGTTTCAAATTCCAAGGTCATTTTCCATAGTCGAAGGAAAAACAAAACTAAGTATGCATGTATTCTGTGATGCTAGTAAAAATGCATATGCATCTGTATGTTTTCTTCGAGTTGAACGCGATTCAGAAGTTTTTCTTCACTTCGTTCAAGCTAAAACTAGAGTTTCTCCTTTGAAAAAAATGACGATTCCGCGTTTGGAATTAATGGCTGCTCTAATAGGATCACGTTTAGCCCAGTCTATTTCAGATTCACATGCTTATATTCAGATAGAATATTTATTTTGGACGGATTCCTCTACGGTTCTTGCATGGATCCAGCGAAAAGACAAGTGGTCTGTATTTGTTAGAAACAGAGTGGATGAGATTGTAAAAATTACATCACCGGATCAGTGGAGATATATTCCAGGTCATTTGAATCCAGCTGATTTGCCTTCACGTGGATGTTCCAGTAGCAAATTGCTAACATCAAAATGGTGGGAGGGTCCTGATTGGCTTAAAAGTCCTTCCTGTGTTTGGTTTTGTGATGAAGTAGAGTACGCCGAAACAGAAATTTTAGAAGAAAAAATAAAAGGTGTTGTGACTTGTTTTACAGTATCTGAAGTAGATTGGTGTTACAGATATTTCTCAAAATATAGCAAAATTGTGAGAATGGTGGCTTGGTTGAGACGTTTTATTTTTAATTGTAGAAATGGTGGAAAACGTAAGAAAGGAGAGATATCAGTTCAAGAATACATTGACAGTGAATTGTTGGTTCTTAAGTTTGTACAACAGGAAAGTTTTGAAAATTTGGATAAAAATAAGTCGATAAAATCTTTGTGCCCATTTAAAGACACACAAGGCATTATTAGAATTAAAACAAGACTTCTTAATCGCGATGATGATTTTGATTTCTTAACTCCAATTCTTTTGCCTTCCAATCAGGTAGTGGTTAAAAGATTAATAATGGAGGAACATCAAAAAAATTGTCATGTAGGAGTGGTTGGTCTTTTAAGTTATTTGAGAGAACGCTTTTGGATATTGGGTGGTCGTAGAACGATTCGAAATGCTATTCGTGAATGTATTCCCTGTAAGAGATATTCATCAAAAAATATTGAGCCCATTCCCACGGCATTGCCTCAAAATAGAGTTCGTGACGCTTGTGCTTTTGATGTGACTGGTGTGGATCTTGCTGGGCCATTATTTTTAAGAGATAAAACAAAAGCTTGGATTGTTTTGTTCACCTGTGCAGTATATAGGGCAGTTCACATTGAGTTAGTAACTTCATTTTCTACAGAAGCTTTCTTACAAGCTCTTCGTAGATTTATTTCTAGACGAGGGAGACCAGTAACGATTTACAGTGACAATGGAAGGAATTTTGTTGGCGCTGCCAACTACTTTAAAAATTGAATTGGGAGCAAATTAAAAAATTTTCAACACTGAATATTATTGACTGGAAATTTATTCCTCCGTCAGCTGCGTGGTGGGGAGGATTTTGGGAGCGTTTGGTTAGACTGTTGAAACAACTCTTAAGAAAGGTTCTTGGTAGGGCTTGTTTAAGTTATGAAGAGTTAACAACAGTTTTATGTGATTGCGAAAATATAATAAATAATCGTCCAATAACTTATGTATCTGATACGCTTGAGGAATATTCAGCATTAACGCCTGCCATGTTTGTTAGGGATATCAAAAGTAGTGGAATAGTAGATTGTGATAAAATAGATTCAAATTTTCTTTCTAGACGTGCAAAATATAGGAAAAACTTATCGGAGCAACTTAGAAAACGTTTCAGGTCTGAATATTTGGGTCAACTTAAAAACCTCAGAGATTATAAGAAAAACGTATACGAAGTAAAGGTTGGAGAGGTAGTATTGGTGGGGTCTGATAATATCAATCGACTTGATTGGTTGTTAGCTTTAGTAGTAGATATTTATCCAGGACGGGATGGAAAAGTACGATTGGTAAAACTCAAAACAAAAAATGGAGAATTACTAAGACCTGTTCAAAGAATTTATCCATTAGAAATATACAACTCAGATAATACTGAGAGTGTTTCAAAAAACATCGATGAAAAATGTCAACCTTCAAATGTGACAGATAATTTAATAGAGTCGTCCAATGTCACCACACGTAGTGGTCGAATTGTTAAAAAACCTGTTCGATTTAAGTAATATTGTTTTCAATTTTTGTGACAGTTAAAAATTGCAAAGGTGGGAGGATGTTGCATAAGGATATTTATTAATTTAGTTGTAACTTAAAACATCTGAAATGTTGTTATGGAAATTTTTTAGAAAATGTGGTTGATTTTGTGACATAAAAAGAGTGTCAAGTGTGACATAAAAATTTTATATTGGTTTGTATTCGAAGCACTAATAAAACTATTTTTACTGTGGTTTCCACTTATTATTCAAGTAAATACAACAATATTAAAGAATAATGAAATTAAATTCAAATATAATAGTAACTGGTATTAAAAAAAAAACAAAGGTTATGTGAAATAAATAAATAAATATGATATTAAAATAAATCTATGTTGAAATCATAATAAATTGTAAACTACTAGCTGTGTTTAATTTGGATAGTGATATGATAATAGTAAATGATAAATAGGAACAATTAGAAACAATAATTAATTATGAAGAAGAGAAGAAGGTATAACTAAATGGTATATGGATGTCAATGGATATGATAGTAGAAGTAGAAGATAGTAAGAAGGATATTATTTATATTAGAAATAATTATGAAGATGATTAAGAAGAAAGTTATGGATATGAAGTATAAAGAAGAAAGTTATGATTATGAAGTAGATAGAAGAAAGAAGAAGATGTATTTGAAAATGATGATTTGATTGTGATGGAATATATTACAATATTGTAGGAGATTTGTTGAAGAAGTATAGTGTTTGATGTTTAAGGAGCCAAAAGAAGCTACCGAACATGAATATAATATGGAGGTGAGAAATGTTGAGGAGTTTAAGGTGAAAATATATCCTGTACCATTAAAGTTAAAAGGAAAGAGTGAAGAGAGAATCAGAAATTTTATAGATTGAAGGAATAGTTAGAAGAAGTAACAAATCATATATCAATTCACTAGTAGTTATACAAAATTAGAGCAAAATAGTAATTTAATTAAAAACATATTTCATATCAAGTTAAAAAGAAATGCATAATGATATTTAAAAGAAACTATAAAATTTAAAGAAACCAACGGTATTCAAAGAAAGGGATTGGGTTAATTGAAAGGTCACTACAGGTAGCCAACAAAAGAAATAATGAGTGCGTAAAATTAAAACTTCTTTTTAATGGACCATTTATAGTAGATAAAGCTTATGAAAATAGTTACATTTTAAAGAATCCTTATAACCAACAATTACGAGGAATGGTGAATGTGCAAAACCTGTATCGATACTATGAATAGCAACATTTTAAAAATCTATGACATTTCTATGTTAATAAGTATTAAATTTATGTAAATATTAATTAAGGTTTGGAATAAAATAATAATAGATAGGTATATAGAGATTAGAGAAACATAAGTAAAAATTTCAAATTAATTAAATTTTAAAAATTATTAGTGTAAAATAATTTATTAAAATTAAATTGGGGGAAATTGTAATGGATCATTATTACTGATAAAAACAAAACTTACCTTTTAAGCATCCCTCATAGCCATTACACTAATGGATTAATTAAAAAAAAAAGGATATGCATAATGAAACACACTTTTCTTCTTAAACCATGTAATTACCCAAAAAGAAGTATTGTCTTGACTACAGTATGAACTTGATTATATCATAAATTTGGTCACAACAGGTTTTCATTTGGACTTAGTGGATACATCTTATTAGAAAATGAGATGAATTTCCATGACCTAAAAATAATACATATAATTAGTGTGAATTTGTATAAACAAACAGTATCTCTACAGTTACACTAAAACAAAGTAGTATAACTTACATATCTGATAATAATAAACAAATATTATAAGATAAAAGTCAATATAGGGTAGATAGTCATATTGGAAAGTCAACATGTAAAAATAAACAATACACATTAGTAAATGAACAAAATAGAATTAAAGTTACTTACCACAATAATTTACAAAAAAGGGATATCTTAATAAGTTTAATTGAATCTGCAGTTACTTTTTCTTTCGTACATCTTAAATTTTCAATATTTACTCTTCAATTACAAACATTCAAATAAGTAAAGAATGTATTGACATCTTATCTTGTATAGGATCCATATTCAATTATTGTATCACAATCAAAATTTTCTAATCCATAATGAATGCATTTTCACATAACAATTCACTTTTCACCTAGTTCTTTTTCAAAATTCTCAGTTTAACCTGAAACAATAAAAAGAAAATAAAAATCAAGAAGTATTAATGGTTTCCACATGTTTAAGAAATCAACATGTAATTTTAGTTAGTGAAATATTTAAATTAATAGTATAAAAAGGAAGTACTTACAAAATCATGGTCTTCGATTTGTACAAACAAATATGCAAATAGATTGTGAGTACCTAAAAAGGACACAAGATTAATTATAAACATTAATAAATGACAATTTATGTAAAAAAAAAGTATGTAGGATAATTAAGGAAGTTGTTTATATAAAATTTTTAAAATGTTAACCTATGATAACACAGAAAATATCAGCTTATATAAGGTATAAGTAATACAAATAACAAAATGTTTTAAAAGTTTAAATTGTAGTTGTTAGAGTTAAAATAGTAAGTAATCAGTTTAAATAGTACTAGTTAAGTGGATTTAGAGTAATTTTAAAT
Organism: Ophraella communa; assembly: GCA_035357415.1. Taxonomy (NCBI): domain Eukaryota; kingdom Metazoa; phylum Arthropoda; class Insecta; order Coleoptera; family Chrysomelidae; genus Ophraella; species Ophraella communa. The sequence continues at coordinate 26,578,686 of CM068981.1, forward strand.
ATAATAGCTAGTGTTAATTCAAAATTTGAAAGTCTAAAATAAGTTGACAGCTCAATGAAGTTATGTATTTTGAATCTAAAATTTCATAGGAAAAAGTACTTAGAAAATTATACAAACAGAATTTAAGCAAAAATAAGGATGAGATTTATCTGTACGTTATCAAAGGTATTATCAGAATTGTGAATTTATTACCTGGATTTTCGGAAATGTAGGTTATTTTTTTCTGAAATTCGAACAGTTGAAATCCGATGACGTAGTATTTTTGTTTTGTTTCAAGAAGCTATAAAAGGCTGGAGAATTCATGATTAAGCTCTCTTATGTTTTTGGTAGCAGAATAGTTAACATTTACGCTCTTATATTCCTGGTCGCAGAGCAATTGATATCGTATGTATTAATTGATTATCAACTAGAAGAAAATTTTAATAATTAAAAGCTGTTTATATTAAAATAATACGTGTAACATTAAAAATACATACAGAAAAGTTATCAGCTATTATTAAATTACTTACCAAAGTGATAAACTGCATAAAGCAAGTGCAGATTCCATAGAATTTTAAAGATTAAATTCGAGAGACGCTTCCAAAACGGAACCATAGTAGCCATCTTGTCGATTTGAATACGCTGCCGTCCCTGTTCCATTTGCGGGAGTAAACGAAGCACAAGCCGATCTCAGTTTTGTTACGTTGCGCATGACAAGGACAATATTTGAAAACCTCTGTTATACAAGGTACGTCCGATAATTAAGGATTTGTATTTTTATTTTTAATTATTTGCAATTGTAAATTAATATTTTATTTATCATCTCCATTTTGTCATATCCGAATATTTGTTATTAATTTGTATAGAACGTGTGAAAACCAATTAATGATCTTTTTTGAAGTACTTGACATTAAATTTATTGCGTATTGGTTATTAAACAATATTTAATTTGAACCCTACCCAAGATAAGAGTCAGATTTTAAATTTCAACTTCAAAATTGAGTAAACTGAGCTAGTTTGAACTTCTAATAAGGCGCCCAAACTTAAAAATAAAAAGAAAAAGTGAATTGTATTTAAAATCAAATAATATTAAATTATAAACATTACAAATAATATTAAATCATTAAAATCTATAATTGAAGGTAAACATTAATAAGAACCCAACTAATTAAGTAAAACAAATCATAACACAACAAAATCAACATAATTACAATATATTAAAACAATAGAATTACCTATATATTAAAAAAAAAACATATCAATCATAACAAATATATATATATATATATATATATATATATATATATATATATACATATATATATTGTTACGGTTGCATTAGAAGTAGTATACAAATGAGCATGTTTATTTATAAATATTATGAAAAAGATACTGAATTGGTGTACAACATTCGGGGAAACAATAATTAAAAATCATTATAAGTCTTTGTTCGATTTTTTTATGCAACTAAATTAATAGAAAGAAAGATAATAGCAAAACTACAAGTTGAGTTTAATTTATTCCAGATAATTATTCCATAAATTTTATAAATTTCTTAAATTGTACCTTGAAAATAATTGATTAGTTTTAATTTCTAGATGTTAAGGACAAATTTGTGATCACTCCCAAAATCAGTAGGAATAATTTTAGAATTCCAAATCTCACTAAAATAAAATCACCCTGTACAACAAGGTTCCAATAAACATCATTTGAGCTTACCAGTCACCAACATAAAAAACTGATATTTTTTTAGTAACTTTGCTTTCATTGCCAACATAAATTTATTTATTTTTGTTCAAAAGGAAAGCTGGGAAAACAAAAGAATTTTCGGTAACCATGGTTCTGTTGAATCTAAAATCTCTCTCTTGTTTTTTGTTCCTGAAAGCGAAAGGAGGGTAAGAAATTTGTCCTGATAAAATTAAAATTTTTATAAGTAAAATTAAACAATTAACGCATAATAATGCAAGATAAATACTTAAAACGATAAAGTGTGATGTAAAAGTGTATTTCCATAAAAAATTTAACATACCTGACAAGAAATTGGGGCCAAAGTGTATTGGCATCCAATACCAGCAGTTCCAGGAGAGCAAGCAAGTTATTTAAGCCTTAAGGAACATATTCCTGTCCATTTGAAGGTGACAGCAGTTGTAAGGATTCTACATTTGAGGTATTTGGGGCCAATTTTGCTCCAACACATATTTAGCAAGAATTAAGTACCAGGACTCCACAACATCCACGCATGGACCAAATTCTGAACATTTTTAAGGTGATGTCAATTATTATTGTTCTATTTTAATGTTAGACATTTTCGATAAACTCTAGAATTTCAACAATTATTATTGCTCTATTTCAATGTTTAAAATTTTCGATGAACTGTAGAATTTCATACTAATTTTTTGTTTTATCACTAATTCATTTGTACGAGATCCATATTTATTGTCAAAATTTATTCGTATTATAAAGGTTTTATTTAAATTAGCACGTGCTACAACTTTGATGTAGTCTGTTCTTGGAAGAGAGAACAGGATATTCAGGAATTTTCACATTCATACATTTCAATTAAAGAATACGGTTTTATAACTAAGAACACACTATATTTTCATTTAAGGTACATTCCATAGGAATAAAAGTATAAAAAAAAAAAAAAATTGTACTCACCTGTAACACCAATTCATTTTGGAATCTTTCTAATACATTTTCTTTTAGCGACATTGAACAATAAATGTCTCTTTTGAATTTCTGTTTATTTCAAACATAAAGTGGTCTGGGAAATATAATTTTATAACAACCATTTCTAAATTAACCCTCATCAGCTGTGACTTTCAGTTCAGAACCTAATCTCACAAAACACAGCATTTGACTGGAAGGGATAATCATAGAGTTCGAACCTACACACGTAACCTGAGCGGGTGACGTCATACAGTGACCGGAGGAACTACTTAAGTATATTTTTCGTTATTTGTTTTTAATCATAAAAATTTTTAAGAGTCTCATTGCTTTGACTAGCTTGTTTTAATTAAATTTCATTGGCGTCATATTTTTTTTTTAAGAAAATATTGTGGGAGATCATATTGTTGTCGTAGGCGTACCGCTATAGGCAACACGTTTCACACAAATACTTTGAGAAAATATAATTTTATAGATTTAACAAAATTAAACCCCACAATATATATATATATATATGTTTTTAAAAATAAGTATTTAGCAAATATTGTCTATAAACATAAAAAACAGCATATTTTTACAATTATACAATTGGTTTGTTCATTAACATTTTGTATAACTACTTTTGAGAGTGTAAGCAAAGCTCACGTACTATAACGTCTTGAACTATAAAATATGAACGTCTTATATGTCACTTTCGTAAAGTAGGCTAAACAGAAGAGAACAAGCTTCGTCGTCGTCGGCCCCAGAGGGCCATAAATCTAAGGCTTCAGGTGGTCGTGAGACGGCGGCAAAAGGGCTACGGCTTTTCTAAAATAGCAGGGTTAATTGACTGTAACCTTCGACTTGTAGTTGACAATGGGCTGCCTGCTGGCAGATGGTCTTCCTTTATTAATAGTCCTTCTCAACTTTATCGGCATCACTTCGTTTGGAACTTTAACGACAAGTGCCCGAGTAATTCGTAAGGAAATTATTAAATTTTCATAGTTATTACAACGTGTCTAGAAATCTCTAATTGGTTATTTTACTTTGACGAAACCGGTCAGTTCCAAACCACAATTAGCAGGGCTGTATATATTTTTCTTTGAATTAGTGGCGTTTGTCCACCTGGAATATGTTGCGACGAAAACATCTCAGCGGGATACGCCGAATGTTGGTAGCCGGCTCGTTATGCGTCACCTCCTGTAGAGAAACGGTATATGTCACTTCCTGTAGGACGCTAACGCCGCATACATAAATCCTAGTGGTCGGTGGAAATTCTTGGGCGACAGACAAGGGACAAGGGAATTGGGATGTCGGGATTCGAAGTAATGAGTTAGTGGGATTGCTTGCTGGATGCGACATGCAACGGGGATGGTCATGGTGGTGACAAAACGGGGTAGGATTATCGCTTGATTACCTATATCGATCCGTGTCTAATAACTTTAATATTAAATACTACAATTATTTTTTAATAATATTCTAGCCGTAGTTCTACGATCTACGATAATGTTTTTTATTTTCCAAGTCAAATTACTTATTTTGCATGGTTATTACAATTATTGCACTCTAATATACAGTGTGGAAAAGCCAAATGGAATAAATTCTATGCATAGAAAATCCTGAAACACGTCAAATTTAAATTATAAATAAACATTCTAATTTTATTCCATCTAGCTTTTCCACACTGTATAGTAGATAATTAAATATGTAATGTACTGAGTCTTACTTTGTAGATAACTTTCTTGGCTTTTCAACGGTGCAAAATAGAAGTTGCTCAGATTTCTAGTTTTTGAGTTAGACTAAAAATATTTAGGCATGTCGTTTATCAAGGTTTTAAAATTAGTTCAACTTTGACGTATGTTATGGTTTTAGTTTTTAAGATGTTTTAGTATAAGTTACCTTTATGTCAATATGACGTACGGTATGGAAAATACCGCATTGAGTATTGGTACGTTTGATCATTGTATATGTATGTTACATTAATATTAGTATTAAAATAAATAATTAAAATGGTTTTTTGTGCATTACTGTAGTAGAACTTGATGAAAAATAAAATATCGTAGAAAACTTATACGTTGAAGTATTTAATTCAAGATTGACATTTTTATATATCAAATCAATACAATACATACTATAATTATAAATAATTGTATCCATGAAGTATATATGGTTAACTAACATAAGTATTCTATATACTACAACACTCCCCCTCAATTATATATAATCGAAAAATTTAAATAGCAAATAAATTTAATGATTTGACAAATTTAGAAAAACTTTCCCCTCTTAAATTCTTCGTTAAAATATCTGCACACTGTTCGTTTGTTGGTATGTACTGAACATCAATAATTTTATCTTGAACAGCTTCTTTGACAAAATGGTATTTGACGTCTATATGTTTCAAACGTTTTTGATCATTTTTGAAAAGACTATGTATACATGACATGTTATCTTCAAAAATGGGAGTTGTATCAAGGTTGGTAACATGCAAATCTGTTAAAATTCTGCGTGCCCACATTATTTCAGTTGTCAAAGTTGACAATGAAATATATTCTGCCTCAGTAGAGGACAACGCAACTGTACTCTGTTTGCGAGATACCCAACACACTACAGCATCATAAACTTTGACCAAATATCCCGAAGTAGACTTTCTAGAAATATCGTTAGCCCAGTCTGCATCCGCATATCCAATAAGTGTAACAGGATTCGAAGACTTTGGAAAACATAAACCATAATTCACAGTTCCTTTTAAATAACGTAGGATATGTTTAAGACCTTTCCATTCAGTTTCTGTTGCATTACTTTGATATCTGCTAAAATAATTCACAGAAAAACTTAAGTCTGGCCTTGTACTAAGCATTAAATGCATAAGACTTCCAACTAACTCTCTATAAGGCTTTGTGTCTATTATGCATTCTGCTACATTATTAGAACTATTACCAACGATATAATTGGCCTCCATAGGATACTTAGCCGTTTTGCAATCTTTCATGTCAAATCTCTGTAACATTTTTCTAATATAATTGGCTTGGCTTAAAATCATTCCGTTTTCGTTCCGTTCAATTTTGATTCCAAGGAAACATTTAAGTTGTCCTAGGTCTGTCATAACAAACTCAGTCATTAAACTGCGTGTGATGATACTTATATAGTGTAGTTGGTAGCATTTACATAATGTCATTATTTATGTCACATGTTCATCTTAAACCTTTGTTTATACAAGATACCTTTGTTATACTTTTGTTCTTTTGTTATATTTGTAAACAACATTTACAGAATGTAATTAGTACTGTTTTCAAGTTTATTAAAACCTTGATATTAGGTTTTTAGTTATTTTCATTACAATTTAATAAACTTGAATTAAACTTTTGAAGAATATGGAAAAATATCTGAAACCCGAACGATTTGACACTCAGCATACAACTATCCAAGCTACTTCAAGATGGACTCATTGGAAAACGACATTCGAGACTTTCATTACATCTATCAATGCAAAAGACGATGATAAGTTGAATCTATTGTACAACCACGTAAGTCACTCTATCTTTGAACAAATAAGCGATTGCACCTCATATAATGAAGCAATGACCTTATTGGACAGACTTTATATTAAACCAAAGAATGAAATTTTTGCACGCCACAAGTTAATGACTCGTTGTCAACAATCTGATGAAACAGTAGAGCAATACCTTCAATCATTACGTGTTCTTAGTACAAACTGTGAGTTTAAAGACGTCAAAGCAAATGACTATCGAGATGAGTACATCCGAGATGCATTCATAAATGGAATTTCATCAAATAGCATTAGGCAAAGGCTGTTAGAAAACTGCAAATTAACATTGGACGAAGTTTTCACAAAGGCACGTGCTTTAGAATCTGCCCAAACTTTTTCAGAATCATATTCGTCGTCTCAACTTGCATCCAGTTTCTCTCAGAAAATATCAGACAAATGTGCTACATCTCAGACAGAAGTTTCTTCTAAAAATATATTTAATGCAGCTATAAACCAGCAGAAGTGTTATTTCTGCGGTCGAGCGAGACATCCTCGTTCAACTTGTCCAGCTAGAGAGTCGATTTGCAAACAATGTAACAAAAAAGGTCATTTTGCTCGAGTATGTCAATCTAAATCAAAAACTTCAGCTTCCACTCAAGATCATGATGACACTTCTGACGAAAGCAACTGGGAGACATCAGCCGCTATTCAGCCAAGTCCAACCTCATCAAAAGTCTCAGCCGCTTCGCCTCCGAGTCTTTCCAAGTCTATAATACCATTAAAAGTCAATGGTTTTTCTGCAGATGGTTTAATCGACACTGGAAGTACAGAGAGCTACATTAGTGATTCATTTGTATCCAAAAATGAAATCAAGCTTCATTCCACTACATCTGCAGTCTCAATGGCTTCGTCCTCTTTATCTGTCCCCATTAAAGCTTACTGTAAGGTAAGCCTGCAAACACAGAATAATTTTTACTCAGATGTTAAGTTAAACGTCCTAAAAGGCTGCTGTGCCGATGTTATACTTGGTCATGACATTCTCGGAAGACATTCAAGTGTGTCGGTATCCTTCGGCGGTAGTATGCCAGCTCTTAACGTTATTAGTCTTGCTTGTTCTAAAGTTGAGCCAGCCGCTCTGTTTGAACATTTAACTCCCAACTGCAAGCCTGTGTCTATAAAGTCAAGAAGACACTCAGAAGAAGATGAAAGGTTCATTCAAACTCATGTTAACGAACTTCTAAAGGACGGTGTCATTGAAAAAAGTAATTCACCGTGGAGAGCACAAGTTCTCGTTGTAAAAGGGATGCATAGGAAACGCATGGTTGTGGATTATTCCCTCACGATTAACAAATATACACTACTTGATGCATACCCTGTGCCATCCATAGAGAAAATTGCCTCCAATATAGCTCGGTACAATGTTCATAGTACAATTGATTTAAAGAGTGCTTATTATCAAATACCCATCCGAAAAGAAGACCGACCTTACACTGCCTTTGAAGCTGCTGGGAAACTTTGGCAATATAAACGGATTCCAATGGGAGTAACTAATGGTGTTGCAGCCTTCCAAAGGAAAATGGATGAGATCAAAACAAAAGAAGGTCTAGAAGGTGTTAACATTTATTTAGATGATATAACAGTCAGCGGTAAAGACCAGAGTGAACATGACCACAATCTAAACAAATTATTTGAAGCATGTAAGAAATATAATCTCACTATTAACAAACAAAAATCTCAGTTTAGCTTAAAATCTATCAAGATTCTTGGTTACCTTATTGAGAATAACACTTTACGTCCTGATCCAGATAGGCTCAAACCATTGATTGATTTCCCACTTCCTAGTAACAAACCATCATTACAACGAGTTTTGGGTATGTTTTCCTATTACTCTAAATGGGTACCTAAGTTTTCTAACAAAATTCATAGACTAGTAAACTGCAAAAAGTTTCCTCTTGAACCTACGCTTGTAAAAGACTTTAATGACATTCGATCGTGTATCCTCAAATCTTTTGTATACAATGAAGAAGAAAACACTCCTTTTTGTGTAGAGACTGATGCTTCAGATGTCGCCATTGCAGCCACTCTTTCACAAAATAAACGACCAGTTGCCTTCTTCTCCAGGACCTTAGCTAAAAATGAACGTCATCATTCTGCTGTTGAAAAGGAAGCTTACGCTATAATTGAAGCACTACGGAAATGGAGATATTATTTAATTGGCCGCAAATTCCAGTTGATAACTGATCAAAAATTTATATCTTCTATGTTTAACACGAAACACCCTGGTAAAATTAAGAATGAAAAATTTACTCGATGGCGACTTGAATTGGCTGCTTATAACTACGATATAATATATCGTCCCGGAAAAGAAAACATTGTGGCCGATGCCTTATCAAGATTCTGTAGTTCTTCACATCCAATCAACCAACTAAGAGATATTCATGAATCTCTATGCCACCCCGGATTGACTCGCATGCATCACTACATCAAGATTCAAAATCTTCCATACACTATTGAAGAGATAAGGAAAATTACGTCCACCTGTAAAACCTGCGCAGCAGTTAAACCTCGCTTCTGCAGAAGGCAAGGTACTCTTATTAAATCTACATCTCCTTTTGAAAGACTCAGTGTAGATTTTAAAGGACCTCTACCATCTAACACTCGATTCAAATATCTTTTAACAGTAATTGATGAATACTCAAGATATCCATTTGCTATGCCCTGCACGGACTTATCTGCTAGAACAGTGATTGGAGCGTTAGGCCAAATATTTTCTATTTTCGGATATCCTGCTTACATCCATTCTGATCGGGGTACTTCCTTTATCTCAAAAGAACTCGAACAACATTTGCATTCAAAAGGGATAGCTACAAGCCGAACTACTCCTTACAACCCTTGTGGAAATGGGCAGGTGGAAAGGTATAATGGCATCATTTGGAAGACGGTAAATTTAGCACTGCACTCTAAAGGCCTACCAGTGTCACAATGGCAAAAAGTTCTTCCAGAAGCTTTACAATCAATTAGATCATTACTCTGTACTGCAACCAATGCTACTCCTCATGAGAGAATGTTCTTTCACAAGAGAAAATGTGCATCTGGAGTAGCCCTACCTTCGTGGCTTAGTACCCCACAAAAAGTACTACTGCGCAATTTTGTAAGACAAAGCAAGTATGATCCTCTTGTAAAAGAAGTAGATCTTCTGGAAGCCAATCCCTACTATGCTCTTATTCGACTGCCGGATGGAAAAGAGACTACAGTTAACCTGCGTCACCTCGCACCTGCGGGAGAAGAACCTGGATCTTGTTATCATCAAGACGATGATGACTCAGGACTTCAAGCTGTAGCAGAACCTGATATATCAGAACCTCAAGCTCTAGCAGAACCTGTCATCACAGCACCGCCCATTGAGGATCAGACACGACTGCGCAATTCAGACCATGAAAATGAGGAAGATCAAAATATCCTGCCAGAAAATCTCAGTACTCAATTTCAACTAGACTCAAGTTCTAACCCTCCTCGCAGATCATCTCGTGTCACACGACCTCCACCATATTTGAAGAATTATGTTTTTAAATAAAGAGGGGGAGAGTGTGATGATACTTATATAGTGTAGTTGGTAGCATTTACATAATGTCATTATTTATGTCACATGTTCATCTTAAACCTTTGTTTATACAAGATACCTTTGTTATACTTTTGTTTTTTTGTTATATTTGTAAACAACATTTACAGAATGTAATTAGTACTGTTTTCAAGTTTATTAAAACCTTGATATTAGGTTTTTAGTTATTTTCATTACACTGCGTTTGATTGACTCAATATAATTTAGAGAGTTCCCTGTCAAAATGATATCATCGACATAAATAAGAACATAGATTTTTATGTCACCATCTGATTTACAATAAAGACATTTGTCATTGTCAGATTGTAAAAAACCTTGGGACTTCAAAAAAATATCCAATCGTGCATTCCAAGCACGAGGTGCTTGTTTTAAGCCGTACAAAGATTTGTTTAATTTGCAAACTAAATTTGAATTAGAAATAAACCCAGGAGGTTGTGTCATATAAACTTCCTCAGTAAGTTCCCCATTTAAAAAAGCATTTTTAACGTCTAACTGAAAAGCAAAAATATAATAATACAATAATTATTGAGAGCAAAATGCGAACTGTAACAATGTGGGCCACAGGTGCATAGGTTTCGAAATAATCAAAACCTTTTACCTGGGAAAAACCTCTAGCTACAAGCCTAGCTTTATACCTTGCTACACTCCCATTTTCGTCTTCTTTAATTTTGAAAATCCATTTGCAATCAATGGCTTTTCTATCTGGAGGTAGTTCCGTAAGATACCAAGTGTTATTTTCTTGCAGAGCACTCATTTCGTCATCAACAGCTCTTAACCAATGTTCCTTATCATGTCGTGACAAAATATCCTCATAACATTGAGGAACTTCATCCAAGAATTGTTCTGCGGCTAGCGCCATCGTAACATAATCCTGCAAATATACAGGCTTGTTACGTACTCTTGAACTACGACGGAGTTGTTGCTCAACACATCTTTCTTCCTTCTCATCTCCAGATTCGGCCTCATTGAACTCTGCATTGATGTTAAATTCATTTTCATTTACTTGAGTAGACTGATGTTTCACTTCTGAGATTTTTTCCTGAACAACTACTGGCGGCTTTGCATGTTCTTGTGGTTTTGGAATTTCAGAACCAGGAAATGACATTTCGTCAAAAACCACATCATGCCCTTTATAAATTTTTTGTTGTTCTAGACTCCACAGCCTATAACCATTTGGACAATACCCCAACATAATACATTTTAAGCTACGACTATCCAACTTGCTCTTTATTAATTGATCTGGTAAACGAAGATAAGCTGTACAACCAAATGCTCTTAATTTCTCGTAGTTAGGTTTACTATTGTACCATAAATCTGAAGGTGTTTTGTTTCTTAGGAGCCTTGTAGGAGATCTGTTTACAATAAAAGCAGCAGTCATCACTGCTTCTGACCACAGTTTTTTATTTACATTGGAGCCAAGGAGTAGGCAACGAACTTTTTCCATCAATGTCCGATTCATCCTCTCTGCTACTCCATTTTGGCATGAAGTATATCGAATAGTTGTCTCCATTTGAATGCCATTAAGACTAAAATAATCTTGAAGATCCTTGTTTATATATTCAGTTCCATTATCACAACGGACTCTATTAATCTTTAAATTAAAATGAGCGGTAACCATTTCAGCATACCTCTTAAAATATAATGGAACATCGGACTTGTTTTCTAATGTATAAACCACAGTAAAATGCGTGAAATCGTCTATAAAAACAAGGACATATCGTTTATTATCATACGATATAGGATTTACTGGTCCAAGAACATCAGTATGTATAATTTGCAAAGGCCGCTTTGCTCTTATTCTGGATTTAGTATGGGGCAACTTCGTTTGTTTAGCTTGAACACATACTTCACAAGGAGAAATATTCTTGTTTTCATTTGAAATGTTCAGAATACGTTTCAATCTTTTAAAAACATTATTACTAATATGTCCAGGACGCTGATGCCAAATATCTTCAGCTGCACCAGCACAAGCAGTATTAACACTGTTAAATGAAGTTGAGGTTTCAAGAACATATAATTTATTTGATTTTCTGCAAACGGCAACAACGGTTTCTTCTTTAAAAATGGTAGCAACTCCTTTATCAAATATAACTTTAAAACCACATGAATCAAGCCTACTTACAGACAGTAGATTAAATTGTAAGCCTGGAACTATTAAAACATCTTTAATATTTAGGGAATTACTATGATTTTCATTATTCTTCACACTGACAGAAATACTACCTACTTCACTAGCTTCAAGAATAACATTCGACTTGGCTACTTTTATGGAGATTTTAGCCTCTAGTTGACGAATATTGTCTGCAAAAACTTTATAATTTGTACTCAACATATGCTCTGTAGCTCCAGAATCTAATAACCAGGATATTGACTGCTGATTAATGGTGCTAGTGAAAGTTTTATTTGTTGATACAAGCAGACAAAACTCTTCGGAGTTTTCATTTTTGGCAATTGAAGCTGAAGTAGTGGAATTAGTACTATTATTCTTCTTCCTCTTTAACTTAAAACAGTATTGTCTGGTATGCCCAATTTTGTGACAGTAACTGCATTTAGTAACTTTGGAATTTGAATTTGATTTTGTGGTAACATTTTCTGTAACAGTGGAAAAACTAGCACCAGAAGAATTTGAACTATTTCCATATACTCTGCGTTTATTTTGCTCATCCAAAAGACGATTCTTTACAAATCCAAGAGTAAGATTTACTGGAGAAAGGGTCTCTATAGCTGTAACAACTACTTGATATTCAGAAGGCATTGTCAATAACAAATGACATACTATATCGAGCTCTTCTAGATTTGCTCCGGTAGATTTCAGTTCTCTAATTAATTTTTCAAATTTGAGAAAATGATTTTCCAAAGTTTCTGAAGAACTGTCGAATTTCATAGTCAGTAAAGTCTTACGAAGAAGCAGTTGATTAGCAATACCTTTTCTGGCATAGTTATTGTGTAAGGTAGTCCAAATGTCGAAAGAAGTCTTACAATCTTTGACACACTCCAAATAATCATCACTAATTCTTTGAACAATTTGATGTTTACATTTCTTATCTATTTTCTGTAAACGTAAAAACTCTTTCTCTTTAGCTGTTTTCTGTGCTGCAGTCTCTGATCCGGTAAGACGAACATTTTCATTCAAGTTCATCTAGCAGAATTTCGACTCTAAACTTCCAGTTGTCGAAGTTAGTGCCGTTAAACAGCGGAATACGATATTTGTCTTCCTCTGGGCCCATAACCTGTAGTAGAACTTGATGAAAAATAAAATATCGTAGAAAACTTATACGTTGAAGTATTTAATTCAAGATTGACATTTTTATATATCAAATCAATACAATACATACTATAATTATAAATAATTGTATCCATGAAGTATATATGGTTAACTAACATAAGTATTCTATATACTACAACAATTACACAATAATAAGACAATCCTTACATATAAAGGTATTAGAAAGTTTGCGGTCAGTCGTTTAACGTTACGTTAGACTCCTATTTTACGTTATACTGTAGTGTATCGTAAAATTTGTAAACACAGCTTGCGGTTATCGTACCTAAAAAATCAAGGTTACTGATGACATATGATATGTCACTAGTGCAAGTTTAAAAAAGATCGCTGAAAATAATTAACAAAACTAAGAAAAATAATAACCATAAGAATCATGAAAAAAGCCTTCGTAAACCTAATTGTATATACCTAGTAACATTGTTCTATTTACCACTTAACAAAAAGCAGTCGAAGAAAGAAAAATACTAAAATACTACAAATTAAATTTAATTTATAATCAGTGCAGAGCAATAATTGTAGCTTCTTGTTTCGTTTTGAAAAACAAGACATTATTGAACTACAAATTTTTGCAAATACCTAACAGGATTGAAACTAATGATAAACAGTCATTATACAACAATTTACAATGTACATTTGTTGTACCATGAAAGTAAATTATAACTATTAAAATCTGATTGGTTAACGTTATTTTCAAAAATAGCGTATAAAAAAGCTTTATACAGTATAATTTTTACTGCATTTTTACGTTATACATTATAACGGAAATTTTTATAACGTAAAACACCTTACCGCAAACTCTCTATTAATCAACAAAATTAATGTTATAATATTTTGTTAGCGTTTGATTGACGTTAATAATATAATGACATAAAAGTCATAGGTAACTTTATGAATTACAACAAGGAATTTACATTTGCAAATATTACCACATTCTTTCCGGCTTAATTAAGAACATAGTCTTCCAAACGACTAGGTAAACGTCGTTCTCTTGAGGACTGGCGTATTATTTCCTCCGAAGTCGATTGATCAGCAGTCAAGTTTTCGAGAATTGATTGATCGTCTCTGACTTCTTCAGTATCAGAACAGTCACGAAACTCTTCGTCATCAACAGATACGTTTTCTATACCTGTTTCGGAATTATCTGAAATTATTTGTCCATCTTGTCTTAAAGGAGCCAAATTACGATTAGACACGGTAGACTCTCGACCGTCAGCAAGACGAACATAAGAATAATCAGGATTTACATGAAGCAGTGTCACTTCTTCAACATCTGGTTGATATTTGTTGGAACGATTAAATTTGCGCATTAATACACGTTCTGAATCAGTTAACCAAGAGGGTATTGAAACTCCATTTGAAGATCTTCGAGTATGGGTAAACATTCGTTCATGCGGAGTACAGTGAGTGCTGGTGCACAATAATGAACGAATTGAATGCAGAGCTTGGGGAAGGAAATGTTCCCAATTTTGTATTGGTTTGTTACATGACCTAAGAGCTAACTGTACTGTTTTCCAAAGAGTCCCATTAAAGCCTTCCACTTGTCCATTTCCTCTGGGGTTATAAGGAGTAGTTCTACTTGAAGCTATGCCGCGTGAATTAAGAAATTTCTTTACTTTATTTGACATAAATGATGTTCCTCTGTCCAAATGAAGATAAGAAGGGAAACCAAATAACATAAATATTTCATTTAGGTGCTTAATCACAGTCGTAGAACTTAAATCTGGACATGGAAAAGCGAATAGAAAGCGAGAAGACTCATCAATTACAGTAAGGATGTACTTATTTCTTGTGTTTGATGGTATCGGACCTTTGAAATCTATACTTAGTCTTTCCATGGGTGAAGTAGCTTTGATCAAAGTTGGTTGAGGATCAGGTCTAAAAAAATATGGCTTTATTTCAGAACACACTCGACATGAGTTGATTACATTTTTAATTTCTTCCAAAGAGTAAGGCAGATTCTTTGACTTGATCCAGTGGTTCATACGAGTGATTCCGGGATGGCATAAATCCTCGTGCAAAGACTTAAGTTTCTCATTTCGCTTTTGAATGGAAGCACAAACTCTTGAAAGAGCATCGGCAACCTCATTTTGTTTTCCTGGTCGATACACGATATCGTATTTAATAGGCGCCAGTTCCAAACGCCAGCGCTGAATCTTCTTATTTTTTATCTTACTAGTTTTTCTATTATCAAACATAAACGATACCGAACGCTGACCAGTGATTAGACAAAATGGTTTGCCGATAAGATAGTGAAAAGTTATGAATCCCCTTGCTATAATGTGCAAACATGCCTATGGTTCTTCTCAATGATGGTAGATCGGATTGAGGTGGTAGATTTATTAGTGGCCGTAGCCGATCACTGTCTGGCTTTATGACATGGTTTTTAATATTGTATCCTAGAATATTTGTAGATGTAATGGAAAATTTGCTCTTTTCTTCATTGATAGTAAGGCCATACTTTCGCGCTGCAGGTAAGAACTTTTGCAGATTATCGTCATGATCTTTATTGTTCTGTTCACACACTGTGATATCATCTAGGTAAGCATAAGTGCCTTTAATATTTTCCTTACGTATAACCCTATCGATTGTTCTTTGGAAACTAGGGACTCCGTTGGTTACACCGAAAGGTATACGTCGGAATTGATACAGATTTCCCATAGCTTCGAAAGCAGTAAAAATACGTTCCTGAGGTAATATTAGGATTTGGTGATAGGCACTTTTTAAATCTATGACATTGTAGATATTAAATTTAGCAATTTCTGATACTATTTCTTTAATATTGGGTAACGGATAATAAAGTATATTTGTTGATCGTTCTGGAATAATCTATAACAAGTCTTTTTTTTATTAGAGTTTTCAGTAATTAGTACCTGTGCTCTCCAAGGTGACGTACTAGCTTCAATTAAACCTTCCATTAAAAGATTGTTGATTTCTTTTTGAATAAAAGTTTTGTCTTCTTGACTGTATCTCCGAGACTTAATAGCTATAGGCTTGCAATCAGGAGTAATATTGGAAAATAAAGGGACTGCAGGTACAGAAGCTGCGGCAACACTACACACTTTCATTGGTTTTTTTGATCCACCAAAAGAAAATTCTAGTGATGAATGTCGCTCTAATATATCATGTCCAATTATTAGATCTGCACATAGATTCTGTACTATAGGTAGATTCAGATTTTCATATTTGTGGTCCCCAATCTGAGCAGATACATATGTTTGCCCTTTTACTTGAGATGTTAAAGTTGTGGATGCCATAGAGTGCAGGGATATTTCCTCAGATTGCACATTGCAAAATAGCTTTCATCTATAAAACTTAAGGAACTGCCTGTATCTATTAATGCATGGTCACGAATTCCTTTTATGTACGCTATGACAGTTGACTTCTTCAAAGAATCTGGGAAAACAGCTATCACACACACTGTAGCTGTTAAATCTGGACCATTTTCATTAATAACAATAGCAGCTGATAGTTTCTTGCTTCGGCAAACTTTAGAATAGTGCCCTTTTTTATTACAAGTTTGACAAGTAGCGTCGGAGGCAGGACAGTACTTTCTCCACAAAAAAAGCATTTTCGAGTCCGTTGACTTTTATCAGATGCTGCTGCTAATGGTTCTGGATGTGACACAGAATTAAGTTGATATTCAGTGTAATTCTTTGAAGTTATTTCTGCTGTCTCTAATGATAGAGCTTGTTTAATAGCTTGATCAAGTGTTAGATTCACATTTTCCAACAGGCGCTGTCTTATTTGATTACTTTTTAGGCCAGTAATAAAAGCATCTCTGATATAATCGTTTCTGTTGGTTTTAGCATCCACTTTCTGAAATTGACAATTTTTCTTCATTTTGTTGCTTTCTACGGGCTAGTAGGCTAGTAAATGTATTGCATGGATTTCATTTGGCGGTTTAATATAAATATTTGTCAATTTTGTAATTGCCTCTTCGTAAGTTTGACAATCACTGATGTAAGAGTAGACATTAGCATCAACATGATTAATTAGTAAATTAAATTTTATACTACTATCCATTGCTTCACCATTATTCATAGATATAAAATTTTCAAAGGTTCTTTGCTCGCTGCAACATCACTAGGATCTATTGTGGGGTTAAATTTGGTTAAATTTATAAATTTATATTTTCTTAAAAGTATTTGTGTAATACGTGTTGCCTATAGCGGTACGCCTACGACAACAATATGATCTCCCACAATATTTTCAAAAAAAAATATGACGCCAATGAAATTAAATTAAACCAAGCTGCTCAAAGCAATGAGACTCTTAAAAATTTTTATGATTAAAAACAAATAACGAAAAAGATACTTAAGTAGTTCTTCCGGTCACTGTGTGACGTCACCCGCTCAGGTTACTGGTGTAGGTTCAAGTTCTGCGATTATTCCCTCTAGTCAAATTCTGTGTTTTGT
This sequence comes from Ophraella communa, assembly GCA_035357415.1. NCBI lineage: Eukaryota > Metazoa > Arthropoda > Insecta > Coleoptera > Chrysomelidae > Ophraella > Ophraella communa. Next base: position 26,596,118 of record CM068981.1, read on the forward strand.
GAGGTTAAAGTTCTGAGACGTTACAGCTGATTGAAGTAAATTAAGAAGTGATCGTTCTCGTTAAATAAATTTTCAGATTAATTTATGTTTGAAATAAACAGAAATTCAAAAGAGATATTTATTGTTCAATGTCGCTAAAAGAAAATGTATTAGAAAGATTCCAAAATGAATTGGTGTTACAGGTGAGTACAATTTATACTTTTATTCCTATGAAATGTACCTTAAATAAATATATAGTGTGTTCTTAGTTATAAAACCGTATTCTTTAATTGAAATGTATGGATGTGAAAATTCCTGAATATCCTGTTTTCTCTTCCAAGAACAAACTACATCAAAGTTGTAGCACGTGCTAATTTAAATAAAACCTTTATAATACGAATAAATTTTGACAATAAATATAGATCTTGTACAAATGAATTAGTGATAAAACAAATTAGTATGAAATTCTAAAGTTCATCGAAAATGTTAAACATTAAAATAGATCAATAATAATTGTTGAAATTCTAGAGTTTATCGAAAATGTCAAGTATTAAAATAGAACAATAATAATTGATATCACCTTAAAAATGTTCAGAATTTGGTCCATACGTGGATGTTGTGGAGTCCTGGTACTTAATTCTTGCTAAATATGTGTTGGAGCAAAATTGGCCCCAAATACCTCAAATGTAGAATCCTTATAACTGCTGTCACCTTCAAATGGACAGGAATATGTTCCTTAAGGCTTAAATAACTTGCTTGCTCTCCTGGAACTGCTGGTATTGGATGCCAATACACTTTGGCCCCAATTTCTTGTCAGGTATGTTAAATTTTTTATGGAAATACACTTTTATATCACACTTTATCGTTTTAAGTATCTATCTTGCATTATTATGCGTTAATTGTTTAATTTTACTTATAAAAATTCTAATTTTATCAGGACAAATTTCTTACCCTCCTTTCGCTTTCAGGAACAAAAAACAAGAGAGAGATTTTAGATTCAACAGAACCATGGTTACCGAAAATTCTTTTGTTTTCCCAGCTTTCCTTTTGAACAAAATAAATAAATTTATGTTGGCAATGAAAGCAAAGTTACTAAAAAAATATCAGTTTTTTATGTTGGTGACTGGTAAGCTCAAATGATGTTTATTGGAACCTTGTTGTACAGGGTGATTTTATTTTAGTGAGATTTGGAATTCTAAAATTATTCCTACTGATTTTGGGAGTGATCACAAATTTGTCCTTAACATCTAGAAATTAAAACTAATCAATTATTTTCAAGGTACAATTTAAGAAATTTATAAAATTTATGGAATAATTATCTGGAATAAATTAAACTCAACTTGTAGTTTTGCTATTATCTTTCTTTCTATTAATTTAGTTGCATAAAAAAATCGAACAAAGACTTATAATGATTTTTAATTATTGTTTCCCCCCGAATGTTGTACACCAATTCAGTATCTTTTTCATAATATTTATAAATAAACATGCTCATTTGTATACTACTTCTAATGCAACCGTAACAATTTCCCTGAATTTTCTTGTAATTATTATAATTGGCTTTGTCAATCTAGAATAATTCAGGAAAATTCAAACCTAAATTTACTTTAAATTAAATCAAGTTAACAAAAATTAATTAATGTGTGTTTTCTCACAGACCAAACAAATTAATAGACATTATTAACATGGCTTTACCTAAAACATTTTTTTTTTTTTTTTTTTTTTTTTTTTTAAATAAAACAAATTAGTTTTCCTTCTTTAACATGAGAATTTCCGTACTGTTCATGATTTTTGGTACACTTTGACTGGGTATTACTTTTTTTTTTATTGAACATTTTACATTAAAACTCATTTATCTATCAATATTCATAATAGAATCGTTACATACGATTCCTTTTCTCATTAATATTTCGTCATGTGTTCACACACAAACGTGACAATATTTAAATTATATTATTATTCTCATATCTTGAAAATTTTCCTGAGAACTTTTCTCTCAGAAAAACAATTTTTCCTTAGCTCACCATATGACCTTCGACAAATATAGTGAAGTCACATTTACTTCTTTTTATTTGAGGTACTTCCTCAACATTTATAAATCTCAAAATATGTCCTTAATGACAAATACTTTGAAAATCTCTTTATCTCTTTAAGTTCATTAGAATAAAACGTTCCCACATTTCACCAGTCATGACACCTGTATCATTTTAAATTATGAAAGAAAACAGAAATTCCCTTAAAAATAATTTTAAACAGAGTAATTAACATAATTGTAATTGTAACATAACTAAATAACCATTAATAAATTTTATGTTTTAGGTAAACACACCGAATTTTCATCAGAAGGACTCACATATCTGTACAGCTGTGTAACATGGAAAATTCCTGTATTACTTCTACCAAAGGATTTTTATGTGAATGCAAAATAATTGGAATACTGACCAGTATCCTACCATCTTAAATTTTATGTGTTGAACATTTTCTACTAGCAAATATAATTTTTTTTTTATGAGGTTGTTTAACAGGGGTTTGAGAGAACTCAGAAATTGGTTCACCACTTTTTGTTATTTTCAACCAGTACCATTTTGCACTAAAGTGTACTTGCCAATGTGGAAATATCTTATTGAGAAGTGCATTTAAATTTTGTCTAGAATTTGTACACCATACTACAAGTAAACCATCATCCGATAATAAGCTGTCGATTGTTAAACTCTTTAAATCTTCATTAAACATCATGTTATAGCCATCTGATGTTTTTTTTTCTTTTCCTCCAATTATATTTATTCCACCAAGGAGGATCTCGCAGAGTTAGGTCAAACTTTCTTTCAGTTAAATATTTGTTTATTTCGCACACATCTTTACTATAGAATTCAGTGTTTTCTGGAAAGATAAATTTTGTTTCATTTATTTCTTTGATCATAGCTGGTCCAATATTACTTCCATGAACACCTACAACACTAAATTTTTCACACATAGAGATGATATGATCGGATGTTTCAAAGGCTTTTTTATTATCTAAACAACTTCTCTTTAAATTTTGTTCAATCTGTGGAAAGAAATGGTTAAACTTTTGTTTAAGATCTTTTTGTTTTCTTATTAGATCTTCAAATTCATTGTTTGGTTCTACTATTTTTAAAGTCGATTTGAATTTGTTGTGTTTTTTATACAATTCTTTGATATTTAATAGATTTGAATTTAATGTGTAATCTCCATATGAATTACACAAGTTTTTGTATTGTTCATGAGAAATGTACAAACCAATCTCCTTTCTTACTCCTGTCTCCAACTCCTTGATTTCTCTTATGTTTGGTTGTGTGATCCTTGTTGGGGATTTAATATCCTTTTCTGTCTCGCAACCAATTTTTTCTTGAGCCTTCTTCACAAATACCTCTGCATTCTTTAAGAATTCTCCCTGTATGTTTTCTTGGATGAAATGTACCTTCTCCTTCTGGTTTTCCATCTCCACTTCCAAAATGTCCTGTCTTCCACTTAAATCCTCTATGTTTTTGTCAAGTTTCTCTTCTATCTTCTGTAATTTCCTTCCAATATCATTTGTAATTTCTGTCTTCATCTCGACAAGATCTTTTTTTAAATCTATCTTGTCCTTCTTCATTTCTTCTTTTTGTTCATCCATCTTCTTATCCATCTTCTTCATGTCTTCTTTTTGTTCATCCATCTTCTTAATCATCTTCTTCATGTCTTCTCTTTGTTCATCCATCTTCTTATTAATCTCTCTGAGTAAATTCATCATCATCCAATTTTGGTCTTGATTGGTTGCTCCCGGTGTGGCTTCTCCACCTGCGAGTCTGTCTACCTCTTCTGTTGCGTTGTCTGAGACATCATCCCCTAAGGTTCTCATTGTCTGATTTTCTGTCTCTTCCCTGTTTCCGAGACATCATCTTTTTTCATGGTCCATCTCTTGGTTTGAGGTTCTTTCCTCCAAAAGAAATTGGAAAGTTTCTGGATCCTTTTCCTCCTCGATAAGAGCTGTCTTAAGTCTATTGAAAAGAGTTAATTTAATCCCTTCACTGCTTAAATTTCTTTTTTCCAATTCTTCTTTCAATTCCTTTACTCTCAACTGGCCTATAGTCTTACAGGACTTGTTTTGTTCCATTTTGTTAGATTAAGTTGAAATAGAGTCTTGAAATCAGTTTTAAGTTTTAATTTAAGTAATTAGACCTAGATATTACACCCAATAACAATGATGTTTCCCTATTTCAGGAATTGTACTGAGTTTTTGTATATAGTTAAATATAAAATTTTTCAAAGAAAATCTTAGAATTATTTTTCTCAAGCAATGTTAATATGATTCAAGAAAAATACAACTGAGCATTTGTTTACTAAACTTCTAATTGTCTCTGAGTAGTCTGGAACAATCTATAATTATTACTCTTGTTTTTATTTTATGTAAACAATAATATTTAATACAATAAATCTTTAGAGATGAAATTTATATTAATTTTATAACGCCCTACGTTGGGATCGACATTAATATTGTGGGGTTTAATTTTGTTAAATTTATAAATTTATATTTTCTTAAAAGTATTTGTGTAATACGTGTTGCCTATAGCGGTACGCCTACGACAACAATATGATCTCCCACAATATTTTCTTAAAAAAAAAATATGACGCCAATGAAATTAAATTAAACCAAGCTGCTCAAAGCAATGAGACTCTTAAAAATTTTTATGATTAAAAACAAATAACGAAAAAGATACTTAAGTAGTTCTTCCGGTCACTGTGTGACGTCACCCGCTCAGGTTACTGGTGTAGGTTCAAGTTCTGCGATTATTCCCTCTAGTCAAATTCTGTGTTTTGTGAGGTTAAAGTTCTGAGACGTTACAGCTGATTGAAGTAAATTAAGAAGTGATCGTTCTCGTTAAATAAATTTTCAGATTAATTTATGTTTGAAATAAACAGAAATTCAAAAGAGATATTTATTGTTCAATGTCGCTAAAAGAAAATGTATTAGAAAGATTCCAAAATGAATTGGTGTTACAGGTGAGTACAATTTATACTTTTATTCCTATGAAATGTACCTTAAATAAATATATAGTGTGTTCTTAGTTATAAAACCGTATTCTTTAATTGAAATGTATGGATGTGAAAATTCCTGAATATCCTGTTTTCTCTTCCAAGAACAAACTACATCAAAGTTGTAGCACGTGCTAATTTAAATAAAACCTTTATAATACGAATAAATTTTGACAATAAATATAGATCTTGTACAAATGAATTAGTGATAAAACAAATTAGTATGAAATTCTAAAGTTCATCGAAAATGTTAAACATTAAAATAGATCAATAATAATTGTTGAAATTCTAGAGTTTATCGAAAATGTCAAGTATTAAAATAGAACAATAATAATTGATATCACCTTAAAAATGTTCAGAATTTGGTCCATACGTGGATGTTGTGGAGTCCTGGTACTTAATTCTTGCTAAATATGTGTTGGAGCAAAATTGGCCCCAAATACCTCAAATGTAGAATCCTTATAACTGCTGTCACCTTCAAATGGACAGGAATATGTTCCTTAAGGCTTAAATAACTTGCTTGCTCTCCTGGAACTGCTGGTATTGGATGCCAATACACTTTGGCCCCAATTTCTTGTCAGGTATGTTAAATTTTTATGGAAATACACTTTTATATCACACTTTATCGTTTTAAGTATCTATCTTGCATTATTATGCGTTAATTGTTTAATTTTACTTATAAAAATTCTAATTTTATCAGGACAAATTTCTTACCCTCCTTTCGCTTTCAGGAACAAAAAACAAGAGAGAGATTTTAGATTCAACAGAACCATGGTTACCGAAAATTCTTTTGTTTTCCCAGCTTTCCTTTTGAACAAAATAAATAAATTTATGTTGGCAATGAAAGCAAAGTTACTAAAAAAAAATATCAGTTTTTTATGTTGGTGACTGGTAAGCTCAAATGATGTTTATTGGAACCTTGTTGTACAGGGTGATTTTATTTTAGTGAGATTTGGAATTCTAAAATTATTCCTACTGATTTTGGGAGTGATCACAAATTTGTCCTTAACATCTAGAAATTAAAACTAATCAATTATTTTCAAGGTACAATTTAAGAAATTTATAAAATTTATGGAATAATTATCTGGAATAAATTAAACTCAACTTGTAGTTTTGCTATTATCTTTCTTTCTATTAATTTAGTTGCATAAAAAAATCGAACAAAGACTTATAATGATTTTTAATTATTGTTTCCCCCCGAATGTTGTACACCAATTCAGTATCTTTTTCATAATATTTATAAATAAACATGCTCATTTGTATACTACTTCTAATGCAACCGTAACACTATATCCAGTTTATCAGGACGTAGGAATCTTTCCATTAGGGCGTTTCAAAAAAAAAAATTTTTTTTTCTCGGAACCAGGCTCAAAAGTTTCGTTTAGATGCCAAAATAGGCCTGTGAAAATATGAGCCCTTAATATTAATATTAAGGTAGTCCGCATCGCACTTTTCGATTTCCCATAAGAATAACACAGGAAAATTTTTTTTTTCTTTTGATTTTTATAACTAATGAACGATATATTGTATTGCAATACCCATTCATTATTTTTGTAGAGAATTTAACGCTCTACAAAAAAGGTTTGAAGTCAATTTTTGATAAATCAACTCAGTCAAAAGTTATTCAAGATCAAAGTTTAACTTACCCTCAATTCAGCTGTTTTATTGACTGATTTGGCAAAATATTGTTTTTAGAAAAATTGAAACCAAAACATTTTACAAAATATTAATTAGACTACTGAAAACTATTAATCTTTATTTCCTGCTGTATAGTAAACGTGGACAGAGTACTTAAAACGAATTATCATTGACAGTTAACCCGACATTTGAAAATTCTGGTTGTTGAAAATTAACAAAAATCATTGAATTGAGATCATTTTCTTTAACATTAGTTTGAAGTTTTTTTTAACATTAGTTTGGAAATTATTTAAACTAAACGACAGTTTAAAAAATTCTACTTAAACATTTCTTAATAAAATAATTCACGGCAGGTGTTCTATGTAATATCAATTAATGAAAAATTTATTTAAATGTGATTTAAATTTGTGAAGTATATTGGTAGTACAATTATTTTGGCAATGTCATTTCAAAATCCATAACTAGATGGCGCTGAGGGTAAATGTCATCATGTCATTAGTTTAATTTATTGTTTTGATGTTTATTTTAATTTAATAAACGTATTGTTTACACAAGTTGTGGGCATTCGTGAGTAATTAGTGAGTATTAATAATTTTAAAATATACATTTCTATTGTGAATTACATTATTACGTGAAAAATGGTTAAATTGATTAATGTTATTGGTGATCTAACTGAGAATTTTATTGGACATAAACTTCCTACAATAAAAGAGGTTATAGCGGTATTTTTTTATCAAAAAAATATTCTTAAACTAAATTATAAAAAAAGTATACTAATAACGATTGATAAACTTGATCTTATATGGTCTGAAGCTGGCATCCCAACGTGTGGGAAAAAATATGCCTTAAAAAAATTAGAAAACATATTAGAGGAAGACAAAAAATTACAAAAATATTCTTGACGAAGACGGCCTGCTACTCAGAAAACAAATAAAGCAGTTTCTTATCAAAAATTGACAAAGTTATTCGATATTGCCAAAGTAAATGTCGAAAAATATCTCACTGATGATAAAAAATTGTTTTTATCCGGTCAACGTTCAAAAAATAGATTTGGTTTCATTAATAATAATGTTGGATTGAATCCAGAAGAAAATCCTGACGATGCTATGGACGTAGAGCCTGTTGGTAAGTTCTGAACCAACTGCTACTTTAATTATTCATTTATTACTATTATCATATACTTTAAATTAATGTTTTCAGATACAAATGAACCTGAGCCTAACGTCGCTTTAGCAACCCAAAAATCTGCAATATTTAAATCGAACTTATCAGCTACAACAAGTCATGTAACTACTGATGTATCTGATTTTGAAAGTCAACTCAGCCAACCAAAACAAATTCCAAAAATTGATGTAATAACACCTGAACTCTGTGCTGCACTCGATCGATCAAAAGTCACTCATAGGAATGCCATTTTCATTTTAGCTGCTGCGTACAAAAGTGTTGAAATTGATTTGTCAACTCTAAATTTGAGTTACAGTACAATTTACCGAGCGCGAAATAAACATAGATCAAATATTGCTAAGGATCTTAAATCAGAATTTCACAAAGACGATAGTTATGTAGTGCATTGGGATGGAAAAATTCTTAGTGATATTAAGGGTGCAGAAACTGTAGACCGTATTGCAGTTCTCTTATCAGTTTCTGGGGTTGATCAACTTCTTGGAATTCCAAAAGCTGACGATGGAAGTGCTCTTAAACAAGCTTCAGCTGTTATTGAAACTTTGAACCAGTGGGAAGTTGCTTCCTTATGTAAAAGCAATGTGTTTTGATACGCCACCTGTAAATACTGGTACAATTCATTTAATGTTTATAATTTTTATGAAGCTCGGATGTTTGATTTTATCTTTGTATCTTTTTTTGATTCAGGTATTCACAAAGGAACTTGTGTTATGATCGAAAAAGCACTTGGCAGAAAATTAGTTTGGCTTCCATGTCGCCATCATATAATGGAGATTATTTTGAAGGGAGTTTTTGAAGTTTTTTGGAAAACGACATCTGGTCCTAATGTTCCAATATTCGTTAGATTGTTACTGGAACAAAGTTGACCAATCCGATTATAAAAGCGGAATGGAAGATGAAATTATCGCAAATACTTTAACAGGAAAAAAAACAGAAATTGTTACTTTCATTAACAATTGCTTACAAGTACAAATTTTTTATTGCTCTTATTAAGACTTTTTAATCCCTAACTTTCAGTTAATTATTTATTTTTTCTTTTTTTCAGATGTCACAGCCTCGAGATGATTATCGAGAGCTTTTACTCTTATGCTTAGTATTCCTTGATAGTTCTTCTGAAGAAATCGTTTCCTTTAAACGACCTGGTGCCATGCACCATGCGAGATGGATGTCAAAGGCCATCTATAGCTTGAAAATATTTTTGTTTCGCCATCAGTTTAATCTTTTAGCTCAAGAAGAGAAAAATTTACGTCGAATTTGTATTTTTGTGATTTTATTTTATATTAGAGTATGGTATAATTCAACTTCTGCTATCCAAGCGCCGAACAATGACTTAGAGTTCATGAAGAATTTGATTTACTCTAAAAATATATATCCACCGGTGTTACAGCGAGCTTGTCAGAAAATGATTGAGCACTTGTGGTACTTAAATGAAGAATTGGTCATACTCTCATTATTTGACAGTAACGTATCTGTTGATGTGAAGAAAAAAATTGTTATGGCAATTAAAAATCGAGAAAGTTCGTCACCAATGCGTCAACGGTATGAAGTTACTAAAAAAAAATCTAGAATCTTTACTGCAAAAAGATTTGAGTGACTTTGTCTCCAAAAATTCCGTAGAGTTGTTCAGCAAATTCGATTTGCCATGCGATTTTTTAGAAGATGATGTTTCAACATGGTGCAATAATGATTCATATAAGGTATGTTTAGAACATTTTAATACCTTAAAAGTGACAAATGACGTAGTTGAACGAGGGGTTGCTTTGATTGAGGAATACAACAACTGCCTCACAAAAGATGAAGAACAACTGCAATACTTATTGCAAGTAGTTCGTGAACATCGGCTGAGATATTCTAATTATAATAAGACAACTCTACAGCAAGATCAATTTAATGCAAATGTATAAAAAATATTTTTAGATACAAAAATTTCAAATTTATTAAAATTAATAAATTTCTAAATTGTTATAAGCAATAAAAACTTAAAAACACTGATAACTTTTCAAAACATACATAAAATTTCAGCTATTTTCAAACGCAAATTATATAAAAATATTTTTTGAATAAAATTACACCAATATTCAAGAACGAAAGATAATAGTTGTAATTTTTTTTAACGCTGAGGACTTAGAAATAAACTTTTCATTTGTTTTAAAACCCGTAAACTTATAAATTTGAGAGTATTATAAAAAAACAGCTGAATTGAGGGTAAGTTAAACTTTGATCTTGAATAACTTTTAACTGAGTTGATTTATCAAAAATTGACTTCAAACCTTTTTTGTAGAGCGTTAAATTCTCTACAAAAATAATGAATGGGTATTGCAATACAATATATCGTTCATTAGTTATAAAAATCAAAAGAAAAAAAAAATTTTTCCTGTGTTATTCTTATGGGAAATCGAAAAGTGCGATGCGGACTACCTTAATATTAATATTAAGGGCTCATATTTTCACAGGCCTATTTTGGCATCTAAACGAAACTTTTGAGCCTGGTTCCGAGAAAAAAAAAATTTTTTTTAAAACGCCCTAATGGAAAGATTCCTACGTCCTGATAAACTGGATATAGATCCTAGTGATGTTGCAGCGAGCAAACAATTTCTGTATTGGCAAAGAACCTTTGAACCTTTTTTTTTTTGAAACGCCCTACTTTCCATTCTTTCTATATTTTGTTGATTAAATTGTAATAATAAGACAAACCTTACATATAAAGGTTTTAATCAACAAAATTAATGTTATATTTTGTTAGCGTTTGATTGACGTTAATAATATAATGACATAAAAGTGATAGGTAACTTTATGAATTACAACAAGGAATTTACATTTGCAAATATTACCACAAATTGGTTTAGTAAGAAGTATACAATATACGTAAGATATTAAGATATGTCGAATTTTTCAAAATAATTTGTCACTACGAACCAAAATAATAATAACAATAAAATATTTTATCAATTTCAAATTTTACCAATGACATTATCTATTGTGAATGGACCTTTAATATTTGATAACAAATGTTATTGAATGTCTAGTTGTCAAATTTTTCCGAAGTGTCATTTAAAAACTAAAGTTCTTGATAAAGGTAGCTGAAACGCTACCGAAACGTCGAAATAAAAGCATATAAAAAGGATTGTGGTTTAATTCTTTATAACATTAATAACAGGAAAATGAAGAATAATAAAAAACTCTTATTTTAACTCAACTTTTAAGTTTAATTAAAAAAATTAGGTTTAAAATCACAATAAAACTTAGAAGTTGAGTTAAAACAAGAGTTTTTTATTATTCTTCGTAAGATGGATTTCCAAAAAGTAAGGGTTAGTACAATAAATTTAACAGAAAAATAAATATATTACCAGTCGTGTTAAAATCTTCTCTCCGAGTTTCTGTTGTGTATCTAAAGTAGGAACGTCGTTTGAACGTATAGTGGTCCCTGACGGATTTATTACCCGTCACACCACCTAGTCCAGCGACAGAACTACTATTAGTAGCCACGGCAGACAAATAGTGCGCGAATGTAAAACCGAGTGATAGTGAATCAACCCAGGTAAAAAAACCACCTTTTTGCTTCCCACTCAAAATCCTACCGATAAACCTCCCAATTTTATTGTCGATTCGATCGAATTAACACTTCTATTAAGCAAATTCAAGCAAATCCCCGAAATCTACTGAACATTTCACGCTCATAGCGTGCCCGCTCAACCCGGCGCATCCGCCAAAGCTCCTCCACCAATTTCCGATATATCCCTTAAATACCGCACTAACTCCTTTACACGATTCCCAAACCACAAATCACCATCCCCACCGACAAAACACCACCCTCCACCAGCCGGGGAGTCTTCCACTCCTCGGCTGACACCCCCACAACCTCCCAAACACCAAACCGATTTTATCCCGACTTCCCTATGTCTTCCAATTCCAGGACATCCCCCATCCAAACCCGCTCCAATAAATCCAAAACCAAATCAAAACTCATTCCCATCCCATCCGACGATTATCCTCCCCTTTCTTCAACTCCTCCATCCAGCTCCGCCAACTCAAACTCTGTTAACTCCCCTCCATCATATCCAGATGAAAACTTCATCTCCACATACCTTACCTTATCAAAACAAATCAAGGCCCTCAGCGATGAACTAAAAGTCCTCAACGCAGAAAACCAGGAGATGCGACAAGCTCTCCGCAATTCCCGTCCTACTACTCCAACCCACACCTACGCCGCATCCTTAAAGAACCGGTACTCCCCCCTCCGCGATCAGAGCCCCTCGGGCTACTCTGATCGATCCCAGCACTCCCACAAAACTCTCCCTCCCAGTTCCACAGATCAACAACCACCAACCACCCAACCAAATTCCCATTCACCTAGATCCTCCAGACCTAATACTCCAACCACTCAACCACCACAGCCAAAACCCACCCAACCTACCAAAACATACAACCTCCGACAAATCCCAAACCACCTGGCCAATCAAAAACTTCTATTTAATTTCCTAAACACTTACGAAATTCTTCATGGCCAAATTGAATTGTTGAAGATAAACTACAACAAAACCGCCCTTCTCAGAACCACCTCCCCAATCGAGCCGAAAGAGCTCGAAGCCAAAATCCGCCACGCTTCAGGAGATCCAGCCTTCTGCTGTATCCCTCTAAACTCCAACCCCAGGGCTGCTTCTAAGCCCAACACCAAAAAACCAAACCTCTCTTTCGTCTGCAGAAATGTAGACAAAACCACCTCCGATGAGGAATTCTCAGCCATCCTAACCGAGCTTCAAATCGATCATTCACGCTGCTGGAGAATCATCTCCAGAGCCAACAACCTCCCCACCTCAATGATGAGGGTACTCACTCCAAATGAATCTCATTACCATCGCGCCTTAACAGAAGGCATTAAATTCCACGGCCTCACTCATCCTTGTGAGGCCTCAAACTCTAACGCACTACCTGCTATACGTAAGTATTGCACCAAGTGCACTAAATTAGGCCATTTATCTGCCGAGTGCAGATCAAAAGCCCACTCCTGTCCCATCTGTGGCAACCCAGGCCACAAGGCCGAATCCTGCTCCAAAACTCTTACTCCCTCCTGCCATAACTGCAAAGGTCCTCATCCTGCCTTCGATCCCAGGTGCCCCAAACGCACCGAACCCCCAATCCTCCCCCAAGAAACCGCTCCAATTACCCTACCCCGCCCCAAAAAACTCCTCGAGTTCCATCCACAAGCCCAAAGACTCATCGAAGTCTTGGGCACCGCACTCCTAAACGCCGTCCCCCAATCTCGCGACATAGTCGCACAAACTCTCAACCGGTTATTGCCTATCACATACGGCATTAACTGCACCATCCTTCAGTCGGGCAACCAAGCCCATTTCTCATTCTCTCCTGTTCCCAGGAGAGAATAGAACAAACTCCATTAACTCACCCTAGCAATTCGCTACAGTCCACTCCGGGGATCACTCCCCCAACACCATCTCCCGCCTCCGGGAGATGCTAAATAACATCTATCTCTAACTCACAAATCCCGGGTAACTCCTTCGAGGAACTTCTAAATTCCTCGAACTACCCCGCAACCCCCCTCTGCGCTCTGTCAGGTTATAGGTTTTCTGTGGTTTCCCTATAACACTTACCGAATGGCTGACAGGAAGGGAACAATACAGCCACAGCTCTGTACCCGACTCCCCACGATGTTCCATCGCCGCCGCTCCCCCAAGGATTTGAGCGCGTTCTCCGCGGGTTCTCCGGGCCAATAAGCCAAACCCCCCCCGCCTCGCTACACTCTCACACACCGGCACTCTTCTGCCACTATCATCACACCGAGCCATTATCTAACACCCCCTAACCCCACTCAAACTTCTCAGAGCAATATGACACCCACACAACTACGCCAAACCAGCCCTGTAGAGGATATCAAATCCTAATCTGGGCTCTTATTCTTATCTTTCAACCCTCGTAAACAATCAAATCTCCACCAAATTTCTTTCGCTTATTCATTCATTCAAATATATTACAAGAGACATACAGAAGATATTTATATTTTACAATTATAATTTATAATAAAGGTAAATATCGAAAGTTTTCGATCAAAACTTCTTCGTACAAATCTACGATTACTTCCGATCGAATTTTCGAGTTTGAGATTTTGCAATTTTGTTAATATTTAAGATAGAAGGATAAAATTTTAAACAAACTATAAGAACATTTTCTTAAGATTATAATGATACCAATTGAATGCTTCAACTTCATCGTCGATCATAAATAGTTTACCACGTGAGTCATTAAAACTTTCAAAACTACCGCAAGTCTAAGACAAAAAGTTTAGTGAGCCCATTGTTGTCTAGGCAAGCTCCAGGAAGAAGAACTGGCGAGCAGCACCATGTGAATATTTACAAGTGGTGCTGATGGTTGGTTTTACAAACTTTTTGGAAAAGTTTCGGCTAACAAATAGTCGTGTACCACCCAGAACTGACCAAGTGTTTAAATGAAACATTAACCATTTGCTTTGCTTTGCAGTTTCTATTAGAAATGGAAAACTAAATGACTTTATTTCCTTTTTTTACTTACTCCTTCACCCCCAGCTACCTCAACTTTATATTCTAAAATAGCAACCCCCTACTTCTTACTCTATAAATGTAAGCTCTTCACCGGTACCCCACAAAGCTACCTTCAATCTAGTAATTTTCAAAACAAAGCTTGTCCATGAGTAGGTCCATTTTTACGAAACATAACAACTGCGCTTTCAAAACTGCTGAAAAATTGGCGAGTATCAACAGATGATTATTGACGAGTGTGAACCTTTATAGATCATCCTCGTACAGTGGCAGCTAATTCTATTTCTCTAGAAGCTATAAATGTTTGTTTTTGAAAATTTTTCAATTATTTCCGGTGTTTCGGCAAAGAAAATCCCGTAATAATTGAGTAAGCCGTACGTAGAAGGATAAAAATCTCGACGAAATAGTCCTCGAAGGATCCTGGCTTCCAATTAGCCATTTTTCGCGCGGTCTTTTATTATTTTTATTAAGGGAAAAATACGGATGCTAATTATCTGATAACACATCTCCGGGACCACCGAACACGCTAAGAAAAAATAAAAATGTCCAAAAGCGGAATGTTTCATCTTCGATTTTATGATTATGACTTTGTTTCCCTGTGGGTTTAATTAAAGATTCCGAGATAATCGAGTCATTTTCGTTGGCTCGGTATTAACCTTTTCGGAGTACATTTAATTTTCTAAAAGTTCGGATGACGTGATTAATGTTCCCCTTTATCGGGAAAATTAATCAAAAATTTTTGAATATTGAAAAGTTAAAACGCTTTATGAACCGTAATAAAACGATTCCTTCGGAATTTAACCTGAAAACCAAGACGTGGACATTAAAAAAATATCTCTATAAACGTGGGAATTACCCTTTAAAGCCCGTCATTCAAAACGTTGAACCTTTTAGCAGGTTGTTGGAAATGTCCCCTACGAGGGATAGGGCGAAAAAAACAAATAAGATTTATGATTGCAGTAGGTGCGGAAAAGTCACGAGAGGGCCTCAGATGTCATCAGAATCGGATGTGTAGACGGATGGTGGTCAGGGAAATACTGATGTCGTTTCCGAAGATGAGAATCTCTTCCTAGCTGAAAACTACTTTTATTTATATAAATATTATAGTTGGGAGAGTTTCTCTGACACGTCGACAACGTGTTTGGAGATTAGGCAGCCACTTTTTATGTTTTCCATCACTATATATGTCGTAATTCATCATCACGATTAAATCCACTGGCTTGCACATAGGTACGTATGCCAGTTGGAATGGATTTTTTTCTCGACTAATCTAATGGATTTACCGTGTTTTAATATTTCATATACGTACAGTTGTTCGGACAACTTTTATACAGCAATAGTTGAGAGAATTGTTAAGGACACAAATTAAACCACAGTTTAATAAAACTACCCTAAAAACTCTAAATCGTATATTCACGTAGGTATTTGATTTCAATTATTTTGTTAAGGACACAAAATAAGTCACAGTTTAAGAAACTACCCTAAAACTCTAAAATGCATATTTACGTAGGTACTTAATTTCAATCCGAAAAAAAGAATCTTACCGTATAGTAGCACGTAATATATTTCAATACGTGCTACTATCCTGTTACTATGAAATTTAACCTTGATAGGCTTCTTCATATTAAAAACTAATAAAAGCTCACTTAGGTTTCAAAAGTATGAAGATACACTTATTGAAATTCAACAACAAAACAATAAACAGAACTGTATAGATGGAATTAAATTACGGGGTAGAAAAAATACTTCTGCACGTTGACAAGACTAAAACTATATTGAGCATTATTAAAATAGGTGCATATATTCTTGTTACTTATTACATATTATAAACAATACCAAAAGTAAAATGCTCTACTTATGAAAGTTTTGCTCAGCATTTTACCTTTAAATAAATATTAGATATAGAAAATACAAGCTATTACAAGGTTACTTAAATATTGATTCCCTACATCTCCCCTGTTTAGAAAATGAACTTTATTGAGATAGCTACTTTCAATGAAGTTCATTTCTTACAAATTTTATGATATATATAAAATACATAAACATAAATAATAATTAAAATAAAATTTTTTTATTGAATATTTGGCATACACCACCGCCATTTAAAAAAACCTATCAAGAATTGCGCAATACTACTAACACAATTAAATTTAGAACGTTTAAAATGATAAAATATATAAATACATAATTTAATAACTAGGTAAATCGAGTTCACTAAACTGGAAACTGCTATTCCTATTTATCTAAACACACTAAAATTAAAAGTACTTTTCCACTCTATTTTTATGAACTTTAATGTCTTTTCCACTTTCACTTCTTAAAGTACAATTTACATCATCAGAATCTACAACTGTATAAGGACCTTTATACCAAGGATCAAATTTTGTTCTGGCTTCATTACGAATAACAACTAAATCACCTGGCTGAAATTTTGAACTTAAAGAGTTTTTGTCGTATGTTAATTTTCGCTTTTCTTTTTCTTTTACCAAAAAGTCTCTTGCTCTTTTGAGCGCGACTTGTAACCTAAATCTAACTTCTTGATAGTAAGCGTCAACATTATATAAAGGATCGATTTTGGTTGTTGTTTCTTCTGGTAGTTCTACTTTATGCCCAAAAACTAATTCAAATGGAGTACAATCATGGTAAACCCCCGGTGTTGTGTTAAAACAAAATGAATAAAATTTAACCCATTCATCCCAGTCGTTATGAGTTTCATTTATGTACATTCTGAGGTATTCGTTTAAGACCCTATGGTTCCTTTCACAGCCTCCAATGCTCTGATGGTGATAAGCCGTTGAGAATTTGTGATGTATATTTAATAGATTTGATAAATTTTCTAAGACTTCATTTTTATAGTCTAATCCCATATCGGTTCTAATTTCTTGCTTTCGCTACCGTTTTTGCTCCTTTGTTCGGAATAGGCGCAATAACCACGTATTTTGTGAGTTCACACTGTATGGTAACTGCAAAACTCACGCCATTATTCGTTTTTGGGAAGGGGCCTATAGTGTCTATACACACTATTTCAAATGCTTTTCGAGGCGTTGGTGTAATAAACATAGGTTGCTTGTGTTTTACTTTGCTTTTGTTAATTTGACATTTTCTACACTTTTTAATATAATTGGCAACGTCACGCGACATATTTTTCCATCTAAACTAAGTCCTTAATTTTTTCAAGATTATTTTCTGTCCACAATGACCTCCTGTTAACGGATCATCATGATATTTTTTAAGTAATTGCAATTTTTCATTTTCATCAGTAATTACTTTGGGATCCCTATATAAAATTATTGTCAAGTCATCTAAATAATCTTGACCTAAAAATTTAATTTCATTTATCGTGCACGATTTAAATATTTTATCATTTGTTTTCAATTTAAAAGTGTATAATTTGTTTTCACTAGCCAATTTTTCCCTAAAGAAAAATTAGTTAAACAAATTTTACTATTTATATTTATTTTATTATTTCCAGCTTTTCCAATATACAGGGTGTTTCTTAAGTAATCTAAAATATTATATGGGGCGCTTCGTTACTCAATTTTAAGACGAAAAGTTCATATAAACATGTGTGATAGGTGTTGTCGTTTATGAGATACAGGGTGTTGTACGTGAAATTAATTTTTCTTGGTGACGCTACTGATTTATATTTTTTTATTATTTTATTACAAGCAACATGTGTTAAACATAAAGAAAAAATAATACATTTCAGAGCAAATGTCCACCTCCAGCTAAAATGCAAGAATCCGCTCGATGTCTAATGGATAACATTACAGCCGTCTATGATACGATTTTGAAGATCTTGTACGTTTAATATCAGTGTTGTGTAAACAAGCGATTTCAAATATCCCCACACACAAAAATCCAGAGGATTGTGTCCAGGTGATCTAGGGGGCCACGGGTGTGGAGATCCTCGTCCGATCCAATGGCCTGGAAAAACATTATTTAAAAACTCGCGTACAATCATTGAAAAATGTGGAGGAGCTCCGTCATGCATGAACTACATGCGCCTTCTAATAATAATAGGTACATCTTCCAAAAGAAGTGGAACTTCATTTTCTAGAAAATGTTGGTATGTCTCACCGGTTAACCGTACAGAAAGGAAAAATGGTCCAATTAAATAATCATCGATGATGCCAAGCCAAACGTTGACCGAAAATGTTTGTTGAAATCGTTTTACACTTATGGTATGTGGATTTACATCTGCCCATATGTGGTCATTATGAAAATTCATAATACCATGTCTAGAAAAGTTGGCTTCATCCGTAAATAGAATATTGGCCACAAAATTCGGATTGTTCGCGATTTCACGTAAAATCCATTGACAATACTGTATGCGTAATGGATAGTCAGTAGGTAACAAATGTTGAACACGTTGAACGTGATATGGATACAATAAATTATCTTTTAGAATATTCCAAACAGTTTTGTTACTAACATTTACTTCATCTGCAACTTTTTTTGTACTCGTTTCTGGATGTTGGTCAATAAGTTGAAGAATCTGGTTTTCCAATTGGGGATTTCTCACAGTTCTGGGTCGTCCAATAATATTCTTCGATTTAGCAAAAGTTCCAGTTTCTTGTAAACGAATATGTAACTTAGTAAACGTATCTGAACATGGTAAACGATTATTTGGATAACGCTGGGCATACGTACGTCTAGCTTCTAAGGCATTACCATTCGCTAATCCGTACAAAAAATGCATATTAGCCATTTTAACATTAGTAAACACTGGCATAGTTATTAACTAAACACAAAGTCAATCAAATAAAAATGTACGATTTTTGCGTTGGTTTTCAAATTTGACACTTGTCAACATTATTTCAAAGGCCACTTAGAATAAGCATGTTTTTGCGTATTACTTTTAAAAACCAGTAGCGTCACCGGGAAAAATTAATTTCACGTACAATCAGAACTAACTTATTACAATAAATTCAACACCCTGTATCTCATAAACGACAACACCTATCACACATGTTTATATGAACTTTTCGTCTTAAAATTGAGTAACGAAGCGCCCCATATAATATTTTAGATTACTTAAGAAACACCCTGTATATCCTTAAATACTTTGGCTCAACGTAAAATTTTAAGATGGGTATTGCAAATAAATTATGATCAGTTAAAGAATCTTGTATTTTTGGACTAATAATCGGGTCTTCGTCAACTTCATCTTGTTTACTTTGCTGATGTTGCTTTTTCGCCATAAATCTTGTAACAGCTAATATGCTAACAGAATTTTCATTTATATTTTTAAATCGTCTATTGAAATTCGCGATAATGCATCAGCTAAAATATTATCTTTTATTTTTATGTATTCAATGTCAAAGTCGAATTCTTCCAAATCTAGTCTCATTCTTGTTAATTTTGACGAAGGATTTTTCATTGAAAAAATATAGATTAAAGGTCTATGATCTGATTTTACCAAACATTTTTTTACCGAATAAATATGGTCTAAAGCGATCCTGCCAAACAGTTAACAAAAGTTCGGTAGTGTGGATAGTGTTAATAATGTGGACAGTATCACTGTAAATCAAGGTGAAAATTGAAAATGGGGAAAAATCAGTCTAAAGAAGAAATTATTATCGCACAAGCGGGCAATAGCGGTGGCCACACTAGTACAAACAACCAAAGAGGCGTTACACATTTGGAAGTTGTCGGTTTAATTTTTGGAGTGATTTTTCTGATAGCACTTCTGCTAATTTGTTATAAAAAGTCTAAGAAAGCTATGGAAAAAATGATGCGAAGAGAGATACAAAGAAGCCAACAATTTCTTTAATTATAAAGTTATTATTTAACGAGTTGCACCTTATCATCCTTAATTTGACGACTTCGTTTAAATCAACTTTAATCCAAAGTCCAACCGATGGTAACCACAACGGCACAACGTTCGAGGGGAAAAAGGCAGAGTGGCGCAAAAAGCTTCCAGATTCGCTACGTGGAAATCACCAAACCTCTGTAAGTTTAGCATAAGTACATTAAGAAAATTCATTGCGGTATGTTTTTATTTCACTAAAGATATATTCAAGTTAGGTAATTTCCTATTTTGGGTTACTTGTAAGACTACAATAATAGATAATAGTTTTAATCATCTGATTTAACATTTTTAATATTAGCGCTGAATAAACAATTGTATTAGTTTACCAGATTCTACTATGATCAACAACTTTGCAATATTTATGAGTAATAACTACATTGCATAATTTCATGCCCTGACCTAACTTAAGATTAAAATACATAGGTAATTTTCAAGTAAATAAATATAAATAGTAGTTTATATATAATATATCATAATTTTAACGAGTAATTTTTAGTTAGTTTTAAATAAAATGATAACTTATGAGGGACTTAAGCAAGTTAACGTATTTAAAGGACGAAGTTATAAGAGAATCTAAAAGAGTTTTAAAGGTTAAACTACCCAAATCAAACGACATTAAGATTGAAGTTAGGGATAATTTATTAGCTTATTTTAACGAATTTGTGAAAATCGTCAATTCGGTGTTTTCATTAGAAATAAATCATGAATTTCCTTTGTAATTATATAGCAAATTATAAATATTTAATCCTAAACTCATTACAACGCAAGAATTCTGGTAATTTTTTATATAATATCAAATTGAAAGTAAGTTAAAATCGATAAATTCAAATAGAAGTCGAAACGCACCTTCATTGGTCGTGACGTCAAAACTCATATTGATGACAGTTTGTTTACATTTAATGTGTGGTAATTGAGAAAGTTGGACTTTTTTTTATTTTATTGTGAATTATTGGTTTTATTTGTGTTATGCAATCATAAAATGTCTTCAGTAGGGTTTGTGAAAGCATTGTCAAACAATTTACTATCCTTAGACATTTTCATGGTTAGGTTAGGTTGGGTTAGGTTAGGTTTCAATGCAGCTGAATTTCGAAATGTAAAAGCAACAGCGTAAGTACTTATTTTGTGCTTTTTGGATTTAAAAATGTCTAACTGACTTATTTTTATGAAAATCAACAAAAAATAAAGAAAAGAGATGAATAAATATAAATATAAAACTTCGCACAATCTCGCAGATACACTGTTTACAATAAAATGATGGCGCTTTCAATGACACATATGAGTAGTGACGTAAACCACCCGCCATGTTGGATCTAGTCGTTTAAGCGGCAAATTTCTGATTTTAAATTTGAGGATGGAATAACTATGCTACAAAATTTTTTAAGTTTTTTTGGTTTTTGGGGTAATTGATTGCTGCTCTGTCTTCCTGCATGATTTTGAAAAAAATGGAAAACACCGAATTCACACTATAAAAACTTAAAACGACGCACATTTAAGGCAAATTAAACAATTATTTTATACGCTTCGAGATAGAGTTGTCAGAACATATGAAGTTTTGCGAGTGGACTATAAAATCCCGATCTCCTTTAATGTAATAGACCCCACAATCAAGGACCAACAGTTTAGCGGTGACGCAGAAGATAACGAAGAAAAAGAAAACTTACCAGTAACCATGCCTTTAACAGCGATTAACTTTTTTAATTTTGCAAGTAAAATTTTACCTAATGAACTTGATGGTTCCGTGGATAAATTAACTTCATTCCTAGATGCATTATCCTTATTAGCTGCGAATGTTGACAATCACGAGCACAACGCAGTAGCTTATGTCAAAACCAAGTTAACAAGCAAAGCGAGAGATCTAATTGACGAAAGCTCACAATCGGTTACCTCAAAAATAATTAATTTACGACAAAACCAAAATAGCCAAACATATATCTCCGACATCGAGGATTTAACTCAAAAACTAAAATGATCGTACATTATGAAGGTGTACCTGTAAAGGTTGCTGAAGATTATACGAAAAATACAGTTGTAAAAGCTCTTAAAACAAATGCAAGTTCTGACAGAATTAAGCTTATTATGGAAGCAGGTAGCTTCCAGACGGCTCAAGAAGCTATAACTAAATTTATCGACACGAGAACAGAAAGTGAACCACATAATTGGATTTTTTACGTTAATAACAGACATAACACCAACAAAAACAGGGGAAATTTTCGAGGAACAAAAAACTTTAACTTATACGGAGGTTTTAATTTTAACTCTCGACGACAAAATAATACAAACACTTTTAATCAACCTCAATATAATTTCAATGGCCGATACCAGGGTCGGTATAACATAGGAACAAGTTACAGAGGTAGACCCAATCGTTTTATAAGAACATTTGACACAAATTTTCAACAGGAAAACTATGTGGAACCCCAACAAGGTCCTTTAGTTAGTATTCGTTCAGCTTTCGTGAAGTTTTATAGTAATAAGTGACAGTTAGTAATTTGTAACCAGCTGAATTCTTGTATTCTTACAATTTGTAAATAAATTGTGTTAAAAGTCCTCACAAGTGTTTCAAATTGGTGTCAGGTGTGGGGTGAAGAAGCAAGAATCCCTGGAAAGAAGTTACGTGAACTGTTGGTGGCTGAGCTCAGAAGAGAGTTTGAAGAATTGGATTTGGATACCACCGGAGGAAAAACTATTTTAATCAATAGATTACGTGAGTACTAGTTAAGTATAAATATTGACCCTGACTCTGTGGAATTCGAAGATCCTATGCACAAAGCAATGTCCGAGCTCTCCAGTCAGATAAAGGGTCAACAAGAAGAGCTGAAAGATCAAATAAAAAACCAGCAAGAAGAGCTTACCAACCGAATTACAAGCCAGCAAGAAGAACTTACCAACCGGATGATAAACCAGCAAGAAGACCAAGCACATCAATTAGCCGAGCTTGCGTCTAGAATTTCCAGTCAACAAGAAGATTTGAAAGCTCAAATAAAAAGCCAGCAAGAAGAGTAAACAGAAGAGTGGAGAATCTATCCAGGAGTTCGAGGCAGAGGTAGCTAGAATGGTTCGATTTGCTTATCCGACAGCAGCAGAAGAGTTCCTGGAGTATCTAGCAGTCCAAACCTTTACCGATGGCCTTAGGGACCAGGAGTTACAAAGAGCTGTGCGGTTGGCCCGACCAAAAGACCTTGTCGACGCGTTAACCATTGCACTTGAATTCGAAGCGGCAACGGAAGCATCACGGGGAGTTGCACGAATAAGGGAGATGACTGCTAATGACAACGACGTGATAGAACCCGCCAGTGACGTCGATGGATTAGTGGAAAGGCTAATGAAATTATTACCCACAAGGAGACGGCGACCTATACGATGTTGGAATTGTGGAGAACTAGGGCATGTGAAAAACTCATGTCCACGCAAGTAGACGTCTTCTGCTACTGTATCCCAACAGCAGGAAAACTAAAAAGGGTCGACTCCTGGAGGGCGACATCGACCCCAAACCATTGCAAAGCCCCTCCTACGGTCAAGGTAGTAGTATTAAAACACCAAGCAGGCAGCCTATACGTCGAAGCCCTGATTGACAGAAAGAGATACAACATGCTGGTGGATACTGGAGCTACAAAAACTGTGGTTAGGTTGGGTTAGGTTAGGTTAGTAAGATGTCGCCCACCAGTTGGAGATTGCGCACCGCTACTGGGGAACGTGCCAAAGTCTACGGAGAGGTTAACGTGTCTCTACAGTTTGGTTCAACTAGTCTAGTATGGACGTAATGCACAACTGTTGTTTCCGCTTGGATTTGGGACGACGGATACTTCAAACGGAAAAGGAAGAATTGCTTCTATATCGAAAACATGAAGCTATTGCCCCGTTGAAACTACCTGACGACATCGATCTTCCACCGACCTGCGAATGTGTTGTAACGGCACGACTAGAGGAAGTAGAGCCGGATGGAACCCCAGCTATGGTAGAACCCAAGAACCATGATCAGATATTGGGAAGAGGACTTCTGGTCGGAAAAGCTCTTGTTAGATCACGGCCGTTACCGGTTCCGATTTCGGTGTTCTTTCTCAGAAGAACTGGATGATCATTCATGTTAATGATTCGGATTGGTACCTCTTTGGCAATCCTAAAGGTTTTTAGAATGAACCTAACACTATGAAATTTCATCATCATCCAAACAGAAATGACTGGATACTAACAGGTTACACTAATAGTAGATACGGGAGTAGACATATCTCTATTTAAAAGAGGAAAAATAAATCCTGGTAGGATCGCCATGTAATAGATGGAATTAAATTACGGGGTAGAAAAAATACTTCTGCACGTTGACAAGACTAAATCTATATTGAGCATATAAAAATAGGTACATATATTGTTGTTACTTAATATTAAATATTATAAACAATACCAAAAGAAGACTGCTCTACTTATGAAAGTGTTGCTCAGCATTTTACCTTTAAATAAATATAAGACATAGAAAATACAAACAACAAGGTAACAAGGTTACCTAAATATTGATTCCCTACAGAACTTACTTATTTCACAATTCACATGAGTGCCTTAAAAGGTAATTTTAACTCGTATATCATACAATATTTTTTCTATTAAGGTTCAAATAAAGTAATTATACAGTTTGAATTAAATTTTAAAAACTAGTATTAATACATCCAAATGAGATAATTTTAAATTGCATCGTATATCACGGACCTTAGCAACCATTGTTGATATAATTGTTTACGAATCATCATTCTTCCTTAGCCATGGAAAATGGTAAAACAGTAGTGCAAGAAATTAATTTGTCAAATTGCACAAATTGTAATATTAATATTAATTAAATATTTTGCTTTCAAAATCTGACATTTTAAGGCATTTTTAATACTTTTGTAGAAAAAAATATTTTTATTTCATTTCTTTACTGTTTTCTTTTGTGTTTTAGTGTAGAATATAAAATAAAATGTTGTACGTCACACGTCCGGTAAACTTTTACAGTACTTGTTTCGTACTCGTTCTGTAAAAGTGTACTTACCGGACTAGTAACGTAAATATCTATAAGGTAAATTGATATCTTATTTATTAGAATGGCCCAAAAAAGACATTTTTTTTATGGATTTAAAAATGATAGTTTTTAATATTTTAAGAGCTCTATCCAAAAGTTTAATAAATATATGTTTTATTTCAAAAATGTAGCTATAATTTGAAATTTTAATTTGAATATAACAAGATCACTGGAAAAAGTCTAAACTAATGCACTACTGATAAATTTCAAAAAAATTTGTCACCATGATATTTTACATTTTTTTGAGCTGTCGTTTGAAGGAAACTCTTAAAACATTAAAATAGTATATTAAAAAACGCATTTCATATGTGTTCAGTTGTGACACGACAAGTTTTAAAAACGAATCGCGATGATTTTTTTAAAGAATGAGTGTCACAGCAGCCATATGAAATAAGCTGTTTATAATATTTTTCATATCTTGCTATTTTATCATTTTTTAAATTAATTTATTATTTGTATGTAAATTACGAAAATTTATTAAAAAGTATGTTGGTAGCACTGTGTAATTTATAACATTTGACAATTTTGAAATTTAAATGATCAAATGTAAATGTTTTAAAATATTTTAAAATGAATAATACACCAATAATAATATATTATATAAGTAATTGGTGAGATTCACATTCATGAATTGCTATTAGCCACAAATGTCATTGTCAATAGTCCTGTCATTAGATACTTCACTCATGTCGCCAACCATTTAAAACAAAAATTTGCGTGCGTAAAAGTTACATTACGATACGCAAATGCGTTTTATAATGAAGATTTTTATAATTGCAAAATAGTATTTTTTTATTAAAAAAAGTCATTTCTTGCACCATCCTTTTATTTATACATAAAATTAAAACTCATTCAGAATATAAACAGTTTGGATTATATTAGATCGTCCAATGAAAACACTAAATCTTCAATGTTTTGTGCTATATTATACTGTTTTATGCTGATTATTTTTTTAACCTGTCAAAATATCACAGTTTTGTGATTTCGTCCAATGAAAACGCTTAATCTTCAATGTTCTATGCTAAATGCTAGCCAATCACTCCGTTTTATAGCGATAAAACCACTAGTCGTTTTACCAGGATCAATAAAATTATAGAACTGTCAAAAATAAAAATTGCACAATCAATTTTCTTGTTTATAAGTACCTTACTATAAATCAACATTTATTTATATTATCTAAATATTCTGAAATATATTTTGTTATTATTATTATTAAAATTCAATTCATCTAAACGATAATGAAAAACCAAATATGTACCTAGTTATTTTAAAACTAACCTGCTTCCTGGTTCTGTATGCATTTAAAACTTTTATATGCCTACAGGCAAACGTGGTCTTGTAGGTAAACTTTAAATAGATATACCTAATAATTTTTATTTTGGTAATTTTCTCTTTAATAATATAATTGTATAAATAGGTATAAAAATGAATATTTATTCAAATTATAACTCTGTTCTCACGACGCTCACGACATCTGACAACTGTCAATACTATCTAGTATACCTATAGGATGAGTTAATGGGAGGGGTAACGGCATTTCGTGGATCATATTGATTACATCATTAAAGTCGGGCTTGTCAAATTTTTTATTAATGTTATTAAAAGATCAAAAGATTATAAGTATTTTCTCTTAAAATAATAATATATTTATTAAATATTATTCTGTGTAAACCCACTTCCTTTCTTTCTCTTGATTATTAATGTGTTAATAAATTAGATCATAGGTAGGCAACACAAAATACACCTATCCTAGTTGGCTTGTCAAATTTTTTATTACAGTTATTAAAAGATCAAAACATTATAAGTAAAATAGTAAAAATTGGTAAAAAGATAACGATAAGTTATTAAATAAAGTGGTTTTTGTACATAATGGTTCAAAAAATAATCTTCTCAAATACCATTCGTCCTGTAAAATTTTACTAGATAAATTTTTATTTTCTGGACTCAAATTTTTTTATTTTAGGCAAAACTACTCAAACAAACTGAATAAGATAAAATCACTCGTCCTACGGACTCGTGATTTTATCACATTTCAGTTTGTTTTCGTATTCTTGCCAAATAAAAAAGTTTTCATCGAAACTAAAAATTTATGGATAAAATTTTAAGGACTCGTGGTATTACCTTTGATAAAACCAATAGTTGTTTTATTAGTATTGATAAAATCATTAAACTGTCAAAAATTCAATAAGAATATTGAACAATACGCCACATTATTAGAAACGTCACTGTCACCTTTATATCCAAACAAACTTTTGCCTTATTGTAGTAATTCGTATTTTGGATTTTTATATTATGTATTTTCATGTATTTTCTTGTTTATGAGTTATTATAGTGCTAAATAGACACACTATTATCATTAAGGAATATTTCGAGTCGTATTTAAAGAAGTTTTATTTTGTTTTATATAAGAAAGTTTGCTTTTGAGGTTAAATAATTTTATTTTAATTTTTTCTCGCCTTAGAACCAAATAAAACTTCTTTAAATATAACTCAAAGTATTCCTTAATGATAATAATGTGTTTATATAGCACTATAATGTCAAAAACACTATAATGTCAAAATACAAGAAAATCCACAATACAAAAAACTTCAATGCAAACTAACCACCATAAGGCCACAGTTTGTTTGGATATAATGCTATGACTTTTGTCAAGCAATGGTGACAGTGACGTCAGAATAATGTGGCGTAATAATTTTATTTTTTATAAGTAAATATAAATCAACATTCATTTATATTATTCAAATATACTAAAATATATTTTGTTAATATTATCACAATTCAATTCATCTAAACGACAATAAAAAGTCAAATAGTTAGGTACTTTAAAACTTTTAGATAGGTACCTACACATAAATGTGGTCTTGTTTGTCTAATAATTTTCATTTTGGTAATTTTCTCTTAATATAATTATGTAAATAGGTATAAAAATAAATATTTATTCAAATTATAACTGTGTTTTTAAGGTGCTCATGACAACTGACAATTTTCATTACCTAGTGTAGGTACAGGTTAAATTAATAGGAGGGGTAATGGCATTGATTACCTCAATAAAGTAGCGCCTGTTAAAGAATGAGATAGATTTATAAAACTATCATAAAAAGAAGAAAGGAATCCATTCAAAACATTTGCGAGTTCTAATGCCCAGCTTCCTTCCTCAATATTTTTTATTTATTAGACTTTTCTGGAAGATCTTTTGTACCTACTTTAATCTACTTAAACTCTAGAACGCCAATACTTCTGGTAAAGGGCATATTCCTAATGTGATAAGGAGTTAGACCAACTCCCTCTAAGAATTTAACAGTGGAATTCTGAGCATATCTGTAAGGTCTGTAAGAAAAAATCTGCAAAAATTATCATGGGAAACCCTTTACCTTATAGATTCTGTAGCTTATAGGGAATGCTTAGAGTTTCACCACAAGTCGTTTGCAGAGCATTAAGTACGTGTCCTGTTGTTTCTTTGGAGCTTTCGCAGAAAAGACAGTTCTCACTTTACGATTTGCCCATTATTTTGATATAATACCTCAAAGGGCAGTTGGGCAGTGTCCAGTGAGAAGACACAGTAAACTTTATATATATTTTGCTCATTTCGAGAAGGCCCTTTGCTGGTACGGTATTCAATGATTTATTTAAGGATGCTACTGGAATTTGAGGATTCGTAGATAACGAACCAAATCAGCAGGTTTTAGGTTTTGTGTCTGCTACAGTCGTAAGGTACCAGCTACGGCCTCTCTCATAATACAATATTGTAGTGGAGGGAGACCTTGTATTGCCTCTGGGGAGGCTATGGTGAATGTTGTCATTGCCGTTGTTATTCCTAGACAATCCAACTGTTGTACTTTCTGCAAATTAGTAGATGCTACTGATTGTTGAATTTTTGTCGACCACACATGTGAAGCATAAGGATCCACGGGCTTGATAAACGTTTGGTAAGACGAGAAAATAATTTTCGGTTTCAAGCCCTAAGTCTTCCCAAATATTTTGAGGTCTAGCTCGCCAATAAGGATTGCTTGTTTAAAAATATCAAAACTTTCCTTGTTCCAGACGTTCTCTATAGATTGCGCAGTGGGTAGGTACGTGGAAGCGTTCAAAAACCTATTTTGGAGCTGTCTCATAAGGAATGAAAAACTTCAAAGAAAAATGGTTTAAACGAATACAAAAGTGTATTGATCATCAAGGGTGATATTTTTAAAAATATTAAAGCCATATTTATTTAAAAATTTTTTAAAGATTAAGATATTTTCTAACCTAAAAAATGTACGTCTTTGGCGCACCTGATCCAGCATCGTGATTGATTTCTCCTAATGAGGCATTGGTCGTGATTTTAACGCCATTTACACTTTTCTTCTCGAACATCGTTTAAAAAAAATGAAAATGTAACCGCAGATTCTCCGGTATGTGTGGGTGTGTTTGTTCCTGTCAGATGTTTTTAATCACGCGGAAATCTCTTTTGTTAAGTAAGCTCATCCAAAACGCATTTCTCCTAGGAAAAAAAGGTAGCGCCAGCATTCCGACTTCAATTATTTTAACTGTACAAATTACAAACCGTTGCTGAAATGAAACAGTAATATAGTTAAAAATGTCCAGCTTAATGTTGCTGCTATACAGGATCTTTACAATAACTTAATATATTTGTGTTTTACAAATACGTCTTATATTTGTTCATTAACAACTTAAAATTGTGGATCTGCTAGATGTCTTTTTATCTCAAGTTCTTCAAGTTTTTTCCTGATTTTTCTATATCATTGCACAGTTATACTGATCTTAGAGGGAAGTACATCCAGGATAATCCCTTAGGGCTATTAACATCTGGGCTTTAATATTGTTATGTCTTATTAATTCCATACTTGGTCTAGCCTTAATACTACCCCCAAACATCAGGTACGTATCTACAAACAAACAAAATGTAACTTAAATGTCAATCTGACGATGTTAATCTTAGCGAAACGGTCGTCATTGTAACTTAAAAAATAAGTTTTTCAAATAAACTTGGAAGTTACGTTCAAACGAAGAATTTTTTATTATTCTTTATAAGATGAAATTCCAAAAAGTGAAGTTTAGTACAATAAATTTAATTATTATGTAATTGATATTTAGTTCTTAGGAGTTTAACTTTATCTATAAAATTTGTAGAAATTTTAAAGAATATTTTCTGTCTCTCTCTCATTAATTATTCTCTTTAGTCCAACCAAAACATGCTATGATTCTTTAAGTACTTAAATTCAATCAGATTCCAAATGTATATGGGTTAGCATAAAATAGCTCCAACCAAGAATGTTTACTAGTAAGAAATTCAAATTTCGTAGCCTGATACACTACGACTTTTCCAGATCTATTATGCTGTCCTTTGTATTTTAAAGCCTCATCCATCCATGCCCTCCTAATGAAATTCATCAGCAATGATAGTTGCCATCACAATAACATAGGACGTGGATTGCAGTTGCATCCTCTTCCGGACAAAACCTGCATAGATCCACTCTGTCTGGCCTATAAGACTCCTTTACCTATTTGACCTACAGTGTACGGTTTACAGTTCTACTATCTGTCTAGCTTTACGTACCTTCCCAGGACAGCTTTGGGTCCCATTAATGAGGTGTTTGCTCCTTTACGGGCCAACTTATTAACTTTCTCATTACCTCTGATTCCTCTGTGCTTCGCTATCCAGACAAGTGTTAGCTCAGATAGATTTGATACTGGTTAATAAAAGGTATCGAAATGCCATGAAAGCAGTTAAAACATTTCCCGGAGCGAAAATTTCCTCAGACCAAAACCTACTCGTCTGCAACTTTCATTCAAGACAGAAGAGACTAATTTTCAAAAGACAAGATAAACGATTTGAGCTGGAAAAACTAACCAATGCAGATACTCAAGAAAATGTAAAAAGTGTATTGAATGACGAATTTATTATTGTCAAATAGAAAACACGTGAAAATCTATCAAGAATTCTACCATCAAAATTTGCTACTACTACTAAAGCTTGGAAAACGACAAAAAAAGAAAGAATGGATGACGGACCAGACTTGGATATGATATAATGAAAAAGAAAAGCTAAACTTAAGGTTTCAGTAATGTACCAAACCATTGACAAAAATATTCGAAAAAAATGTAGAACAGCCAAAGAATCATGGCTCAACGATAAATATAAGGAGATAGAAGAATAAAAGTAGAAAAGATGGTTAACATCCTAAGAAAAGCCGGAGTAGGTGAGAAAAATATAACAATAATAATTTATATTGGTGACAAAAGTACGAGTATACCAGCTCAATTCAGATCCAAAAATGAGATGCAGCTTCCACCTGATTGAGCACTCACTCACAGCTCTATACAAACTTTGAATTGACCTGTATCAAACAGAACCGCTGGACTAGATTCCGATCGACTAGTTCCCCACCTTTCCGGTAATTAGTTCTGTTGCGCAACATTGTTTATTAGCAATTTCCGCTTGAAATACAGTCACGTACGAAAAAAGATACAAATATACAAACATGCATATTTCTGCCTAAAGTTCTAACTGATCTAAGGAATATATAAATTTGTTAAATAAAATTATTCGTTTGATAGTTAATCCAATAAAATCTCTCCAGAGATATCGCATAACTTAAAATTATTATTGATATGAATTATAAAATTTTTGAAGATCGTTTTGCAGTTTTATTTACACTTTTAGGGCAAAAAATAATGTTTTTGTAGATCCTAAATCATATTTCATCTCAACTAATAAGTATAATACAATTTAAGAGAGAAAAAATGAATGAATACGACAACTGAAAAATGATAAATAAGGAAAGATTAAATTTAAAAATTTTTTTAACACCTGAACAATAAATATATAGTTATGCTTACGTATCTGATAAATGCTGTAGTTTGAATTCCTACAGATTGTAGATTAGGACTGAATTACTTCGAAACAAATTGATTATTCAAACATAGCCTAAGTTGTAAGTGATACATTGCTTTAGTCATCAAAGCGTCTTTTTGAGACAAACCTAGGTCTGCTTTCATATCATTCGCTGGTCAGTTCATTGCCAACACCTTGTAGGTCCAACTACTCTTGAATAAAAATATTCTTATCAGTAGGACAAAAGGCCAAAATAAACAATAGAACATTCTACCTCAGTATGCAGCAGTTGGTAGACTGCTCTCGTAATTTAGGACCATTCTCTTAGTGGCCATAATATTCAGGAATAAATTGAACACAACTGAGCAGTTGTACAGCCTTAACTAGCTAGGTTATCCTCCACACCCCTTAAGTGTGCCTACCAAGGCTAATTATAGCCTTACAAATTAAAGATTCCATATCAGCTTCTGTAAAAATATTCTATGTGAGGTTGTATGCTCTGTATTATCCTTTTCCTATTAAAAACGTCCACTGTTGCCTATTTACCAAAAATAGGTGGTGCCCCTTTGTATTTCTCCCTAAAAAAGACTTTCCTCAAAACCTAATCAGGTCTAAGAGCTCTATTTAAAAATGCATTTGCTTATATAGTTAGAAAACCCTCTCTAAATTATCCGAAGGATTATATAATGGAAAATAGCATCCTTACAAAGTTTAGCTTGTTCAAGAGTTAAATAAGGATGATCCTATTAGAAGACAAGAATTTTGTGAACTGATAATGTGCAAAGGGAAATTAGAATGAGAGTTTCTTATAGACTGGAATCATTAGCAATAAAGATCATCCTCACTCTGTGAAAGACCATTATATTAAGAACATAAAAGAAAGATACAAGTAAGCTGTCATTAATATAAAAAGTTAATAATTTTGAAATAAACCATAGAGGTTTTGTTAAAAAGTTCTTTCTTTAATGTTAATACGTTTTTAATTAATAGCAAAATTTTTGGGACTAAAATTTTTTTTATAAGTTAATCACCTGCTTGAAATCAATTAATTAAAATAGGGCGTGTATATAAACCTGAAGTCATAACATTTTTATGGATGATCAAAAAGTGTTCTTTTGCGGTACCCGCTGAACGTGCAGAGACATTCAGATGCGTAGATTATTTTTTTACTTTTAACAAATATAAAGGAAGCAAAAGATATACAAGAATAGTTTCCTAGAAATAAAGAAATAAAACATCCCCAAATAAAGTTTTAATAATTTTTATTATAAAACATTAAAAATACCAAAAGTTTCCTTCCATTTATAAACAAAAAAAGGATTAGTAACTTATCACAAAATCGGATAAGTAGTTTCATAAATTATCCCGCATTTATTAACACCCCTAATCAACTTAATAAACCCGTTTTCTCCCCAATTAGTTCCCCAAGAATTTTTAATGATCCAAAAATCTTTACCCTTTTCACTACCGTATCCCACGACCAAAACAGCATGATTCAAACCGTCCAACGTATCATTGCAGTAACCATCAAAGATTCCTTGATGGTAAAATTGTATAAAATCACCACAAATCGTTACGGCTACAGGTCCAATCGTACCAACGGCACCCTTTAACGAATCTTCATCTGGAGGCAGGATAACGTAACTATCTATTTCAAGAACTGTGTTTTCAGCATTCGCTTTACAAGAAGAAGTCTTTTCTTCAAAAGGGTAGCTTTTGTCAGAAACTATACCGTTATTTTCTACATATGCTAGAGCGTAGGGTATACGTCCACCTTTACAGCCTCTATTGAAGAAATCTCCAGAGCAGTCTATCAACTGTTGCACACTAAGATAGACTGTTTGATTGTTTATTATGGCATTTTGTCCTTCCAGAGCACCTGCCTATAAATATTATATTTACAAATAACTGTTTAAAAGTATAAGAGAAGAATATTAATAGAGAAAATTAATAGTAAAAAAGTGAATGAGGATCTTAGAAGAAAAATAATAAAAAACTCTTCGCTTTAACTCAACTTCCAGTTTTAATTGAAAAATTCGGTTTAAAATCACAATTACAGCTGTTTCGCTATAAACTAGCATCGTCAGATTGACATATTGAAATTACATTTTTTGTTTGTTTGTAGCTAGGTACATGATGTTGATTAAGTAGGTAAGGCTAGACCAAGTATGAAAGTAATAAGACAACAATTTTAAAGCCTAGATGTTATTAGCCCTAAGGGATTATCCTGGAAGTGTTTTCCTCTAATATCAGTATAACTGTGCAATGATATAGAAAAACAAGGAAAAAACTATATCATGCTGATCCTGACAATAACTTAATATATTTATGTTACAATAATGTCTTATCTATGTATAAAATGAAGACTGAATCAAAGTAAACAGTTTAATAGTGGAGAATTTCCAAGATTTATTTGTTCATTCACTACTTTAAATTGTTGATCTGCTAGATGTCTTTTTATTTCAAGTTCTTCGAGGAAATCTAAATTTTGTTTTTTATCACAAATATGTAATATTTGATTGTCATTGGTGTGCATGAGTTAGTGTGGATGTTCAAGAACATGTTTTGCATAGTTTGACTTATCTGGTTGTTGTAATATATATGCTCTTTAGTGTTCATTGAATCTTATTTCAAAGTTTCTTTGTGTTTAACCTACATATACAGCATTACATTTTGGACAATTGATTTTATAAAAACTAGATTTTTTTAATTTAGGTAATTTTGTTTTTACATTTAACAATTTTGTACCAACAACCAGATAAGTCAAACTATGCAAAACACCAATGACATTCAAATTTTACATATTTGTATTAAAAATCAAAATTTAGATTTCCTCGAAGGACTTGAAATAAAAAGACATCTAGCAGATCAACATTTTCAAGTAGTGAATGAACAAATAAATCTTGGAAATTCTCCATTGTTAAACTGTCTACTTTGATTGAGTCTTCATTTTATACATAGATAAGACATTATTGTAACATAAATATATTAAGTTATTGTAAAGATTAGCATGATATAGTTTTTTCCTGGTTTTTCTATATCATTGCACAGTTATACTGATCTTAGAGGGAAACACATCCAGGATAATCCCTTGGGGCTAATAACATCTAGGCTTTAAAATTGTTATGTCTTATTACTTCCATACTTGGTCTAGCCTTACCTACTTAATCAACATCAGGTACCTAGCTACAAACAAACAAAAAATGTAATTTCAATATGTCAATCTGACGATGCTAGTTTATAGCGAAAGAGTTGTAATTGTGATTTTAAACCAAATTTTTCAATTACTCTTGGAGGTTGAGTTAAAGCGAAGAGTTTTTTATTCTTCTTAGTAAGATGTACTTCCAAAAAGTAAGGGTTAGTGCAATAAATTTAATCTTAAAAGAAGTATAATAGTTATAGGAACAGTAACTTAAAATGCCTGAGAGAAAACTGGATACCAGGACATAAGAGAGCTACTGTACTCAGACACTAGGGATTCCTTCAGCAAAGGGTCGGTTATGGACACGCGCACAAAAATAAGAAAGATGTACTACAATACAAGCACCCTAGAGATTCCGCAATAGACGGATACAACATACAAAAATCAAGGACAAATTTCAGAGTAGCGTATGGACACCAGTAAACAGTACAAAAATAAGGAGGTTACAGAACTTAAGGCCACTAGTCATCCCTTCAGTAAAAAGTCAGAACTAAGAAGTATCCAAAAGTACAAACTTGGCAAACAAACTTGGTAACAAAAGTTACAGACTTGGCAAAATACTCAAGTCAGTTGGAACCTACAAAGAAATAATAAAGATAATAGTCTAGGTCATTTGATGCTCTCAGTTAACAAGGTTGTGTGAAGATTTATGAAGGTTAACTCCCAAAAGAAAGTAGTCGGTTTGCTCTGGGGGTTGTTTATATTACAGTAATTATTGAAGATACTTACTGCAGCAAAAGCCCAGCAGCTTCCACAGGCACCTTGGTTCCTAGCATCTAATACTGCTCCTTTTTCCCTCCAATCAATCGATTCCGGAACTTCAGAACTACTTAATTCTCCATTGCGTAAAGTAACCGTGAAATTCGGCTTATCTATTGCTTGCACTCTAAGTATTTGTGCAAATTCTTCAGGAGTAATGTCACCAAATTGGTTAATGCTCATACTATAACTTTCCAAACCCTTTTCATACTTGGCGTTATGTTCTTGAATAGTTTTTAAATTGTTTTCAAAAATTTTAAACCGGTTTTGATCCTCAAAAATACTTTTGTACGATTTTCCATGATTAAGCTATAATTTATATAATATATTTTTTATAGATTTAAAAATTGAAATATAAACATTATGAGGTGAATTAAGTACTTACCTTGAATAAATTCCACTGATCTTTAGCCGAGAGGGCTTCTATTGTTAATATTATGGTCGAAAATATGAAAATACTTTTCATCGTGAAATAAATTTTAAAAAATCAGTTTTAAATGTTTAAACAAGTATTTACCTTCAACAAATAAGATAGAAATGCATAAAATAGACAGAAACATTTTATTTATAAGTAAATAGACCAGATTGACCTAATTTAAACAAATTGATAACTACCAGAAATAATATTTATTTTGCTATTGAATTGTAATAGTTTTAAGTGTCTATTTTGAAACAAGGCAGCGGGTCCTAAAGGGTATTATTGCATATATCTTTAAAAATACAAAAAATGGATATTCCGTTTATTAAAATATCATTAGATTCCTGTTAATCAAACTTTGTTAAATGAAATATTTAAAACAATTTCTTCATGTATTTATTAAATTTACTATATTTACATATATTTACTCACTACTCAAAAACTCCATTCTTTTTTATATACTGCAAATATTGTTATCATTCTATTGATTTTAATTGTTTTATCTGTAATTTGTTTAATTAATTTTTTTACAGCTTCATTTCTTACTCTGTACCAATCGTTTTATTGGGTATCTCTCATTTCACTTGCATATGTTATTGTTGGGACATTCATTCTTCTCGTTCTATCCTGCTCTTCTAAGTATTTATATATTTTTGTCTGTCTTCTGATTTATAATAGCTTCTACACTACACCAACAAATATACTTAACTATAATGTAAACCATACTGCCAAACAGTACTGTCAAATGAAAACATAGGAGATTATCCCTACACAAATGTGCAAATGCGGACATTCTTGATATGAATAGGAAGAACCTTTGCTTGACTTGTGTATATTTATAACTAGAATCCAGATATTGAAATATTCCTTATTAAGTTAACACCTTAATTAACACCAATATATCATGTGAATGAATATCGTAAGATGCCTAATTATGTTTGTTTATATCTGCTGGACTTTAATTTAGCAGTTCTTCCAAGGGGATGAGAGAGTATGCCCCAAGTGGTACAGTCGGCTTTAGAATAGCATATACATGTTAAATGTGAATTTCGTTTACCTACCGAAGTTATAAAAACGCCCTTCTTAAACAACAAAGGAATGGCAATTTTTAAAACGCCTACATTAATGGTTTTGGGGTATTAATTTTATTTACAAGGGTAGGTCATGTCCCGAATAAATAAGTTTTTTTCGCATTTTTGCACTGATATAATAAAAAAAAGGGATTTTAATCCCAAACAAACATTTATTATCAAGGGTTCCAAACTAAGTGAAGATGTGGGCGTGGACAACTGTTTAACTGATTTCAAATTTATTATTATTTAAACCGTGATTGATTACACAAAATAAAAAGGCTGTCTATTCAGTGTAAGCGATTTGAGTTTGAA
Source organism: Ophraella communa (assembly GCA_035357415.1). NCBI lineage: Eukaryota > Metazoa > Arthropoda > Insecta > Coleoptera > Chrysomelidae > Ophraella > Ophraella communa. The sequence goes on from CM068981.1 coordinate 26,633,939, forward strand.
AATGTATATGCAATTCTGAAGCCGATAGTACCTACTAAAGGCAATAGAATCAAATGAGAATATCAAAAATTAATATGGAGGGTCTGAGCATGCTGGCATTCATTAGAAATAACTATATCCTCTAGTCAGGTATAGACAACCACTACTGGGTAAATTATCTGTTTCTTCAATCGTTCATAGCGCTTTTTCCAAACCAATTGTATTTGTAAAGCCTATTAAAACGCGTTGTTTAAAAAATTAGTTAATTTAAAAAGTGGGTCAGTTAGCTCAGTATATTGCCTATAACATTCTGGTTCTGTTAGGTTAGGTTAGGTTAACACGGTGGTTCGGGATGGAACCCACGTAGACCAGAGGCCCGTTGTGATGTCGTATGGGATGGTCAACACCTTCATCACTACCATGAGGGCTGACCCAGAGTCGAAAATCTTTTTCTGGATAGTCGTTTCCAATAGACTTCCTGGTTAGGGATAAAATATATTTGGTTCGTCGTAGGTCATGCCCTGGCCATATCTGTCTTGACGATGTACATTAAGACTTCTCTCATATTCCCAGATGGGTTAGATGAAGTACTTTCTTTCGGATGAGCAACTTTCTTTCAACGATTGGTACCCCTGGTCTAGTATTAGCGGATATAGCTGTGAGCATCGTACCAGCTCTTGCTATATCGTCCACTTACAGTTGTCTGCTATGTTCATCCGACTGGGTTCCCCGACAACATTGACTCTTCTTTTAATCGCCAGCTCATTTACGGCATATTCTTTGAGGCCAGGAAGACTTTTTAGGGATTTGATTGTAACTTGGCTGTCAGTTAGGATAGATATTTAATTTGATTAAGATCCAGTTGGAAGTATCCGTTGGACTGTTTTATTTATTTATTTTCGCTTCAAGCACACTGCAGTGGTCCGGCCCGGCAAGCGAAATGATAGATTAAGGGATGGAGACTCTGAGAAGACTTCACATCCTACTTTCACCTCTAGTTTTGAGCCATCTGTATAGAATATTGTCCCCCTTGGCTTGAATAAGAATAAGACTCATTCACAGAAACTGATCTAGATTCTGTACATCTATAAATCAACATAAAACTATTCAATGTAGTTTTTCAGAATATGTTTAAAAGAATAAGATTAAAAAAAATGTTTTTTGAAACCCACCACTGTGTAGAAATAATCTTTATGTGGAAAAATTTCCATTGTTGCATCAACATAATAAAAGTTGAAGTACTGATATAAATTTTGTAAGAAAGAATTCATCTATAGATATTTATTTTAATAAATCCAACGCCAATTATTGGAATGTTATCAATGAACCAAACAATATGTTTATTATGTTGTCTTTATTGTATTTGTATATATTCTATTTGTTCAGTATTATTTTTTTATAAATAAATTTATTATATATTTCAATCCAAACAAATGTTTTCTACAATTGTTACAATGTTATACAAGGTGTTCCAACGAAAACTTAACACCTCGATTTTTCAACTTTAAAATGAACACGTGAAATATCGTTCGGACCCATTAATTTTTGATTCGATGGGAACTTATTTTTCAACAAATTTCCATCGATGATGAAATTACGGGAATAGTACTTACTTTTGTGATAAGTTTTTTAAATGCTGGAAATGGTCACCATTTACTTTCAAGCAGTAATATAAATTGTGCTGAAAACGTTGACGCACATTGCTCAAGATTTTTGGTTTTATTTGATGGCATTTATTAATGATCCGATCTTGTAAATCCGATCTTTGACACAAGTGAAACATTTTCTACAATTTTTATTATTAACTTTTACTGCTACCAATTATCATAGCGTATCTACTGAGCTCAACTCACTAATTAATCACCCTGAATAGATGATGGGATATTTTATGTGTTAAATGTATTTATCTGTTTCTGCGTCAACATATTGAAGGAATCGATCTTGTAACCCTAATTTAGATTACCCACGTTGAAAACATACTACCGAAAACTTATAATTAAGGTATTCTGTACGTGTTGAAACAATCTACGATGCCGACGTGTACCACAGGTGGCGCAAAATTAAGTTTTATTGCCCTCATAAATAAACGCTGATGAAAAAATCTTGTTCTGCGTTGGGAATTTATATGGATGAGATCCTTCATGCTCGCTGTCACATTATCTTTGTTATTTTGCTTTTATCATCAACACAAAAACATCCTATGTATATCAAGATGTTTCTTAAGCTTATTAAGTTCCGGATTAATCGTATAATTTGGCGAATTAACCCAGACTCGAGGGATTATTTCTCTTAAAGGGTTGTCTCTCGAAGACTAACGAGGTAAAGAAATATATATTATATAGATTTGTGCGAGGTAAGTTTTTCAGTAAATTTAGTCTTTAATAAATCTTCTTAAATATAATAATATATAAGCGTTGAATGTATAAAATGAAAAATGCAAATCGGGCTTAATCAGACAGGTTGCGGAAATGAAAACGTCCCACATTTATCAACGGTATTAAAATTAAAGATCGAGCTCCTATGCCGAGCGAAAAGGCATTATAGTCGACCCACAGGACCGAACCGGGCCCAAGTTTTGTCTTGTGTAAATTGTGCAAGCAAGTCATTTTTTGATTTTAACCTTGCAATTATTTTTGCTCAAAGCAATCGTGCTTGCTGTTGTAATCCTTAAATATTGCAGAATCGATATTTTTCTTGCTCAAATCTTGCAGTTAATCTCAGTAATACTTAAATCTTGCAGGATGTGTATTTCTTAAATCTTTAGACTTATTACTTGTTTAAATGAAATTTATTGTATCAACCCTTACTATGTGGAAATTCATCTTAACAAGAACACCAAAAAATTAAACATTTTAACGAAACTTGCACATTTATTTAAAAAAATTGCTTTTTAAAAACAAGCATTGTCAGATTATCATATTGATGTTACATTTTTGTTTTTTAAAGGTAGCTAATAATTTTGTACCATATAATACAATATAATAATAATAATAATGTTGGTACAAACTTATTAAATGTAAAAACAAAAAGGCCCAAATTAAAAAAGTCTAGTGTTTTTAAAATAAATTGTCCAAAATGTAGTGCTATATATGGACACAAAGAAATTTTCAAGTAAGATTTAATGAATACTTACTTGAACATCCAAACTAATACACACCAATGACATTCAAATACTACGCATTTGCGATAAAAAACAAAATTTAGATTTCCTTGAGGAACTTGAAATTAAAAGACATTTAGCAGATCAACAATTTAAAGTTGTTAATGAACAAATAAATCTTGGAAGCTCTCAGATAAGATGTTAATGTAACATTAATATATTAAGCTACTGTAAAGATCAGCATGATATAGTTTTTCCTGGTTTTTGTATATCACTACACAGTTGTACTGATGCTAGAGGGAAATACATCCAGGATAATCTCTTAGGACTAATAACATCTAGGCTTTAATATTGTTATGTCTTATATAACTTCCATACTTGGTCTAGTCTTAATACTACTTAATCAACATCAGGTAGCTACCTTTAAAAACCAAAAATGTAACTTCAATATGTCAATCTGACGATGCTCGTTGTAGCAAAATAGCTGTCATTGAGTTTTTAATAAGTAATTTTTTTTAATAAAACTTTAATTTTTTAGTTTTCTTGTTAAAATATTTCAGTCATTTTTAATCATACTTATATCTCGCAGACTTTCTTGTGCTTGATATAATTTTATAGGCTTAGTCTTTTTACTATTTAAATCTTGCAGCGTCAGTCTTAATCTTACTCAAATCTTATAGACTATCATATGTTTGCTCAACTCTTGGGGTGGTAAAATGTGTGCTTTAAACCTGTAAGTCTAGTCTTTTTATTGCTTAAATCTTGCAGTCAGTCTTAATCTTGCAGACAATCTTTTGTTTGCTCAAATACATACTAGGCCAAATCTCCTAGGCTCAGTTTTGTTCTCTCCACTAATAAAATAAAATTTCTTTTTATTGGGAGGATAAAAAAAGAGTCCAATACTGTAAAAGTATGCTGTGTCAGCGAAGCTTTACAGCCACTTTTGGGGGGATTGCATCGAGTCGAAATTTAATCGTATTTAAATCTCCGACAATTTGCAATTACATTTCATTGAATTTGAAAAATGACAGGCCGCTATTATATCTTCCTTATACAACCTTATTTCTTTGAGAATCGTTTATCAGCACCTCCGATGAAATACCCGAAGTTCTCAGGACCGAAGAAAAATTGAAATTATGTAGATGGAAAGACTATTATTTTATTTTAGATCTTGATAAATTCATAATTACGAATGGAATTATTAAATTATTATGGTGTTTAAAAAGTTCTATTTTTAATATTCTTAGTAAAAAAATCGTTTAGAGCATTAAGAAAAAAAAATGATTCCTGTTAATGAAGAAAAAGAAATTACTATATGATGACTTTAAGAGGCAATAAGATATGTTAAAATTGGTAAAATTCTGCCAAGAACAATAAAAAACTAAACGTTTGAACAGAACCATCATCGACGGTAGTTTTATCAAAACATCTGTCATTGAATTAAAAAAGATACTTTTTTAAATAAACCTGGAAGATTGGATTAAACGTCTAGTTGTTTATTGATATTAGTAAGTTGGACTTCCACAGAGTAAGGATAAGTACAATACATTTTGGTAAAATTCTGGTTAACTTCTGAAATTATGAAGCATATAGAGAGATGCACAAATTCCTAGAGACTACAGCTTGAACTGGCGCTTGCCTGCTCTGATAATCGGGAAACCGGTCTGAAGGGGGTGTGATTTCCAATTGAGCTGAATAAACACTACCTGACAAAAAATATTGAAAACTAAAACCATCAATATTTCTATCATACTTTTCAGTATGAGTCTGGTTTAGCTTTGTTTTTATTTAGATCTTGTATAATCCATCTAGTTCTTGGTTAAATCTTACGGTAAATAAGTTTTGTCCTAGTTAAAATCTTGTAGACTTTTCTGTTTTTGTTAAATTCTTTTAGGGTCAGTCTTACTATTGCTCAATTCTTGTAGGTTCCACTTTCTTTGTTCAAATCCTGAATAATCGATCTATTTCTTACTTAAATCTTGAATAATTAGTAATTTTTTGTTCATATCTAAATTTTGGCGATTTATTATTTTTTACTTCAGATTAAAAATAAGATTTGAATAACAGTGTATCTCCGTATATTTTCAATTTATTTATATTTACAATTTTGAACTATTTTCATTACCTAATATTCACGTAAATCCAAAACATTTACGATTTTCTTAATTTCATTAAAAACTCATTAGAAGATATTTAAGGTTGTTTCAACCCCTTTTGGCCGTAAATGCTTTCGTATAAATTATCAGTGACCGCTAATTTTCTCTTCTTATTTGAACAATACAATTTTCTATTTATTATTTTTTTACCTTCAAAATATCACAGTTTTGTGATTTCGTCCAATGAAAAAGCTTAATCTTCAATGATTTGTGCAAAATGCTAGTCAATCATTCCGCAGCTGTAAATCGCCTATGTAAACCGATTTTACACTAATTTGAAAAATAACAACATTTGTAATGCAATACTTTTATGCAAATCTCTTCCAAATGACTTCTAATTAATAAGAAGATAATTATATACCACGGGTCATTCGTATACGAATATATTATCACGTAAGGACGTTCTTTTATACAAATCAACGTTATTAATGATGATAACACTTATCAGATCGAAATCTAGTTATGAATAACGTAATTAATCTATTGACATGACAGAAACAAATAATGGAATTTTTTTTCTGTGTGATTTTGGTAATATTGTAAAAAATGAGGGTATGCTATTTATTTACGGGGTGTGTTCAGAAAACTGAAATTTTCTAAATTAAATTTGTCGAATGGTTTTGAATAAAAGCATGTTGGGAAACACTAGATTTTTCTGGATACTTACAAATGTAAAACAACGTAAGTATAACAACACATACATCAACAATTTTCCCACGACCACATATGAAAGTGCTAGTTTGCACATTTATTTGTACTTAAGAAAGTAGCTAATATCAATGCACGCATTGAAAAGTAAATATCAATACACATATTGAAAAGTACAATAAATGTCAAATTAATACTATTATAAATATAAATGTATGAGTTGCATTGCATTATCTATGCAACCAAAAATACACTTACCTAGGTACCTATAAGTGCAGTAGGGGTGATTGACGCATACAACAGGAGTAAAACGTAAACGAAAATGTTTCAAATAGGTACTTTACTAACACATAACATTTCTCAAGTTCCAATTAATTTCACCAACTGACCATTTTACTTTTAATTTGTATAGATCCCACAAAAAAATTAATATGCCATTTAGCTAATAAAGAATTTTGATGTGAATTCCTAAGAAAGGTGGTTATTTGACTTTAATTAATTATATTTCCACGCAATATCTAAACTCTTTAATCCTAATTTTTAACATAACTAACAATAATTAAAATAAATTTCATTGATAAATTTAAAATATTTTTAATATAAGAAATATTGGGGTCGTAGGAAAAGTCGTGTACACAACTCGTTGGAAAGTGTATTTCTTCCACTCGTTACGTTTCCGCACTCGCCACTACGCGGCTTGTGCTAACCTTCACTCGTGCATAATACTTCACTTTCCACACTCGTTATGTAATATACTATTTTAAAATCAATAATTAAAAATTATTATTATATTTAAGGTTAGACCCCAACAACAAACAAGGCGGTAAGTGCACTTTGACATTGAAACTTGAAACGACAATGACAACTGATCTTAAGTACGTTTCACACAAACCGGTAAGTTCATAACTAATATTTTAATACAATTATTATAATTTTTTATAAAACAGCAGCAACCAAGGCTATAAAAGCAAATAAATAATAGGTGTAAGTTAAAATTTGGAATAAAAAAAAATTAATAATTACTAGAGTTTTTCTGTTAGAATTTCTTTTGGTGAATTATTAAAATACTCTTGTTTAAAAGTGTGTAAATTAACTTTAAATAGCAAAAGAATAACCTTAAATTAAAAATTATGGCGGTTTTCCAGAGATAACAAATAAGCAAACATTTCATTTAAATGATGAATATCAGATCTATGATTCATTGACTGGAAAATTTTATTAACAAACAGCATCTCCATAAATAGCCTTTTCGTCATGTGGCTTTCCCGACAAAGAATACTAAAATTATTATAATCAATACGATGATTGTTTGTTGTAACATGTTAACCCAAGGCACTTCTTTCAGGATGCAATCTACAGTCTGATCTATGCGATGTTAGGTGATCTTTAAGACGTCTAGTTTGACCAATATAAATTTGATCGCAATCCAGACAAGGCAAGCTATAAACAACATCAGTCATGGAAAGTGTCGGTGTTTTATCTTTAAGCCTTGTGAATACTACATTTGCCGTTAATGCGGCAATTTTGACATTTTGAATGAGTTTGAAAACACTAGCTAGATTCGGAGCTAAATGCCTGATGTAAGGTAAAGACAAGTATGAAATTATATTAAGAATAATAAAAAACTCTTCGTTTTTAACAAAACTTCCAATATTTATTTAAAAATTGCTTTTTTAAACTTAATGACAGCCGTTTCGCTAGACTTAGCATCGTCACATTGACATATTGAAGTTACATTTTGTTTGTTTGTAGCTAGGTACCTGATGTTTATTAGGTAGTTATAAGGCTAGATCAAGTAAGGAAGTAATAAGACATAACAATATTAAAGCCTAGATGTTATGAGCCTTAAGGGATTATCCTGGATGTACTTCCCTCTAAGATCAGTATAACTGTGCAATGATATAGAAAAACCAGGAAAAAACTATATCATGCTGATCTTTACAATAACTTAATATATTTGTGTTACAATTACGTCTTATCTATGTATAAAATGAAGACTCAATCAAAGCAAACACTTTAAGAGTGGAGAAAAAGTAATAATAAATAAATAATTAAGTGAAATAAATAACCAAGTGAGTTTTACTAGTAAAGACTTTTGAACCGAGTTACTCCAGAAGAAAAACCACTCCAACCATCCGAAAGAGACCAAGCCGATAAAGACCCTACTGTAAGTCAAACAAACTAAATTTTTTGTATATGTCAGACTCCTCTAGTACTTCCTCTTCCTTTAGTAATAGTGAGAACAATCTAGAGCTTAACGTAAATTCTATAAACCCAGATATTGATATTTTAAGGTTAAATTATATTAAATTATATTTCATTAGAAGAAAATAATTTAGAAATAATGGCAAATATTCCTAATTTCACCAAAGTTCATGCCGAAACCATTTTGATGGTAACGAAAATGAGCTTCAATTTTTCTTAGAAAGTATCCATAGCATTGTAAATCATTTTTACGTCATAAGTAAACTAAAAGGTAATGCAAGGGAAGTCATTAATATTAGTGGCTGTAATTCAATTGACGATATTAAACAAGAACTAATTAGAAATTTTAGTGATCCTAGAGATGAAACTTGTTTATCTCTTGATTTGAATAATTTAATACAATTTAAGGGCAAGGTGAATCATCGTACCAATTTTACGATAGAGCTAGAAAAGTATTACATACAATTTCAAATTATTTAGCTTTGCATGAAAACGATAGAAATACCCGTATATTTAAACAAAATATGTATAACAATCAAGCTTTACAAGTATTTTTAGCAGGTTTAAGAAATCCTTATGGCATTATGGTCCGTACAAAGGAACCAAAAACCATGCTAGATGCTATTAATTTTATTAAAAAGAAAGATAATATAAGATATCTTCAAAATAACTCTAATTTCCAACCAAATTCAAAATCTAATCAAACCAAATCGAAGTATATTCCAAGTTCACACATCATGCAAACTCAATCTAGTTCTTTTAATAGACAAAATAACTTTAATAATTATCAAAAAATATCCTAACATCCTAGTCCTCAGTTAAATAACCAAAATCTTAATTCAAATTTCCCACGTAGACCAATTCTTGTTCAACCCAGACCAAACAATAATCAAAGGTTTTTGTCCAATGCACAAGTGTTTGGTTCACCCAAAAATGTATGGAAACCTAATCCAAATTATAATCCCAATAATATGCCCAGACCTACACCTATGACAACAACGACAAGACAAAATCTGCAAATAATTATTTTAAAGCACAATCACCTCAAAACCGTAAGTGGGTTTCAGAAGAATTATACAATGTAGAACATATGTCTAACGAAAGTGATATAGATATTAACTTTCAACAAAATAAACAATGCGATAACACTGAATACCGCGATCTTGAACTTAACGGTGATGTAAATGATTTTGAAAATTTTCAGGCGGCGGGCCCTTCCAACCGGAAACCTTAGTAGAATATAATAATTTGTCTGATAAAAGAGAATTACCTTATATTACAATTAAAAATATTACGTTAAAATTACTAATTGATTCCTGTCCAAGTAAATCTTTTTTGTCTCCAGAAACAGTAGATAAATATTTTGCTGACTATAAATCTCACGACCCATTTGTTGTTTAAACGTCCTTCGGGTCATCGCACCATAATATATCTGTTACAATCCCTGCATTTGCAGAATTTAATAATAACAAAAATTTAACATTTTATCCATATAAATTTCATTGTATTTTCGATGGAAGATCGGTGTAGATTTATTATAAACATTAGGCATTAAGATTGATTATCCGAACTCTCGTATTAAATTAAACAACGCTACCTTACCTATTAAGTATTTTAGAACTATTCCTAAAGAAGTAGTATCTAAATTTACGCCAGGTAAAACTGTTTCAAAAATTTTAATACAAGTAACTATAGAAACCAAAGACATTTTAATTCCGCAACAAACATTAGGTAATTGTATAATACCCGAATGTATTTCTTTAGCCAATAATGGCTGGGCGACTGTAGAAATCCGTAATAATTCCAATGAGGACATAAATTTTACTATTTTATATCCCATAAAATTTACACCAATAAAAAATAAATTTGAAATGTATCAAATAAATTTTGAAACAAAAAATAATGATAATTATAATAATAACGAAATAGATAATTTAATTAGGACAGATCACCTTAATAGTGAAGAAAAAAGATAAAATCTAAACTTGTGTAGAAAATATGCTGATATTTTTCATATAAACGAAAACAAAATAACTTTACAAACGAGGTTAAATATCGAATTCGTACAACTGACGAAATATCAGTTTATACTAAAAGTTACCCTTACCCTTTCGTTCACAAAGAAGTAGTAAAATGACAGATTTAAAAAATGCTAGAACAAAACATAATTAGGCCGAGTAATTCGCCATGGTCATCACCTATTTGGGTGGTAGTTAAAAAAGCAGATGCATCAGGTAAGAAAAAGTGGAGGATAGTAGTTGATTACAGGAAAATCAACGAATCAATGAAAAAACTATCCCAGGCAAATACCCAATTCCTCGAATAGATACAATTTAAGACAAATTGGGTAAATGGAATTATTTTTCGACCTTAGATTTGGCATCAGGATTTCATCAAATTGAGATGCATCCTGATGACATTCAAAAAACAGCTTTCACTGTAGAAAACTGACACTACGAGTACTTAAGAATGAGTTATGATCTTAAAAACGCCCCAGCAACGTTTCAGAGGTGATGGACAATAGGTATACTAAGAGGACTACAAGGAAAAATTTGTCTAGTATATCTAGACGACATAGTTATTTACTCAACATCCTTACAAGAACACATGGTAAATCTAACAAAAGTATTTCAACGACTTCGTGAAACCAATTTCAAAGTACAACTAGACAAATGCGAATTTTTAAAAAAGGAATAAACAGCATATCTAGGACACATTATTACGAGTGAAGGTGTTAAACCCAATCCGGACAAAATAAAAGCTATAAAACTTTATCCTTTACCGAAAACTACAAAACTAATATAATATAAAATATAATTGGGCATTTTTGGTAAAAAATCAATTTAGCTATATTAATGCAACAGATATTTGAGAAAATTTGGATTACAATACAGTACGTAAAAATAAAAACATGTTATTCCGTAGATATTTCGATAAATTACAAGAAATTGATATAATTATGGCGGGACAAAGCATTTATTTATGTACATAATTCTGGACCACCTTGTATTATGACTTAAATATAGCTTAAATACCACAATTGTATCTAACTATGAATTTACCCATCCAGATCACCCGAACTGTTGCTCAGCTACGAATAAGTAATAAATTTAAGTCGATATTCATATTATATGGTTCTTCACACAAAATAGATCCTAGTGTTATATGTATTGTTTGTAGGTTAGGTTAGGTTCAATATGAGCGGGGCGTTTCCCACCCCTCCACTGCGGCCAAACTAGGGCCTATTGTGGCTCACCCCTATGGGTCACAATTCGCCATCCAGTCTGCACTTATTAACAAAGTCCAAGATCGATTTTGGCAAGAAACATTATACACTGTATGACGTCAAAACAGCACGTATGTCTAAACTTGGTATGAGAATATTCTTTGTTCATAACACGGTAGCATACACTCCAATACACACACGCGTAATAAGTGTTGCCTATACAGAATGTACTTTGTTATATGCACGAATACATATAACAAGGATGTGAAACTCCTATGCGAGCTATAAGCGCCCATGGCTGAATTTACGGCTCCTATCTGGGCGAAGTCTAGTCCACGGTCGTTGCCTACTTTGTACTGCGCATCAGTTCGAACATCATAACTATTCGAAAACACATGCGGTTGGTTATCTCGCTCGCACAAAGAAAAAGACAGCCTGTTGCGCAGTACGGAGTACGCAACGACCGAGAATTTAACCCTGCCCAGATAGGCGCCTTTTCTCCTGCTACCCTCTCCACTCGAGTTTCACATCCTTGTTATATGTATTCGTGGGTATATGGTATACTTTATACACAGATACACACGAATATTATTCAATACGAGTATTTTATATGAACTTTTATTTACATGCTATTCTGCAATTTTCTTTGTCTTTGCAGTCTTTTTGATTTGTAATTTTGCTAAATAGTGCTAAATAAGAAGTATTTAACAAAATAAAATCCAAATTTATGTTAAGGTTAGAATTTATTTTAATACATTTTTATTAGATTAAATAAATTTGGCACTATAATAGTAAATATAATTTTGTCCTAAAATATGTGTTAGTTACATAAAAACTTAAAAATCAAACAATATTGTGTAAAAAAACTATAAAAGCAATATTTACATCAAAATCAAATATTGGCTTTTTGATAGTTCTGACTTAAATAAGGAGTAATTTAAGTATGAACTCAAATGAAAATGCTGCTACGACATTGTACTTTACTTCATAAAATAAAGATTTTTTATAATTACTAGTTAATTTTATTTGAAAGTCGTGAACAAAGTATTGTATTATACTCGCATGTAATGGCTATTATATAATATTATACTTTATAATTATATTTTTTTCTTCAATTTTATTATTATATTTTTTTGTATTTCCTCTAAGTTTGGTATATCATGCCAAAATAACAGTGTTTGTTAGCTATTTTTATATATAATATGTGAAATTTTCATTGTAATGTTGGTATAAAAATTTGGCTCTAAATACGTTAATCTATATAGTTTTCTTGTATGTCTTTGTTTTGTATGTATAGGTTAGGTCTTACTGCCGAGCAACATTTTTTAAACCAAAAAAATACAGTTGGGACAGGTTCGGACTACTCGATGGGGCAGGATTGGCCAGTTACCGAACACGCCCCAGATATATTAAAAATGTATAAAAGTAAAATATTATTTACAGATGATGCGAAATTATAAACCAAAGACCAACAGGGCTGATTTAACTAATGCTCTGCGACAAATTTTATCAAAAAATTTGGGCCTGCGAGAAGCATCCAAATTTTTTTAATAAGTAGGCACGCATGAAAAATATTTAAAAAAATGAGCGCAGAGGAGTATTTGCAGGAAGAAGATGATGAATATCAAAGTGGCATGGAGTAAAAAAAAAGAAATACGGTACCAGAATCATTTTTTCTAATTTACAGGAGGATATAGAAATGTGAATGCACTTTTACTTTAACTTTTTAAAAAAATTATCTTTATTTTCAAAATAAACGAATACAACTTATTTATTTGAAATTTAAAATTCACAACTTAAAAATACAATGAACTAAATTATCTGAGAATGATAATTGGAATTTTATAATAATAACGATTTTACACAATAGTTACTGCAAAGATCTAATTATAAAAGACGTTAATAAACAGATTACAAAAGAATTTATAACATTAAAATGTCGATTCTGCAAAAGTATCTTCTTCCAAGACTTGTGTCTACATTTCTCCTCCCTTCTTTGGTCCAGACTTCGTCCTCGAAGTCTTTGAAACTTCTTGAAGTAATTCTTCTAATATAATTGGATTTGGGCTGGTTTCAGTTTAGGTCCATAGAGTATTTTGGAAATTCTTTTTCTCTTCTTAATTAGGATAACTAGTAGAAATGCTAAAACAAATAATATTAACAAAATTGCAGCGGCGCTGAGTTCTGTCGAAATCTTTGGTAGAATCTCCAGTGGCTCTATTGGTTGCAGCTGTCCGTGGGTCTCTAGAATTTTAAGTTTTTCTAATTTAATTTTTGGTCAGGTATAAGTTCCATGGGTATAACTTTAGGTTTAGAAATTTCTTGAACTGTATTTTTTGAGTAAAATACGCCCTCAATCATAATGGGCTCCTCAGTTAGCAGGATGCTAGTTGATTGAATCCATTGATTTTCAATTTTGATAGGGTAAACTATTCCTATCAATATGACTTGGGAAGTTTCTTGAACGTTCTCAGTAGCGATACATTTTGTGCAATTTTGAACATTTGGAATTAAACATTTGGAGGCCAAATGAATTGTACAAATTATATTTTCTTCTCGACCAGTACAAGTTTCATACCATCTGTTGTTGGCATAGAAATGGGCAGGTGGAAACATCATGATGTGATCTTTATTTGGTATAGGATAAATTTAGAATGTAGGATAATAATTAGAATGTAGGATTGGAATTTTGATTATTACGAGAATTGTGTTAGAAGTAACGCAAATAAAGCTTTTCGAAGATTCAATAAGTTCGTAAGGATGTTCGTCACTAACGAAAAGAGAGTCTTTGGAATAAATTTGAAAAAGATTATTTTTAGGGGTTTCTAGTTCCTTTAGAGTAAATAATTCAATATTAGTTATATCTAAATGAGAAAGGGTAATTCTTCTAATTAATTTCATAATAAATTTATATATATTTTAAAGATTCATTATTTCATTGTGAAGGGCAGTTTAACCATCAAGATCATCTCATAATTTGTTTATTGAAGCTAAAAGGACTATATTATTATTAAATTTATTGTACTAACCCTTACTTTTTGGAAGTCCATCTTACTAAGAATAATAAAAAACGCTTCGCCTTAATTCAACTTCCAAGTTTAATTGAAAAATTCGGTTTAAAATCACAATTACAGCTGTTTCACTGATACAGCTGATACTAATTTAGTATTATTTTGTAAATTACATTTATTTATCAAATCTAATGAATTTTGTACTGAATATTTAGATATGTAACCATAATAATACTAAATTAGTATCGTTTGATTTAACTAATATGTTCTCTAAAATACCTCCTAAAGAATGTATAGTTCTAGTTAAAAAACTATTAGATGAAAGAAATATTCATCCAGGTATAATATCAGATATAATTGACCTATTTAATGTATACATTAGCCAAAATAATTTTACTTTTGATAACAAAGTATTTATTCAAAATGAAGGTCTTCCAATGGGAATTCCTATTTCTCCAATTTTAGCAAATATCTTCATGGATAATTTAGAAAACCAAATATTTAATTCTAGTTAAAAAAACAATATTGTATTTTGGTATAGATATGTTGATGATGTCTTAGCAGGTTTTGTAGGTAGTGAACGACAATTAGATATATATTTTTAATTATATTATACCTTGCATCCTAAAATTAATTTTACCTTAGAGGTTGAAAAAAAATAATTCAATTAATTTTCTAGATTTGAGAATTGAAAAAGTTAATAATTCATTAAATTATTCAATATACAGAAAACCAACACAAACAGATGTAACCATACCATATCATTCAAATCATCCTATATCAAAAAATTAGCCGCTTATAATTCCATGATACATAGAGCATTTTCAATTCCAATGAACAAAAATAATTTTAATAAAGAAATTGAGATTATAAAACAAATAGCTACATATAATAACTATCCTTTACATTTGATAAATAAATTAATTAATAGGAAAGAACATAAAATGTCAGTGCGACTAATATTCCCTCAACAAACTAAAGAAATTAAAAGTTATAAAAGTATTACATATTGTGGAAATATTTCCAATACAATTTCAAAAATAATATCTTCAGCAACATCTGCATTAATTTCATTCAAATCACACAATAATGTTGGTACAAAATTGTTAAATGTAAAAACATAATTTCCTAAATTAAAAAAATCTGGTGTTTAAAAAATTAATTGTCCAAAGTGTAATGCTGTACATATAGGTCAAACACAAAGAAATTTTGAAGTAAGATTTAACGAACATTTAAGAGCATATAGATTAAAACAACCAGATAAGTCAAATTATGCAAAACATCGACTTGAACATACACACTTACTTATACACACCAATGACATTCAAATATTACATATTTGTGATAAAAAACAAAATTTATATTTCCTCGAAGAACTTGAAATAAAAAGACATCTAGCAGATTAACAATTTAAAGTAGTGAATGAACAAATAAATCTTGGAAATTCTCCACTATTAAACTGTTTACTTTGATTGAGTTTTTATTTAATACATAGATAAAACATTATTGTAACATAAGTATATTAAGTTATTGTAAAGATCAGCATGATATAGTTTTTTTCATGGTTTTTATATGTCATTGCACAGTTATACTGATCTTAGAGGGAAACACATCCAGGATAATCCCTTAGGGCTAATAACATCTAGGCTTTAAAATTGTTATGTCTTATTACTTCCATGCTTGGTCTAGCCTTACCTACTTAATCAACATCAGGTACCTAGCTACAAACAAACAAAAAATGTAATTTCAATATGTCAATCTGACGATGCTAGTTTATAGCGAAACAGCTGTAATTGTGATTTTAAACCGAATTTTTTATTAAACTTGGAAGTTGAGTTAAAGCGAAAAGTTTTTTATTATTCTTACTATATTTTTATTATTTAATTTTCTTACTAATTGATTAAATCTAATATTTAAAGATTGCCCAAACGAGATTTGGTTATTGAATTTTTTTATAATTTTATTTTGTTTTAATTTAATAGCGGTTATATGTGTTTTTAATAAATTTAAATCTGTATCATCAGGGTTTCCTGTAATGTATTTTATGGCAGTACCAAGAAAATTAAAAAGTCCTTTCTTTTGTTTTCTAGTTGTCTTATGACGGTCGTCGTTGACATGCTCGAGTAAGTGATTATATTGGGCGCATAGGGAAGAGAGGGGTCCATTTTTATTGGGACTTTTAAAGAAATGTTTTGGGTTAGTATTTAAAGTATCGGCTAATATATCTAGATTTATATGTAAAATATGTCGATGATAATTGGATATTTCTCTGGAGTTTCCCAATTCCAAGGCATAATAACCATTATTCGGAATGTCCTGGATCTTGAAAATATGTCCCAGGGATAGGGTTATCCTGCAAATAAGCTTTGGGTTGTCTTTTTATCAGTCAATTTTCGAATTCTTTTTACAAATTTCAAGTGGGTAGTAGTGTTTTTTAGATTGTTGGTTTTTCCAACGATTTTTGTTTTTTCTTGGACTTTAGGGTGCATGACTAAATAGGGTGCTTGAAGTTTGTGGCGATGTTTTTTCTTGGATACATAAATAGTTTTGGTAAGGTCTATTTTAGGTACAGTTTCCGCATTTTTATTCTGTTCATTTAAATTTTTTTCTCTTTTTGTTTATTATATAAGTCTTTAATAAAAGGTTGTAATTCGTCTTTATGTCTTTGATTATAAGTTTCATATAACGGGAGATCGAAATCAAAGTGGATCTCTTCAGCGTATGGGCCGTAAAGAATTGAAAATGGCTAATAATTGGTAGCAGAGTAAATAGATTGATTGTAAATAAGTACCTACAGCATGAGTGAAAATATCATCAATCGGGTCATTTGAATTTTGTTCCTTTGGGGTTTTAATTTTTTCGGAATGAGTTGAATGGAACCTTTTAACTGGAAAGTTGAAAGAAGAATTATTGACTGTTGTATAATGAATTTCTATTTTATGCATTTTTAAAAACTCTTTAATTATGGAAGAATTAAATTCGGTACCACTGTAGGATACAATTTTTTTGGATAGTTGTGATGAGAAAAATAGTGTCGTAATTTACTTAAAATTGAGATTGATGTTTTATCTGGTATTTTATAGCATTGTCCATACTTTGAAAATAAATACAAGATTGTTAGATATAAATTTTTATTGCAGTGGAATAAATCTACATGCAAAATATCAAAGGGTTTTGTCCAAAAAGCGGTCCTAATTGTGGGAGTTTATAAGGGTGTCTTTCATATTTATTTTTTAGGCAAATTTCACACTTATTGATAAAATTAGAAATAGTTGTTTGCATAGAAGGCCAATAAAATGTATATCTTAAATGTTTATAAGTTTAATATTCCATTATGATTTTCTTTATCGTATTTCTTTACACATTCTATTTGTTTTTGCTCATCTTCAATGTCTTGTAATAGTGTTGTACAAAAAATAGCTTTTACAGTTGATCCTAAATTTTCTCTGAAATAGTCTAAATTCTTGATCTATTTTTATAGCAAACTTTTGGTTTGGTCGAAAAATTTCTCGAAACGCATTAGTTATCTCGGATTGTCAGTTATTTGTTAAATTAATAATACCTTTGTTTATTAAATATTTTATTATAAACTAAATCATAACTATCTGTATCTGTTACAAAAATTATTTGATTAGTAGATAGGTTTATGGGTTCTCCACCAGAAATTAAAATTCCCGTAATAGGGTTTTCGACGGACGTATGTTGAGTACTGTCCGATGATTGATGTTGATCAAATTGTTCTAAAAATTCATCAGCATCAAAAATACTATTAACGTCGGGAGGTTCAGGGCAGTTTGAGATATCTGTTAGTGCATTTATCTGAACTCTAGAGACAGCATCAGCTACGCTGTTTTCCTTACCTAACTTATATTTTACTTCAAAATTATAGTCATCTAATTTAAGTCTCCAACATGCTAGTCTAGAAGTGGGATCCTCAATTTTATAAATCCAAACAAGAGGGTTATGATCTGTTTCAATTAGAAATTTTTGACCATATAAATAAGGACGAAAATGTTTGTCCTTCTCAATGGTGGAATAATTTTGTTCGGCAGAATTTAATGTTCTGGAATAAAAGGCAATTGGACGATTCTCTTGGGATAGTACAGAGCCGATAGATATGTTTGAGGCATCTGTCGTCAGAACAAAAGATTTTGAAAAATCAGGATATTGCAGGGGCATTTACATTTGGGCATTTGTTTACACTTTTCAAAACATTCTAAATAACTTGAATTAGTAGGGTCAATTACTGCTCCTTCTCGGGTACATCTAGAAAATGGGGATGTGATTTTAGCGAAATTTGGAATGAATCTACGATAATAATAAAGTCCTAAAAATGATTTTATCTCTTTCAAAGTTTTTGGTAGTGGGAATTTTTGAATGGCTTCGATTTTGCAAGGATTTGGTTTGATTCCTTCGGTAGTCACTAAGTGACCAAGAAAAGTAACTTCTTTCCTAAGAAATTCCGATTTGTCTAGCTGAATTTTAAGAATATTTTTTCTAAATACTTCGAATATAGCGGCGATATGAACAAGGTGGTTATGAAGAGATTTGGAAAAGATGATTACATCATCCATGTATACAAAACAAGATTTGTATAAGAAAGGCCTTAAAATATTATCCATTAATCGTTCAAATGTGGCTGGGCTGTTTTTAAGTCCCATAGGAAGTTTTATGTATTCAAAATGACCTTGTGGTACAGAAAAGGCAGTTTTCTCAATAGAGTTTGGATGAAGTTCGATTTGATAAAATCCTTGGGCTAAATCTAGAGTTGTGAAATAAGTGGCTTTACCTAAATTATCTAAAATTTCATCAATTTCAGGGATCGGATAATTATCATCTATAGTATTTTCGTTAAGTTTTCGGTAGTCAATTACCATTTGAAATTTTCTCTGGCCAGAAGCATCGGCCTTTTTTGGACCATCCACACGGGGGCGGAATATGGAGATGTAGAGGGTTTAATAATATTATTATCTAACAATTTATTAACCTGTTTGGCAATTTCTTCTTGCATTACTTTAGGGTGTCTATAATTTCTAACATAAATAGGATTTTCGTCACATGTTCTAATTTCATGTTTAACAGCAGTAGTAGAAGTTAAATTTGCTTTTTGTTCATCATAAAATATGTAATAATTTTATCTTTTATTTTAACATTTAAATGATCTGTCCGAATCAGCGAAATATCAAAGTTATTTAAAGAGTTTTTAATTTCATAATTTTCTAAGTTATCTACTTGTACGCGTTTTATCTTAACTCGTGTTTGTAACGTAAACATAACCATTAGTTTATAGATTTTGTGAAATACTTTTTAATTTTATCAAACCTTTTTGACCAAAATTTTTGTGATTATTTTTAAACCTATTTAAATTTTTTTATCTTATGTATTTTTTATAGGCAAGGAAATTTGTGTCTCTTTACTTAAAACAACAATTTGTTATGTAATATTTTTTTAGTCTGATGATAGCCTCTTAACAGACCGAAACTACTTTCTACTGTTTTTACTTGTTATAAAAGCTTGTGACATTGACATTGGTTTTCTCCTTTCTTTATGTTTTATTTCTTAAATTTATATATCCTGGAAAACATATCCTGTGGGAAACATATCAAAGCAGTTATCCATGTTTACAGCGTAGAAAATATTCAGCGTTAGAACACTAAACTTAAAAATTTCTTGTATAACTTTAGCTTATTGTAATGCAAGAGCTGTCTTGAAATAAAAGGCTACACCTGTAAACGCGATTCTCTATATATAACCACGCGAAACATCGTGCGCAACGCAAAGTACATATTACTAAACCAGAAGGAAATGCAGTGTTTCCTAGTCTAATTTTAATTTCTCTGTGTTGACTATTTATTTATTGCAATACAAAATATTTAAAATAAAATGGGCAAGCATTAAGTATGATAGTTGAAAATCGCTGATCTATACTATGTATCAATAACATTGGTAGATCTATCCCAGTTATATTTATGACAAAGTTTATAACGTAAAAATAGCAGAAATGATTTTTTCTACAATAAACACAGAAAACTTCATATTCCGTAAAAGTATGTATTTGAACCAAAAAATTGTACATTTCTTACACATGCACTGAACTGAATATTATTCCACATTGCCATTCCCTTATGTCATACTAAAGAAAATAAATAATAGATAGTTTTAGTATAATGATGCTTACTAAATAAACACGGTTGCTTATATTTTTAGACTCTAGTTAGTAAAAATGTACCTGACATTAAAATTGCAGCTGTGGTACCGTAAATATAAAATTGTTAAAAGTTGAGTGAATAATAATAAAGTTGAATACATATATTTTTAATTTGATCGTAGAAAAAGTATAGTGCGCTACTCCACACGTGGAGTAGCACACGATTGCGACACGAGTGAATGCGTGTGGAATAGATTACTTTCTGGAGTTGTGACATAATAAACTATTTTGTTACTGATCACGTTTAAGGATACAATTTTTTTTTAATATAATCGGAATATTTTTAAACAAAAATCGTGTGATATTTAGTTTTTTAAATCTATTTAAATTCTGTAACACTTAATAGTTATTTTTGTTGACCACTTGATCTTCCTTACTATTATAAGACCATTACCAAATTTTATTTATTCATTTTTTTATTTTGTGGGATGGACTTTGTGTTTCCTTTGAACCTTTTTCATCTTTAAACAAATTACAACTGTTACGTGACTGAATGATTAACTTACATTTTTCATTTTGATACATTTCGTTGTACAGATCCATTAACCCATTAAAAGAAACGACAGAAAATACGAAAATCGATGGTACATTAAACAAAAATTTTCGTAAAAATTACCCTAGAAATATCCATAAAATAATTCAGTAATATAGTCGTGTCTCTATCTAGCAGAAAAATTATTTTCCGGCATCGATAACCCGGCTTGATTCGATGTCTTTTGATGTAAAAACTGTACCCGGAATACATGAATAATTTCACCAGATCGTACAACCTAAAAACGTGTAACTATATGAAAATAGTAGATTATATCACTTGCGTTGAGTCCTTAGTTTGCAGCTGAAGGAAGCTGAGGCTGCAATCAGGACGAAACACAAAAAGAACGTTCTACTCCGTGTAATATATACTATTTTTTCTTCAAGCGTGTAAAAAAACTAAAAATTAAACAAATATATTTACCTACCTTAAACAACAAACTTTAGTTCTTACTGAAATAGCTGACGCCATCTTACTTTTTTTTGACAGTTGTCAAAGTAGTTGGTATTCGCGTATTGGAAAATAATATTAAATAACAATAACGTAACTGTTGTTTAATATATATTTTTTTAATTAGGATAATTGACAAATATTAATTAAATATTTTGTATAAATATTGATCAATAAATCGGTATTATTATTTAAGAAATTTTAAATGAACCTTACTTTATGACGTCATAGGCTCCGCCCATAATTTCCTTTTGCTCCCATGGCGTTTTAAAGACTTTATCTCCCAGTAATCAATAAAGACGTACTTTTACTATGTATATACATGCACATAAAGATGCATGTATATACGTAGTAAAAGTAGACGCTTGAAGAAAAAATGTTTTCAGCCTCTAATAACCAAGAACCTTCCTGTTAAACTGCAAATGAACCCGTGAGAAAGAAACCTATAAATTACGAATCTCATTTTTTTTTATCAAAGATCGATAACGATCTGCTGTTGATCGGGATTATTTGTCTTTGTTTTTTCATTTTTCACTAAAAAAGTTCGAAATTTTTAAATTAACAATTGATTGATTAACAGCACATCTGTCGCTTAGTGTACACGAATAAATTTTAACTGAGTAGAGATTTGTTTTTGCTCTTTTTTTTCAATTCCGTAGGTTGTTTTTAAATTAATAACGCGTCTTGGTGCTCTGAGGCGTTTTATTAATGAAACGTCAGCTTTGGAAATGGCTATAAATTAGTTTCTCATAAATATATATATATGTGTAGGGTGATTTATTAGGAACGTTCAATCTCTGAACTGTTTTGACTAAATAATAATCGAAGACGTAACTGGACAAATGTCTCATGTATAATTTTTAGTTTTGAATAAATTAAATTTTTTGTAAAACTGGATTTTTGTGTAGATAACACCTTTATCCACTAACTTTAAAATCAAACAATGAAAAAAATTTACTTAGTTTTGTTTAATCTTAACCAGGCAGCAGTATGCAAAATAACAATATATTATTGTGTTCTCCTCTTTTTCTGTTTTGGATTTTCAGCATATCTCGTTATAGAATTATCTGTAGTCGTGGTCGACAAATTTCAGCTGCTTTCTTAAGTTCGACATATTTTCAACTGTCAAACCATCACAATTGGGGTAGCACAGTTGGAGTTAATTTCCTCAGCGTAAACCTGTGTAGCAGCTCTTTTGTTAATCAACTTTTAAAAATGGGGGAAAAACATCTAGGCTAGTTTTATAACAATAAAATCAAAATTGCTCAACTCTAATCCATCGGACGTTATTGTTGAAATCGTTTTTATTTTGAATCACTGTCAAGTGAGCTGTTTTTTTTTATAATTGTCAATTTATGCATTTTTCAGTCGATGTAATAATTTTGTATTAGCAATTTTTATGAAGTAAAATAAATAAAAACCACTTTAAAAACCAAACAGGTTATGGGCCCAGGTGCCGCCGAATAGTTAGGAGTAAAAAGTTGCTGTTGTGAAGGTTCCTTGTGTGTGTGTCACAGTTCAAATTCAAGTTCTCAACGTTCGTCGTGGGAAAAGAAAGCAACATGGCCGACAAAATCGATATTGCTAATATAACGAAGTTTAATTGAACAAACTATCCCCAGTGGAAGTTCCAGGTGAAATGCGCTTTAAAGGCAAAAGGAATTTTTGATATTGTGGATGGTTCTACGCCGAAGCCAAATGCCACTCAAGCTCAAGCTTGGCCACTTGGCTGAAGAAAGATGCTTAAGCTATGTTTGTGATCACCGCGGCAATGAATCTAAGGCAAATAACATTGGTGGAGAACTGTGAGTCGTCTCAAGAAATTGTTGCTAAACTCGATTCGATTTTTCAAATGAAGACTGAAACGAACAAAATGTTAGTACATGAAAGGTTCGCACAGTATAAAATGGATCCGAATGATAACGTGGCGCAGCACATTGCAAAGGTAGAAAATCTAGCGAAGCAAATCAAAGAAGCTGGAGAAACGATTAGTGACGCTGCAATTATGACAAAGATTTTAAATACTTTGCCCCAAAAGTTTCGAAATGTACGACAAGCGTGGCTTTCGCTTGACGAAGCAAAACAAACGATAACAAATCTAACTGCACGTTTGATCGATGAGGAGACCAGTCTAACGTTGTTCGAGGAAACTGAAACCGCCCTGGCTTCAGTCAGCATGAAATCAGATTACCAGTCTAACGTTGTTCGAGGAAACTGAAACCGCCCTGGCTTCAGTCAGCATGAAATCAGATTCAAGAAATGCGTGTGCGATATTCAAAGGAAAAGGTGTTGTCTGTTATAATTGTCGTAATTGTCATATTTCATCGGTGGTCACATTAACATCGGTTCGCTATGCGAAATGGTTTCGAAAGGTCTCATCAATGGGGTAAACCTAAATGACAAAAAAAATTTTTTCTGTGAAGCTTGCTGCTACGGTGTAAACAACATAAACTATCTTTTAAGAAGAAATTTCATGTTAAGATGCAAGTAGGTGAAATAATCTATAGTGACGTCTGTGGCCCGATGTCAACATCGTCAGTGCAAGGCGCAAGATATTTTGTTACTTTTAAAGATGAGAATAGTGGGTACCGTGTTGCATATTTTATTAAGCACAAGACAGATGTGCTGGATTGTTTTAAAGCTTTCAATGCGAAGGTTAAAAACAAATTCAATCGTTCGATAAAAGTATAATGGCACTGAATACACAAATGGTAATTGAAAGAAGAAGGGATAGAGTTCGAAAGTACGGCTCTGTATACACCCGAGCAGATTGGGAGGTCAGAAAGCGACAATCGAACAATCGAAAGTGCACAGTGCATGTTGTAAAATTCGGGTGCACAGCGCTACCTCTGGACAGAAGCAGTAAACACGGCTGTGTACCTACTAAATCGAATGCCGACGAGTCAAACTCCGAACTCTACACCCTATGAGCTATAGTATGGACAAAAGCCAATCCTGGATCACGTAAAAATCTTTGGTTGCGAAGCTTTTGCACATATACCTGACCAGAAAAGAACGAAGTTAGATGCGAAAAGATGAAAACTAACCTTTGTTGGGTACGATAAAAATTCAACGAATTATCGCTTATTTGATCCAAGCACTCAGAAAATCGTAATATCGAGAAATGTTTTGTTTAATGAAAACACGAGAGGGCTTGAATTACATAGAAAAATTAGTGACGAAAACACTGTTCGAATTACTATCTTAAGCATAGACAATCAGAGCGCTATCCGATAAATAAAGAACCCACAATTTCACAACAGGACGAAACATATCAATTTCAGGTATAATTTCATTAGAGAAAGATATGAAGAAGGAGACATCGTTCCCGAATATATCCATACTTCACATCAGGAAGCAGACATATTTACGAAGGCCCTGCCGAAGACTGCATTTGAAGCTCTTCGAAAGAAGATAGGTGTGAGTGAAGTGGAGTGAAGAAAAAGGTCAGAGTTCAGTGCATTTAAAAAGTGAGAGTGTTAAATTCGTTTTTATTTTGAATCAAGGTCAAGTGAGCTGTTTTTTATATTTGTCAATTTATTCATTTTTCAGTCGATGTCATAATTTTGTATTAGCAATTTTTATAAAGTAAAATAAATAGAAACCAGTTTAAAAACCAAACAGTTATCTTATAAATTAATTTGTTCACTTATAATATAACTTTTATAAAATAACTTTTTTTTAAATATTAGTGCCCAAAAGAAAACTTCCAGGAATAATTTAAGCTTGCGTGGTATTTGGTCAGAAAATTTCACACCATAATTTGAAAAATAATTATTAATTCACGTCTGTCACAAATCCTCATAATTACTAGTTTAAACGTCTGCACCATAGAGAAATGTATAATATTTTTACTTCTTTCTAATCTATTATTATTTTTCTTAGCCCGTGTTTCAGCGTTCTGTCGTCTTAGCTGTCAAAAAATTTTCTGTAGTAATATCACAAGAGAGTGAGAATAAATTGAAAATAATTCAAGAGATTTTATAAAACTTGTTGCCAGGCAATAGACACGAGAGCCCGAAGGGCTCGAAAAGCTATTGCCAGATGGCAACAAGTTTGAGAAAATGCCTGGAGAATTATTATCTAATTTATCGAACTCTCGTGTGGTATTCGATAGATTATTTTTTGACGTTACAATCAAAATCACTTTTGAGGTTTTTTATTTTTATTTCAACACATTTATATCACTCGACTCAATAATATAAAATTTATGACAGAAAATATCAAAAAAATATCAAAAAAAATTATCAAGAAAATACGTTGTCATTTGGTTGTCATTCAATAAGAACAATGTACATTGAATTATTCTCGCTGGAATAATTTAAGTAGATTATTCCCACTATACTAATGTTTTGATTTGCTAGAACGTATATGAATTACTAAAATTGAAAATGTCTATTGGTTTCGAGAAACGTCAAAAAATAATCACTTAAATATCATGGCACCACGAAAGAATTTCCAGAAATTCTTTAAATTGCCATGGTAACGAGTCAAAATTAAAACATTTTATCGGGTAAAATGTAGATATGTAAAATTTTAATTAAAAATGTGAGAGACACCTTTTTGTATAAGCCCTTCATAGTTATAAAAGTAATTTTCCATATTTAAACATAAACTATTTTTAGTACTTGCATTTCTAATGATTTCTCTATATTGGTCTAGAATATAAACGTTTTGGTGTTTTTTGAGTCTTCTGAGTCCAAAAAACTGTGTCCAGCGACTGGAAATTTGTGCTTAACTATTTTGAAAATATTAATTAGAAGCAAGTATTGATAAAGACAGAAGTAGATATACTAAGAGAGCCTCACTACAAATATAGGGAAATCAATGTGTTAGAGAGAGACATATAGGGAAATCAATGTGTTTGAGCGAGACAACCGATGTGTATTGTGGGTTGCCTGGAATATAGGATGAGAGAGAAAGTGTCGCCATCTCCCTGTCGTTAGCCACGGTAATGTAGATCGGAGTGCATCCCCTATCGACCGCTAGGTGCTGACCGCCATTTTTAGTCCATTTTTGGTCCCCGGGGTGGTGAACGAGACATATCAGGCCTCCAGCGTGACGTCATTCCAACGGTTGGATCGATGTGGGTTGTCTGAGAGTGTCGCCATCTCCCTGCCGTTAGCCACGGTAATGTAGATCGGAGTGCATCCCCTATCAACCGCTAGGTGCTGACCGCCATTTTTAATCCAAAAAGGCCTCCAGCGTGACGTCACGCGGCATGCAGCGTGACGTCACGCGGCATGCCAGCGTAACGTCATTCGGCATGCGTCATTCGGTTCTCGGCATGCAGCGTCACAACGGTTCGGGCCAAAAGGCATATCATCGCGATCACCATTCAATTCTTATGGACCACCAACGACAAAAGGTGACGTCACATACAAGTCAAAAAAGGCATTACCAGCGAGAGAGCCGAAGTAGCGAAGCTACTGAATCCGCCCTTTGCGCATAATTTTCAATAGTGGATATATGAAAAAGACGCGTTTAGGTATACTGCACTCAATGCCTTTTGGACACTAGCAAATTATCGATAAAAATGTTAAAATGATTTACAAACGTCGATAAGAAAAACCACAATCAAAAAATAATTGTTTCTGGAGCGGAAATGATGTTATCTACAGCAGAGGATGTACATCAACCGCAACCAGAATGTGTATACAGAGTATAACAAAAAAGTCGCAAGAATGTAATGCTCTACAAGGCAGAGCCTTGATGGAGGGGGACGCTTATATATGGTAATATTAACAAAGTTGAGGATTAGTCTTTTTGGTAAATTAAATAAAGACGTTTATGAATAAAAAAGTAGGGTTATGAATCAAAATCGTTACTTGTTGGATAAGAAGAAAGAAAAGACCAATTCCCATATCAACTGGATACCTAAAGAGGTAGCTTATGTCTTTAGACAAATACCACAAATAACGTATCCATTAAGACGTATTCAACCGACACCATGCCCACCAAAACAGAAGAAGACATGAAAAATGAAGTCAATAATGTTTTCACAATGACATGCATAATATTAGTATCTATTTTTGTTTTAATTTTAAAAATTATCTTAAAAATTGTAAGACGGAAATTTCAATCTTCATGTAATATAAAAGTTGATGAATAAACAAACTGTTTTATTTTTAAGCGAGAATGATAAGGTAAAAAATACACACTTGTGGTTATAAGGTTTATTTATTTATCATTATAATTAAATTGATTGTACTAACCCTTACTTTTTGAAAGTCCATCTTATTAAGAATAATGAAAAACTCTTCGTTTTACCAAAACTTCCAATATTTATTAAAAAATTGCTTTTTTAACTATAATGACAGCCGTTTCGCTAGACTTAGCATCGTCAGATTGACATATTGAAGTTACATTTTGTTTGTTTGTAGCTAGGTACCTGATGTTTAGGTAGTTATAAGGCTAGACCAAGTATGGAAGTAATAAGACATAACAATATTAAAGCCTAGATGTTAAGAGCCCTAAGGGATTATCCTGGATGTACTTCCCTCTAAGATCAGTATAACTGTGCAATGATATAGAAAAACCAGGAAAAAACTATATCATGCTGATCTTTACAATAACTTAATATATTTGTGTTACAATTACGTCTTATCTATGTATAAAATGAAGACTCAATCAAAGCAAACACTTTAAAAGTGGAGAACTTCCCAGATTTATTTGTTCATTAACAACTTTAAATTGTGGATCTGCTAGATGTCTTTTTATTTCAAGTTCTTCAAGGAAATCTAAATTTTGTTTTTTATTACAAGTGTGTAGTATTTGGATGTCATTGATGTGTAAGAGTGAGGTTGGATGTTCAAGTAGGTGTTTTGCATAATTTGACTTATCTGGTTGTTTTAATCTATATGCTCTTAAATGTTCGTTAAATCTTACTTCAAAATTTCTTTGTGTTTGACCTATATATACAGCATTACACTTTGGACAATTAATTTTGTAAACACCAGATTTTTTTTAATTTAGGTAATTTTGTTTTTACATTTAACAATTTTGTACCAATATTATTTTGTGTTTTAAATGATATTAATGCTGATGTTGCCGAAGATATTATTTTTGAAATTTTATTGGAAATAGTTCCACAATATGTAATATTTTTATAACTTTTAATTTCTTTAGTTTGTTTAGGAAATATTAGGTTTAGTGACACTTTCTGTTCTTTCTTATTAATTAGTGTATTTATTAAATGAATTGGGTAGCCATTAGATGTAGCTATTTGTTTTATGATATCAATTTCTTTATCATTTAAAACACAAAATAATATTGGTACAAAATTGTTAAATGTAAAAACAAAATTACCTAAATTAAAAAAATCTGGTGTTTACAAAATTAATTGTCCAAAGTGTAATGCTGTATATATAGGTCAAACACAAAGAAATTTTGAAGTAAGATTTAACGAACATTTAAGAGCATATAGATTAAAACAACCAGATAAGTCAAATTATGCAAAACACCTACTTGAACATCCAACCTCACTCTTACACATCAATGACATCCAAATACTACACACTTGTAATAAAAACAAAATTTAGATTTCCTTGAAGAACTTGAAATAAAAAGACATCTAGCAGATCCACAATTTAAAGTTGTTAATGAACAAATAAATCTGGGAAGTTCTCCACTTTTAAAGTGTTTGCTTTGATTGAGTCTTCATTTTATACATAGATAAGACGTAATTGTAACACAAATATATTAAGTTATTGTAAAGATCAGCATGATATAGTTTTTTCCTGGTTTTTCTATATCATTGCACAGTTATACTGATCTTAGAGGGAAGTACATCCAGGATAATCCCTTAGTGCTCATAACATCTAGGCTTTAATATTGTTATGTCTTATTACTTCCATACTTGGTCTAGCCTTATAACTACCTAAACATCAGGTACCTAGCTACAAACAAACAAAATGTAACTTCAATATGTCAATCTGACGATGCTAAGTCTAGCGAAACGGCTGTCATTATAGTTAAAAAAGCAATTTTTTAATAAATATTGGAAGTTTTGGTAAAACGAAGAGTTTTTCATTATTCTTAATATCATTATAATGGTAATATAACATTCGAAAACCACTGACTTAGATGTTGTACGTTTCGTTCGGTACACATATATGGTCCAGATAGGGCATGGCAAGGGTTCGGATCTTGGGTAAAGTTTCCAGTTTCACAAGAGGTGCTATCAAATTTGGTAACATCAATAATGTGTGGAAAAACACTGAAAACGTGGCATTTCTTGAGAAGAAATTCTGCTTTTTGTTGTCCTCGAACGTAAATGTAGTCTGCAGCATACAATAGCTTGCTTTCCAATATTTCATTTACTTTACAATATTCCACATCTCCTGAAGAGTATCTAATTCCATGCACATTCTTTTCCAAATAAGATGCAGTCTTTTTATCAGCGCTACTTAATGTGGAATACGGTTGTGGAGGTAAAAATATGTAATGTGAACGTTTAAAACCAATTTCTATGGTGAGTTCTTTGACAATGAATTGTTCGTCTACGACAAAGCCTTGAATGTCTACAAAAGCTACTCTCATGTTGACTACAGCTTGAACACTTACTCTAATCAACGTCTAGTTTAAACTTTTAACAATTTCTGTGAGGGGAAAGTATTCCATCACGCAGTCGTGAATGATGATGCAATAGACTTTGGTATTTTCAGGAAAACCTATGTTTGCTTCAATATCAAGTTTCACATCGACTGTGGACGCCTTCATGCTTTCCTCCTGTTTAGAACAATCGATAATGAATAATGCTCGTTTCTTGAAAGAAGAATAATCCAGCAGAGGGTGCTTCTGTGTGGAATTGGTGTATTTGGAATAGAATTCGGTATAGTTAAAATATGCTTCATTATAATCAGTTTTACCAAAATCCAATTTCATTCTTTCATTAGGCCAATAATCACCATTAAGTGACAGTCTCACACTTTGTACGTCGGCATTGTCAAATAAAGTGGGATCAGCTGTACTCGAGTTTCGTTTATCTGTTTGAAAGAAAACAATAACAAAACGAGGTCTTTCAACTGAAGTACTAGTTTTAACAGCCCAAACTTCATGTCTTGTACCTTTAGTAATTGAGGGTAATTCGTGTAACTCCCACTTCCTAAATGGAATAACTATAGGACGATCTTTTTGAATAGATTGCATGAGATTTATCTTGATATCATCATTTGGAAAGATATGCTTAATTTTTAGTTCAATACTTGTAATGTTAATTTTAGCAGTTGTACTAGAAGGCGTACCAGACTTTTCCGTAATGTATATGCAATCATTATCATTTCGTGCTCGAACTAGTCGTATTGTTTGTCGGCCACATGTAATCATGGGATAATCGTTGAAAATGTTAAAAATATGTTTGAGAGGTATAAGAAGATTGAAGGACTTGTCACCAACATTCATAATAGGATCTTTCGGGTAATTCCAACCGGCTATAGCCATATGAATGGAATCTTCTTGACTATAACAAGTCATAGCACGTACGGCACTCACGATTCCGGGATCCCGAACTGTTTCCATTTCCCTGGCACTTTGACTGTACGTACATGAATCGAATAGAAAGGCTCCAAAATTATTTGCTAATTTTACGTCACCAGTTCCGTTTGTTTCAAGTGACCCCTCAATACACAACAAAGTTTCACTCATTGCAAAAAACGAATCAACTTGATTAATGCTAAACTCCACAATGTCACTGCAATTGAATGATTTTATAAATGGAGCATAGGTTCGGTATTCAGCTTTTCGAATTGATTCGTCGAACAGCGGCTTACGGTAGATATCAAACATCGAAGGCAACATGTTATCATCTTGACGAAGGCGTTTATTTCCATACATGGTTGTCATTTCAATTTAAAACCCAACGATTGCAGAACTAATTTGTTTGCGAACGTAAGTTGTTTCAGCTTTGAGGATTGCTTAGCTAATGATGTTTGAACCTTTGCAGACTGATTCTTATGATTCATTATGAGTCCCATCTACGAGCTCTAAGCTCCAATTTCAACGTACTCGATTCGCCTCTAAAGTTTACAGGTCGACCGTCTTGATCTAAGGCAACGACAGTAATGTTGGTTATTTCACGTTGTGGTATAACAGGTAAGTAGATTAAATTATGAGGAATTTCGTCAATGGAATATCCCGGATCTACTTGTATGACGAATTCGTAGATAGTATGAGCAGGTCTGTTTGCATCGAAGGCTCCAGTGGTAATGTTACAATCGAAGCGAATACTGGATACTTTAATGATTTTGACGGGAAGATCTGAAGAGTGCAATTTGTTTGCAACTAGTATTTTCGGTGAAAATCCCAATATTTTCCCAAGACTATCGGTTTGCGTAAAGGATATTTTGTATTTACTGAAAATTTCACATTTCAACGTATTATGATTGGGTTTTAGTGAAAATATACTCTCCGGTCTAGTTGAATTGCTTGCACCCAATTTTTCAATGATAAACGCTTCAAGATCTGCAATTTCATAACATCCTGTGGGAAAATCAAAACTTTGAAGCTTCTCATTAGCATCGTAGTAGTAAAACGAACAATTTTCAATATTTGGTATACTGTGATACGTATGAAAAGATCGCAGAGCTATTTCATAAGTATTATTTGGATCGAGCACAATAGGAGTAGGAGGTTGAAAGGTAAACACGTGATTGGTGCTGTTAACTCTCAGCAACTGTGACATGATGACTAATGAAATTCGAGACAAGTTAGAATTTTAATATCATTTTTTATATTGTTTGT
Organism: Ophraella communa; assembly: GCA_035357415.1. NCBI lineage: Eukaryota > Metazoa > Arthropoda > Insecta > Coleoptera > Chrysomelidae > Ophraella > Ophraella communa. The sequence continues at coordinate 26,666,194 of CM068981.1, forward strand.
TTACAAAGAAAACAATTAGCTTGAGAGGTAGGAGGTCCATCCCAATGCGTGGTCCAGTCGGGTCGGTTGTAATGAACGAAACATGGTAGACGTGTTTGCAACTCAAAATTTCCTTTATATTTTTCGGGAAGTTTATGCCATATATCGAGCAATTCCGTAGGTCTTACACATTTTATCAGATGTTCAATGGGAAATTGTTTTAGTTCTTCGGTAGTAAAACTACTCAATGCTTTACCATGGTGGATATGTTGTAGTAATAGTTCCATTATTGTTGTAGAAATTTTAAACACAAATGACCACAATTGATTTGATCGTAGTTTTGATATTGAGTATTGTTATAAAAAATTTGTGTACCGTCGAGATATTTAACAAGTTCTTTCGGTGGTTTCAAGTTACCAAATGAATCAAAATACTCTACATTTTTGTTTATCTTTCGATAAGCTACCCAATGACTTCCGCTATTCTTAGAGGTATCCAAATTAACTATTGCACATTCTTGTCGTCGAGGTCCGTTTTTGGGGAGAGTATCTCGCATGAAAACTCCTCGAAAATGGGGTATTTTAAGCAATTTAGCGTAATGGCTTATGTCAAAGTCGGATAGTGCGTGATTGGGTAGCGTTATTAGTTTTTTTGATGTTTTTTCAAATACAATTCGAAACCGCCTTTTGGATACTTTTTCAGATATAAACCAGATCCTACACGTTCCATAGCCATATTATGACGTATGTCTTCTTCCAATTTCTTTTGTGCATGCTTGGCATCAATGACGGTTTTGGCAATCCCAGCAGCACCTCCTGACAGAGCTCCAAGTGCTGAGAGACCAGCAAACAAAGGAATAAGTGGTAGGAAACCTCCGGATTTCGGTATAGGTAATACTCGAGGAACATCAACTGCATTTTTACCACCAAATTCTCTAATAAGCGCTTTGGCTGCTCGTAAGGCAAATGTTGCGGTGTCTTTTAAAGATGTTCCTGTTTTCATGGACTTTCCCACCTTCAAAACTACATCTCGATGAAAAGAATGACGACGACGACGACATCCCATTCCTAGCTTTCTTTTTACCTTCATGCCACCTGTCACAATAAATGCAGCAGCTTTTTCTCCAAAAGATGCGTCTTTTGATTTGACACGTTCCCACGCCTTGTCTTCAAGTATCTGATCTGCTTTGTGTCCTTCTTCGAGAGACTTATTTTGCCAATAAGCAATGTCGTGCTCTTTACATGCAGAGTCTAAAGGGTTAATGCCTGAATCACCGCGTGCAATTCGTTTTATTAGTTTGGTTCCGGCTGCAAAATAACACTTTTAGTAAATTACATATCAGATTAAAATAATAACTTACGTCCACAGTACTGATAGTTGGGTAAGTGAAGTTCAATAGGTAGTTTATTGATGAGAGAATTTAAAAGACCTTCTCCTTCAAACACCAACATTAAGAATGATATGCATAAGTAGCATCACATCTGTATTTATAGAGTAACATCAAGAAAAAGCGATACACATGATGAAGATCGTTCAACAAAAACAGACGATACCCATCGAAAATTTAGATTTTACTTCAACAGCATCGATTGGCAAACATGGTAAATTGTTGCCAAATTCCTTTCGTGCTATTATATGTGGACCCAGTGGGTGTGGAAAAACGAATGCCATGCTAGCACTTCTATTCAATTCAAATGGTGCGAAATTCAAAAACGTTTATGTTTATTCAAAATCGTTATTCCAACCGAAGTATCAATTGCTGCAAGAAGTATTGGCACAAGTCAAGGGCGTTGGTTATTTTCCATTTAAAGACAACGAGGAAATAATTAGTCCAGATAAAGCTCGACCGAATTCGATCTTTTTATTCGATGACGTAGCTTGTGACGGGCAGCAGAAAATTCGAGAGTATTACTCTATGTGTAGACATAAGGACATCGATGCTGCATATCTTTGTCAAACATACTCAAAAATACCGAAACAACTTATACGCGACAATTGTAATGTAATTATGTTATTCAAACAAGATGAGGTGAACTTGAAACATATCTTTGATGAACACGTATCTCCAGACATGACATTTGACGTATTTAAAAATATGTGTTCAAAGTGCTGGTCTAATGATCGCTATGGTACTTTGGTAATTATGAAGGATTTCCCACTTAACGATGGTAGATATCGCAAAGGATTCGATAAATATATAACATTGTAAGCTATGTCTTTAGTCTAATACAATATGGCTGATGATAAGGGTCTTGCTGTCGCATTACGTAAGAAAAAAGTGTCTGAACTTGCTAGATCGATTCGCAAAAAATATTTGGCGTTGAAATTGGGTAAATCAGAGCAAGATGAGTCTCTTAATAAACTATTCAAACCAATATCTACACCACTTAGGGCGATCGTAGAATCTTCAAAGACATTACAAAAAACCATTACGAATTTAAGTCCAAAAGTGGAGAAAGAAGAAAAGCATGAAGAATCTGAAGATGATGTGTTTCCACCTTTTCTCGAAACGGAACCAATAGCTGAAACCGATGAAGCAGGTAATGTTCCAATGCCAGATTCTCCAGAAATAACACGTCCTGACGTTACACAAGAATCTATCGATTTGTATTTAGAACAATACCCCGAAATTAGTCGATCGTTTATTGAAGATTTTTTTCAAGACAATGCAAGAATCGATAAAATTTATGGTCCTATCTACAATGAAGATCTCGGTTGGGGTTTAGGTGAGCGAAGAATTGGGTTTGATACCAAAACTGGTAATATCAAAATACTACAAGAACGAGACAAACAAGGTGGATACTTGACTGGAACACCAGGCTTATACCAACTTTTATTCTATACCGACCCCGAAGGGTATACCCCACAGGATTTGGAGGCATATAAAACACTTTTAGAGCATACTAAAGTTCACCGAAATACGCTAAACCATCTTAAGAGTTCATCCACTTTCAAATATCGTGAAATCATCAGACCCATGTTTAGAACGGAATCGTATCCGAGTGGATCGAAACGTCGCCCCTCTACTCGAACACAACAGCTCCTAACAGATCGTCTAAAACAAATTAAATCTCCAAATAGTGGTGGAAACGTTTCTCGCTTTTTGACATACAATGAAAAACCTATGGAATATATTTATTGGGATGATCCCAATGAATTGGTGGATCGTTTGAAGTTGTTGATTGCTTCAAAAGAAGCAGGTAATACGTCGCACGACAACGAAATAGTCGCAATTGTTAATGAGCTCAAGGAAGCTAATATAATAGAATAACAAGAGGAGAATCTTGTTCATTTCAATTATGTCTATTGATAAATTCGGACATAGATATAAAAAAACACCGTATACGCGTTTACCAACAAAAATCACGTTTCCTCATACACCTGAAGGGAATATCGATATTGAAAATGTGAAAATTTGTAATGTTGGCGACCCGTCGAAGTATAGTGATGCTGCAACAAAAAAATATGTCGATTTGCAAGTGAATGAGTTGCGTACTACTATTAACTCAACAGAAATTCACGCATATGGTGAGGTGTTACAGGAGCATGACAAAAATATAAAGAATTTAGCAGTAGGATTGAACGAAATAAAAAACATAAAAATTCCCTTATTACAGTCACATATTGAAACCTTACAAAATAAAATTAAAGAAATTGATGTATTTATTTCACGAAATCCCCCCATAGCAGGTAAAGATATGGCTACGAAGAAATACGTTGATGATGCAATCAGCACATCAAAAAATTTTATTCGAAAGGAATTCCAAAAAGTAGACAATAAAATATTTGGTGATATTACAAATAATAAAAGCATGATTGAAGGAAGTATACACGATTTACAAAAAGATGTTGCTGAAAACACTAAAACCATATCTGACTTGCGAAATAAGATTACGGGTGTTGTCAAAATTATTTAACTAGTCGCAACACATAAAATCATCATCATATAGCATTATGACGTCTAAAGAGAAAATTCAACTTGTAGACGAGCTCCACAAACCGATACCGAGAATGTATCCACGAAGACGTACTATAATCAAGGGTTTAGATGATTTATGGCAAATGGATTTGGCTGAAATGCGTCCTTACGCACATCAAAATAAAGGATTTAAATTGATACTTGTCGTTATAGATTGTTTTTCAAAATTTGTTTGGACACGTCCCCTAAAGACAAAGACCGGTGAGGAAATTACTCAATCATTTTCTGACATACTCACTTGACAACGAGTTCCGAAAAATCTACAGTCCGATCAGGGAACGGAATTTTAGAACAACAAGTTTCAAAATTTAATGAAGAAACATGGTATAAATCATTATAGCGTGTTTAGTACGATGAAGGCTTCCATGGCTGAGCGTGTTATACGAACGTTGAAATCAAAATTGTACAAGATGTTTAGTTTAAATGGTTCCTACAAGTGGTTAGACATTTTACCTGCCATTACTCAAGAATACAACAATACAAAGCATTCAACAACTGGATATAAACCATCTCAAGTCAACAAATCAAACGAAAAATACATTTTGAATAAAACCTATAGTCATTTAAAGATAGCTGGTCCACGAAAATTCAAAGTTGGTGACATTGTTCGCATATCCAAGGCTAAACATGTATTTGAAAAAGGTTATACACCTAATTGGACTACAGAACTATTTAAAATCGTTAAAGTTAAAATTACCAATCCTGCTACGTATTTACTTGAAGATATGCAAGGCACACCAATAAGCGGTTGCTTTTATGATGAAGAACTACAAAAACATCGAATCCAGACATTTATTTGGTTGAAAAAATACTTAGGCGAAAAGGTAATAAAATGTACGTGAAATGGTTAGGTCTAGACAAAAAGCATAACAGCTGGATTGATGGTGTAGATGTTTTGTAAAACTACTTTTTGCTTCGCTGCGTATGAATACAGTTTAGGGAAAGGGTAATTGTATAAATAACGTACTCAAGCTCAATAAACCTCAATCATCATGAGTTCTCAAGAAAGTTACAGTAGTAGTAGTGAGTCAATGGAATATAGTTGGGAGTTAGATCGAATTTGTGAAAAATATGAAATGGCTGCCAAAGAGGAGATATATTACTTGTTGTCCAGATCATATCTCGTAAGCACATATCAAATTCAGTGTGGTATAAGTCCAGCAAGAAGCTTTAGTTCAGCCGTTATTTTATCACGTTGGAATAAATTTGAGAAAATATCTTTTAGCACCTTTGAATGGGCAAAGCTAATTGATATATTCCGATATAATACCTTTATTAACGATCCAGCAATGCCAGAATTGTATGATGAATACGAGCCCCAGGAAATTCGATGTGGAGACTATTGTCAAGTTAGACAATTAATGTACGATGATATGAAATTTTTGGACATTAGCAAGCATGGTATTACATTTGAATTTACTCAAGAAGATGTCTCGCAAATACTTCAAGTTGATCAGTGCCTCCTTTCACATCAGTTGGCATATTTAGACTCTTTAAATTTTTGTGATTATTATAGAAATTTAATAGATATCATTATAAATTTTTCTTCAAACAATGATCATACGAATAAATTAGAATTGTTGTTTGCTTTTTTGGATTCTAGTAATAGAATATTGTCAGTTGCTCTAAGGGAATATGTTTACTTTTATAAACATAAAGTTGTAAATGATTTAGAATTTTAATAAAACGATTATAATTAATGTGTCTGTTCTTTATTTAGAAAATACAAAATAGTGATAGGTACAAAATAAAAAAAAAAACAATATAAAACATAATATAATTAGAAAATAATATAAAGAAACAATACAGTTAATAATATAAAAAAACAATACAGTTAATAATATAAAGAAACAATGTAAAATACAGTTAATAATATAATAAGAAAAAATAATATAATAAGAGAGAGGATATTTTGTGTATTTAATTAAAAAGCATTATTCTAAAATGCTATAATGTCCCCATGGTAGTGTTTCGAATGATCCCGGTATTAAATATCTTTTATCATCTTCCGGACTTAGAGATATTTTAGATTGTTCAACACTAAAAACTTTATGTGCATATGATCGAATACAACGTTGAGTCACAGATTGTGTTGTAAATTTTCTTAAACATTCAACATAGTCATTAAAAGTAATTTTATTTCTAACAATATTATATTTAACCCCTTTTGATTTTTTACCACTTTCCCACCCTGAACTTTATAGCTATACATTTTTGATCGGAGCCCCACAAAATGCGTCATTGGAACACCATTTGTCTCATCTTTCATTAAGCCCAAAACTTTTTTATTTGCTAAAGGAATTCCGTAAATATTATTTTCAGGATAATCTGACGTATCAAATTTATTAATGTTTGATTTTATAACTTCTTCGTACGCATTGTTACAGTGTAATTCATAAACAAAGCTATCTGTATCCATATACATTAGTTTACAACGATCTATACCCATTTCTGGTAACATAAAATCATAATGAAAGTCGTACATGCAAATTTTGGAGAGATCTAGAATTACCATACCAATATACAAGGGTTTATTGAAAACTAGTTCAGTCTTTTTTAATTCAATAGCCATAAAGTCTTCATCGAAAATCGTGCGACTATGAAATCTAAAACTTGATATTAAATTTTTAGCTCCATAGCGACCCTCCCATTTGTTTACCAACTTAACAATACGATGTTTTCGAATGTTTTGCATTGTTTTTCCGAAAACCGCATTATTCATTAATTTATATAAATTTTTAAGAAACGGTGTTGTAGCTGCTGTTCTTAATCGTGTATTTAACTCGATGTAGGGCTTTAACCAAGGAGATTGTCTAAATTTTAATACTTTATGAATTTTTTTAACAATTATACCATGCCGAATTGCTTGCTTTAGATTACGATAATGTATGATGTATTCTTTTTTATCATATAGGGTAGTCAATAATTTAGGTAATTTAGATCCGGGAGGTATGTGATGTTCAGCGGCAAAGGGAAAATCTTTATGTAGATCATGAAGCTCTCGGGGGTACTCCAAGTCTACTTGTAAAATAAATCCTTTGGCAGCATTATCGGGAATACTTAGTACATCTATATTAGTATCGTCTACCCATTCGAATTCTCCAGAAGGTAGAGGCTCGCACATAGCCCAACCGTATAAATTATTAACATCCAAATACATTAAATATTTATCTGGTTTGCTAGGATCATATTCATGCATGTATTTGTTATTGGCTTCAGAATACCTACCGCTGCACACAGATATACCTCCACGAATCCCATTTTCTATAAACATTATCATATCTATATCCCATAACAATCCCAATCTACATTGAGTAAATTTTAGCATGCAATCCCACGTGTAACCAGGCATAGTATAATACCAAGCTGGATCTAAACCATAAGTTAATCTACAATTATTTCTAAAATTTTCAAAAACGTCAGTCAAAAGTAAAACATCTGTTTTAAGGTAAATATCTGAATATTCACCTAAATTTTTAATTTCAAATGTATTCCAAACTTTCTGAGCATGCTCATACTTTTCAAGAGTAATATTTTCATCGTTTAATTTATTATAAAATGATTCTATTGGTGGCAAAGATGTTTCTTTTAACCGTTCAAAAGAGTTTATATAATCGTAACAAAATACTCCCTTTTTAGTTAATAATCGAAATTTTTCATCATTTAAATGAGAAAACTCTTTTTTGGAAATTTTAAAATCGTTAGGACTTAAAGCATTTACTAATTCATCCAAAGATGTACCCATAAATCTATATGAATCTATAAATCTAAATTTTATGTTGGTATCAACGTCAGCTAAAGTGAAAGAAATATATTTTTCTTTATTAATGGGAAGGACGGTCAGGCTACCTTTATCTTTTAAGGAAGTAATAATGAAATGTGAATCATAACCGGATAAATTGTGGAAAATTATTGGAACAACAAATTGTTTTTTAAAATTTAAATTGCATTTCTGATGTGCAAATCCCCTAAATTCCCCAGTGAAATGATCATGATCTCTGACAATCACATCTTTTTGAGCAAAAGATTTTTCACAAATATGACAAATGGTTTTCTTATGATTTTTTAAAGGTACTATCATAGGAATAATATTTTTTATTTTTGACTCAATTAATTTAGCAACGTCCGACATTTAATTTGCAAACCAATCCATGCAATTTGAACCACGATAGCTATCGAAAAAAGAAAGGTTATTATCATAAGAACATTGTACGTAGTAGGCAGCACTATACGCTTTATGCTTTTGATATTTTAAAGTTTTTATTTTTACATTTTTATCTGTAAAATCTTCTAAAATACATTCAAAATCTGCAGTTATAACAAAAGGAGTAGTTTGTTTATACACAAAATTTCTAAATTCCAAATGGCTATAGTCAGGTAAACTAATTTTATATTTATTCACTTTACTACATAATTTTTCATGTTCAATTAATTTTTTTTCTACTTGAAAGTAATTTAAACATCTATCACAAATAAATTTTTTACCATTATGTTTGTTTATGTCTCTTGACAAAAGTCTTGACAGATCTTTAATCCAAATATAATGATATTTAATATCTTCTTCTTCTTCTTCTTCCATATAAGGAGGAGCTTCGTAATCATTTAATTTAGGGTAATATTTATTTTGGATTAAAAGCAAATTAACGTGAGTTTCTAATTTATTTTTTGTTAATAATGCTGGCACTACTGAATAAAATTTTTTATTTTTAACCTCATTTAATTCTAATGCATAAACGTTAATTGAAATATTATTTAATTTTTCAAATTTGGAGATTTGATGTAATGACATCGGAGATTCCAAGACATCTGTTTTGAGTACAGTACTGTACCATGGATACGAAGAAGTTAATTCTTTGTGTGATTTTGCAGGGTACAAAGCACTTACAATAGCCCAATAAAAACAAGCCTGGTCATTATTTTTAATATTTATACAAGCCCGTTTCTTTTGAACTTCATCTGGTAACTTAATGTAAGATGATCCGTTGCCAATTTCATACTTATTAATATTTATTTCCAATGAAACAATTTTACTTAAAGCCCACCCTGAATCACGTTCTTGAAATTCCGATAATTTATTTAAAATTCTATCAGTTATGTTATTATTAAACCAAAGTTTCATATCTGTTGACACATCGATCGATTCATTTTTAGTATTAAAATATTTTAAATCTAAAGTCTCATTGTCCAAAGAACTTTTAATAAACTCACCGCAAAAAGTAACATTTACTTTAATTATTTGAAACTGTTTTAAAATTTATTTTATTTTTTTCTGAAAAATTAAAAATGCATCATCTAAAAATTTTCCCAAGTCCTTATGATATAAATTAACTAAAACTGCTGTTTTAATTCGGCTTTTAAAAGCTGATGCAACATTAACCCATTTTACCCTATTTTGAAGTTTTAGTCCCCCACCCATATGTCTGTTTAAAATTAATATTTTAAAATGTTTTAAGTGACCCAGATTAGTTTGTATTTTTCTCAAATTACTTATTGATAAATTTTTATTAACTCGAATAGATCTATTAAGCCTTTTTATATTTGAATTTAAACGTTTTAACCATAATTCTTTATCTTTACTTGTAAAAGAGTCAAATGATATTTTTCTTAATTTACGAATACATAGAAGAAGGTTATCGGACTTTTTAATTATATCACTCATATTTAAAATATTCTCTCTCTTACCTTATAATTTTAATGAAAGATTATTGGTTGAGCTTCTGGCACCGTTGAAGAAGATATGCTGATGATTCTAATACACACCGTAGAAGAAGATGATGTTGTGAAATTCTAAAAAACAATGTAATAAAAGTAAATATTACAAAAAATTTATGTTAACGAAACATTTTAGAAAACATTAGTTCTCTAACTTACCCTGCTTAAATCTTTTGTATTTCAAAAGTTGATAGTGGGTTTTGCTTCCCAATATCTATCTGTCCTCTATATATGATTGAATACTCTTGATTCTTGTTAAACTCCTCAACGTAGGGTTGGTAATCTTCTGTAACTCTTCTGGGTAGAAAGACTGCTTTATCTTCTAACTCAAGGAGGATCGCTTCCCCAAATTTAGTTTTAACAACTTTAACGAAATATATTTTTAGAGGTGTATCCTTTGGAAGTTCATTTAATTTAATTAATTCTTTTCTTTCTGCAAGAGATAATGCATTTAATTTAGCAAGATCCATCTAAAAAAACAAATACAATTAATAATATAATATAATTAATAAAATAATTCTTACCTTTCTTTCTGGAGTAGTAGTAGAACTTGGAACTGTCTCAGCGCAAACTGCTCTCTCCAGCTTGCTTCTTACCTATTTATATGCAACATAATCTACGTCACAGGGTGGGTTTTTGGTTACTCAGTTGCGGTTGATGCACATCCTCTGCTGTAGATAACATCATTTCCGCTCCAGAAACAATTATTTTTTGATTGTGGTTTTTCTTATCGGAGTAAATAATTTTAACATTTTTATCGATAATTTGCTAGTGCCCCAAAAGGTATGGTGTACAGTATACCGAAACGCGTCTTTTTCATATATCCACTATTGAAAATTATGCGCAAAGGGCGGATTCAGTAGCTTCGCTACTTCGGCTCTCTCGCTGGTAATGCCTTTTTGACTTGTGAGTGACGTCACCTTTTGTCGTTGGTGGTCCATAAGGATTGAATGGTGATCGCGATGATATGCCTTTTGGCCCGAACCGTTGTGACGCTGCATGCCGAGAACCGAATGACGCATGCCGAATGACGTTACGCTGGCATGCCGCGTGACGTCACGCTGCATGCCGCGTGACGTCACGCTGGAGGCCTTTTTGGATTAAAAATGGCGGTCAGCACCTAGCGGTTGATAGGGGATGCACTCCGATCTACATTACCGTGGCTAACGGCAGGGAGATGGCGACACTCTCAGACAACCCACATCGATCCAACCGTTGGAATGACGTCACGCTGGAGGCCTGATATGTCTCGTTCACCACCCCGGGGACCAAAAATGGACTAAAAATGGCGGTCAGCACCTAGCGGTCGATAGGGGATGCACTCCGATCTACATTACCGTGGCTAACGACAGGGAGATGGCGACACTTTCTCTCTCATCCTATATTCCAGGCAACCCACAATACACATCGGTTGTCTCGCTCAAACACATTGATTTCCCTATATGTCTCTCTCTAACACATTGATTTCCCTATATTTGTAGTGAGGCTCTCTTAGTATATCTACTGACAGAGCATATAAAAGTTTTTATTGTTAATTATTAATTGGTCAACTTCAGGATCATCTTCTTTGAGTGCGGAAAGCTTGCTATTTCATTACTACCTCTATTGGCAATGTCTTCTGTCCAGTTAAAAAAATAACACTGTGTCCTGAATGTTTGACACAGTGGATACCAATATTATAAAACCACATTTGCCATAAATAAAAAGCCATAGATGTGGACAACTTCGGTAATTGCATTGTCTGTTATAATTCCAACTTCCAATAACATGTTTTTTTGTCAACAGAGGGTATTTGTCTATTTATTCTTTGGGAATTAAAAAAAATTCCAGTTCTTATTATGCTTTTCCGAATTATCTCACAAACAGTGCATGAATCACTTTTCAGTGTCCAAAGACAAATTAAACTTTGTTTCGAGAATATGTCGGTAGAAAGACACGTTAACCATGTATTTCGCATCCAGATGTTTTTTCTTTACACTGCTATATATAACGGCGGTGAAGTATATTTACATTAAGTAAGGAAGACATGTATTTCTTGTTATGACTTTTGTTTCTTGAATAGTGAGACGTTTCTGCAGGAAACATTGATAACTGCAGTTGATAACTTCATAACTTATCTTATGCGGCCGATTTTTGGTGAATGTAACATGTAACATAACACCTTTATCCACCACTAAAAATATACACTGTATGAGAGATATAAATTTTCACAATTTGGGGTGTTAAATCTATGTCAGGGATTCACAAAAATGGCAAAATGTCATTTTAAAAAAAATACGGCCTGCCACCTTTATCCACTTACGTCTCCAATCGATTTATGGTGCTTTAGAGTTCAATATTAAACACTTATCCATTGTCCATAGGTACAACTTTAAAAACATAAATTCGTTCTTTGAAAAAATTTTCTTTTACTTTCTTAGTATAAAGTATGAACTCCATGTTGATTTATGATAGCTATGCATACTCTAAATAAGATTGTCGATGTCTTGTTGGGGTGTTTACCCATTCGCCCATTCGGCTATCAGAAAGATTGTGAATGTCGCCCATATGTGGAGTAATTATTCCTTAAGGTATATCTAATTATTTGATCGATGGGATTTTGTCAGGAGACTGTACAGGGTTATTCATTATAAATGTCTCAGCCCTTACCATAGTTATTATTGCATAAAAAAAAATTTAAAATTAAAGTTGTGTGGTTATAAACGAATTTTATTATAACATTAACAAAAGTACAGTGGCGTACTAGTTAAGAGGACACAAAAAAATTATTCGTTTTTTAAAATGAGACACCCTGTATATTATTGAATTTTTGAAAAGATGTTTTTCCTCTGATTTCAAAAATATACCATATCACACCCCTGTCGAGAACATTTTTTTAAAACACACAGACGAACAAAATATGATGTAGCATTACCTGCAAGTATCTGGCTCGAGAAAACTAGCAATGTAGGGAGATTTAAGCGTTAGATCAATGGTAATCACTTTATTTTATATTTGCGATGACTTAACTATCCCCGTATGAATACTTTAGAGAGGAGAGCATTTTCCCTTCTTATTGCAAAACGGTATTCCTTATCTTGAAACTTGAGCAGCTTAAATGACAGAAGGCTATCTATTCTGCGTACAAATATTTCTGAAAAAAAGTATTAATCTACTCAATAGAATATTCTGAAAGAGAAATTAAAATAATAGTTATAAAAGAGGATGTGCAAGACCATAGTAAAGAGCATAATCACGTAAAGCTGTGAAAGTTGGCTAGTAAAATCAACAAATATGAATGGTATGGAATAAAGAATGACCAAAATAGATTATTACATGAAAACCAACGGGTAGAACAAATTTGGAGGAGAAAGGATGACCAAGAGATATCCAGTAATGATCTCTTAGGTAATTCCTTTAGATGAATTTGATAGTTAATTCCAAAACTACAAATATTTTTCTTTCTTTTCAAAGTCGAGTTCTTTTAAGCGAATCTAAAGAATATATTTCTTCCGTATATATGTGTCTAAACAAAGTTTTTTTGAAGGACTTGCACATTTTCAAAACGTTGTGGAAAAAAGTCAAAGAGATTTATGAATCTATTATGACGGAAATCATGTTTAGTAATAAAAGAAAATCCTTTAAAAAAAGGAATCGGTCGAGGAAATTTATGCGCATGGATTTCACGATGTCGGCGGTGGTGGAAATTACGGCGATACTCCCGCGATTTGGGAGTTTCTCAGTGAAGATTCGCGCATCGTACGAGTCGCGACTGGATGATCGAGAAAGAAGTTTTTGTAAATGTCGCGAAAATAGAAAAAACTTTTCGAACAAGAGTTTTCAAATTGAAAAAGTTTCTTGTGCTTAAATTTGTGTTGAAAATAAAAAATTGGGTAAGTAAGCGTTTAATCAAGATAAATCGTTCCAGTTGGTGGATGAATTTAAAAAAAAATTATTAATTTAATTTTTGTAAATAAGAGATTGAATTGAAATATAAATTTTGTAATTCGTTGTATTCTGGTTTTCTTTGGATTAATTATAAAAATATACAAATAGTTTTTCACCAATATTAATAAAAATGGTCTAAAAAAGGGGGGAATTTTAAGGTAAAAGTCCTAAATTTCTACATAAGCCTTTCAAATATTAAATTTAATACGCAAAATATTTATACTCTTCCCTTGGAATTATTATAAAAAAAGCAGTATTAAAAAAATATAAAAAATATTTAAATTATGTTTTTGAATATTTTTTGCATTTCAAAAGTTTTTTTTTTAACAAAACTACTTTAAAATTACCGAAAATAAACCCCATAAAAAAGTAATAAGAAAAATACGTCCAAAAAATATTTCATTAGACGAATCCCTTTAAATATCAGAAAAATATTGTCAATATTAATTAGAAAGCAAAACCATCTTATTCTGCTACTTTTTGCATTTTCAAAAATTAATCTTCAGAAAAACAATCGCCAATTTTACAAAACTCTTCTGACAGTCACCCAAGAATATTTTAAAATACTTATCAACTTATAGTTAAAAAATACAAATAAATGTTTTAATGTACTTTTATAATGGGTTTCATTCAGAAAAACATTTGTTTAGTTCCAGATATTTTTATTAGATAATTTCTAAATCATTTTATATGACAATAATTATAATTATTGCAATTATTCTATTGCAATAGGTTGGGTGAGTAAAATATTATTGAAGTAAATAATAACCGAATTCTTCAGAATGTTAATTATATTATTATGTATTTTTGCAATTTTTTTATCTACATTTATAGATATATTATTTTACAAATACTTATTTAAGATAAACTTTATAAATTACTATATACGCCTATTTCACTGTCCAAAATTTATATTCCATTAAAAATTTAAAACCAACTGATTGCTTCTCTAAATTTCTCTCTAGCATAAAAACAGGGATATGGTAAAAATAAGGTCAAAATCTAATTTCTTATAAGAAAAAATTGTTGAAAATAACCAACTGCCCCTCTAATTATAATTGCTTTCCAGCCTTCTGCAATTCTCTTTATACGTGTGTTGCTAATACGTCCAAGAAGTTTGAAAAATTTTAAATGCTTAATTTTAGAAAAATTAAAGCTTAAAGGGAAAAACAATTTTTAACAATTTTATATTTTTCATCCTTTTTTCAAAATACCTCCGAAGACACTGAAGATAAGAACAAAATAAAGTAGTAATAAATTATAGCTTTTTAAATGACTAAATTTTCTTATCTATGTAGATTTTCTGTACAAAAAATATTAGACGAGATATAGCTATTTAAAATATTTATTTACGAACGAGCACCACCTATTTTGAGCCTTCCAAACTCACCCTATTTAAAAACCAAGGTATCTTAAGGAATATAACTTACAGATGATTGTTGCTCTTAAATAACTACAAAAGGTGATAGCCCACTCGTTTATGTTAAAATTTCAAGTCAATCCATACAGGACCCAATAATTGCGAGGTTTTATCTTTTTTAAACTTCATTTCCTTTACCAGCTTAAGTTCTTTACTTTGAACGAAACTTATTTTTAAACCAGAGTTAGGTACCTACTTTTATTATTTTAGTAGGATCCTTTTAGTATTTAGTATTATTATGTAATGAGTTTTTTTTTTGGAAAAACGTCTGTATAGTTCTAGTTTATTTTATTAATTATTTTTTCAAATAATTTTGTATAACAATAATGGGATTAAAACTAGTTTAGTAGTTAGCTAGATAGAGTTAATAATATATAATTATAGTTTAAATAAACTTAAATTTAAACTTAAACTCTAATTTAACCCTACAGGAGAATATTTATACATTCCCCTTTTTTTGCTAGAGTTTGTGAACAAATATTTTAATTTTTCGGTAACTATTTTCAAAATCTACCGCTGGTAAAAAATAATAAAAAGACCAAATTTTAAAAAATAAAAATGCATTTAATTGTTGTCTGACAATACAATCTTGTTCAAAATTAATCCTCCCCTAATAATTCTGCCATATGTGTTTGCACTCTTTATTACATTTAGAGTAAATATATTTCTTCTCTGATTGAAACAAATGGTACTTCATTTTCTTCAAGAATCTTCTTGACATACCGATTGGCTGTGGGTGATCTGCTAAAAAACACCCGTTAACTCTTACTGTTTTTTAAAGCAGATGCCTCCCCATATCATAATTGAGACACTTTCATAATTTCTGGTGCCTTATTCTTATTTTTATGTGCACATACATTAATATTACAAATGCAATGGGTGTCTCTATCTTATACTATATTAATGGCGCAAATGGCATAACATGATCTTGAATGATGTTTTCGGTGCAGAACAAAGTAGAACAATGGCTACATTACCCATTTTGCCGAAGAAACAGACGACCATTTGCTTAACAGTACTTGTTGCTTTTGCTGGGGCCGATTGCTGTTTTATTTCCGGCATAATTCTATAATTCATCACCTGTCACAATTTTATACAAATATTTTTAACTCGAACTTTTAAACTTTTCTAAACATCAATCAATGCGAGCCTGTTTTTTTATTGATAAATTATGGGGTTACCAAGAATAGCAAAATGTCTTTACGACTAAATGTTCATACTTATTTTGAATCGTCTAGGGCTATTTTAAAATTTTAAAAGGTTTCAACCAAAATTTAAATAATACAAATTCACCCCGCTGTTCACCGCAATTTGTCAGTGGACATCTCAGTGAACAGCAAGCCTACTTAAGCCAAATTGGACCCATTTTTACAGATGGTTCAAAACAAGAGAAAAGAGTAAACAGTGGAGTCTTTTCAGAATCCCTACAATCTATCTTTTCGTTTGCTGGACCACTGCTATGTTCTCGTAGCTATAAATGAAACAGCCAAATAGGTAATTCAAACTGGATTAATCCAAATAAATATTTATTCTGACAGCAAAGTCAAATATGGCGGACAAGTTGGCAAAAGCTGGTAAGTCACTTAACGCTACATCCACTAAAATTAGACCAGAGTCATCAGTGAAAGAAGCGATTGCTGTCATTACTCGACACTGGCTTGGAAGGTACCATACTGCGTTTAGGGAATGCTGTAGAAGCTGTCGAGAGAAAAAGAGAAAAATACGATGGCCCACTTAGTCTGTCACTGTCCTATCCAGAAAAAAAAATGTATGCTCTAGAACAGCCCCATTTTGACAGCCTATCCGATCTCCAGTCGCAATTTGGTATCAATAGGCTCAAGCAGCCACAGGTTCTCATGGTATATTTGTACAGCATTACAACGAGCCCTTGGCCTATGTGGGTTTCATCCCGTACCCCGTGTTAATATAACTTAACCAAAGTGTTCATACAAAATAGAATGTATTGAAGTGGAACTAATGTGCAAGGATGTCTTTATCTTATGATATGTCACAACGAGGATCTTGCAGTGCATCAATATTTTGTGGCACAGCAAAAGGAGTGAGATTACGAAAACTCGATGCAAACAGTCCACTCGAAAAGTATCCAAAATTGAATTATGAACTTTCTTGAATAAATTTGAATTTGAATAAATGGAACAACTTAACTGTTTTGACGTTTAACATTTGATAGAATTTCGTTTTAATTGATATACTTGTTTTAATTATAAATTTTGAATTTTGTTTTATCTGTTTTATTTTTTTTATTTTGGTTGATTCAGTTGATTGCTACAGTATCTGTCTATAGTGTACTAATATTAATACTTCCTGTTATTAGAATACAGAACATTCGTCGGCGTAGGAGAGAAATACGTCAATATGTCAATCTGACGATGACAGTGATATCGAAATAGCTGTCATTGTAATAAAACGCTTAACATTTTTTCAATACATCGTAAAAGTTATAGTTTAAAAGTATTTAACGTTTTTAATAAGATGGACTTTCACAAAATAAGAATTCATGAATGAAAACTTACTTTTGGCCATTTTTCTAAAGTTTGGTTTTCCAAACCTAATGCATTCAGCTGTTGGGATAGTATCTCCCACAATTTTCTGCAAGCTGCCTAGCCTTGTGGGTCTAGAAACTTTCCACAGGCAAAATCGGTGTGACTTTCCATAAATGAACATATTATCTGCCAATGACTGACTGAAATTTTGAAAGCCATTTCAAACAGTATCAACCCTACTTTTTTCTCTGCAAAGAATAAACCAGTATTCTATGGTTATATCTAATATCAACATCAATAAATAACTAAAATAACCTTACTTTTTGATTGCTACGTACATATCGACTGACTGGAATTTAGTCGTATCGAGTAGCCTTTATAATCGTTAGCATCGTTTTAAAATGGCGAACTCGATGCGAGTTAAGCATTCGTAATCCCACTGCTGATTTTGGACGATCCTCACGGAACTCGTCGGCGACCGAACTTCGACCACAATTAAATTTCTTTTTCCAGCTATAAACTGTGAATTTTTATGGTGTTTCATATCCGTCAAAAAATGGATCGGATACTCTTCCTGTAATTGATGACATGAAAAAAGGTTTTAAATATCGTAAACAATTCTTAAAAAGGTAAAAATTTCATTTAATGCATAATTCCGTGTCAACCAAATTAAAAAAAATTATATGAAGTTACAATAATGATACATTTTTGGCAAAAGAATGCCCAACAGAAAGAAATATTGGAGTATTGGAGGCTCACTGGAGTATCACTATAATAAAAAATTGTTAAAAGCTTAATCTTTTGGTTTTGTTTAGTGACATCTAGTTAAAAAAGTCCTATAAACTGACAAAAATAATTCATTGAAAAAAGTTGCATAAAATTAGTATTGCCAGCTCACGAACTAAATATTGGGTATCTTCTACATATCAAAACGAGTTGAAAATGAAAAACGGTTTCATACTATAAAACAGACCAAAATTTTTTATTATATATTTATATTATTTTTAACAATTTAAACTTTTTTTATTTAAAAGTTAAAATTAACCCTTAATAGAAAAACATTAAGCAAAACGTAATTATTAATATTGATTTACCAATTTTTTATGAATTTTATATAAAAATATCTTACATTTTAAGCGTTTAACTCTGCTTTAGATTAATTTCATATATCTCTAATTAACCCCATTTCTTTTCAGTTTGATTTGCCAACGTAATTAGACAGCTAACAAGACACACGCACCCTTACTCATCAAATAGCAAACCAAATGTTACTCTCATTTGTTACACATGTCTCGGCAATCATTAAAAAGGAAAGTTTTAACCCAAATTGGACAGTGAAACATCAATGAATTTTTTTGAAATTATTTCCTTCGCATTTTGTTGAAGAAAAACATGGAAACTTTCATTTGGATAATATTCTGCGTCTGTAGTTTCAACGGTAAGAATTTTATAAAATAATTCTTAGCATTTAGTTTAGATATAAAAAGTTTTGGAAAATAACTCTACATCTTTGTTTTAGCATTTGAAATTTTTTTTTATATAAAGTAGATAGTTTACTTCTGCTTCAAATTTGATGACTTTCTCTTTACCTTTCAGTATTTGCCTCTGGCGCCGGATTAAAATGGGTGCGCGTCAACGTACCCCAATATCGAGTACCCGGAGAAACTGCCCAGCTGCAATGCGAATATGACCTAGGAAACGACACCCTATACTCTGTAAAATGGTACAAAGATCATGAAGAATTCTACAGATTTGTCCCTAAGGAGAGACCGCAATCAAATTGGTTCGAAGTAGACGGGATTCACGTAGATGTAAGTCAATTTCTATAAAATGAGAAGAGTTTTTTAATCCACAAATATCATGACTGTACATGATTTGTTGATGATTTATCGTCCGACGTGTATATTACCGCTAGATTAGAATTGCGTGTTGTACAGTCGTTTTGTTGGAAGAGATATGATCTCCAAGCGGAGTCGAATGGTTAGATTGTGTTGTACGTTCAATAAAATGTTGCATTTTATGTGTTTTGAGAGTCCCTATATGCACAGTGGATTAATACTGGATAGTTTGTCTCATAGGCCAAGACATATAGACATTAAATAATTATTTCGCTTTTTATACATTTGGCGAGCTGCTTTTTGGTATGCAGAAAGCATGTTTTCAAAGTCCTAAATTCAGTCTTCCGATTTTTAAATAATTTTGTTGTAAAAATGCTTTTTCTTAAAATATAATAACGTGATGCTACACAAATGTAGATCTATAATTCATTAATTTGTTTGAATTACTGTAATTCGTAAAGTACTTTACCTACGACCACCTCTGTAAACTGTCAATAACACGCAATCAACGTAACGCACGGTAAAGAAAACGGACAGTTGTAAAGTAAATCGCACGGCTTCCTTAGCAACCATACCTTAGCAAATATACAGGGTGTTTCAAAAAAAGGTAACACCGTCTCTAGGATAGGTAAAAAACAGAAAAATAATTGGGGTTGGCTTAGTGAAATTTTTTTCTAACGCCATCCGTTTTCAAGATAAAGGGCGTTGAAGAAAATGAAAAATTACACATTTCTTACGATTTTGCCGAAACTACTGGCACCATTGCAATGAAATTTTATACGAATATGTTTTGGAAGCTGATATATCCCATGAATTTGTTTTTATAACTAACTCTCATAGAGGGCGCTAGTTACACGATTCATACAACGTATTATTCAACATAACTTTTTTTAGGGTAGAATTATTAGTCAAAACTCCAAGTGAACATAAACATCGTTTAATTCTGCACCAAAAAGGTACTCTTGGTAAAACTCGATATTATGTACCGTTTTCGGAATATAATAATAATAACATGTCGGTGTATTCAACATTTGAATACATTTTGTTTAACAATATCTAATTTTACAAATAACAAGGTTTCAAAACTCTATTTATTGTTGACTTATTGTCATAGCAATCAATAAATGTCAATTTTACATGGCAAACTTGGAGAAAAGCGAACTTTATCATTAGTTTATACCAGGAGCGGTTATTACTTCATAATTTTCAAATCAAAATATTCCGAAAACGGTACATAATATCGAGTTTTACCAAGAGTACCTTTTTGGTGCAGAATTAAACGATGTTTATGTTCACTTGGAGTTTTGACTAATAATTCTCCCCTTAAAAAAGTTATGTTGAATAATACGTTGTATGAATCGTGTAACTAGCGCCCTCTATGGGAGTTAGTTATAAAAACAAATTCATGGGATATATCATAACATATTCGTATAAAATTTCATTGCAATGGTGCCAGTAGTTTCGGCAAAATCGTAAGAAATGTGTAATTTTTCATTTTCTTCAACACCCTGTACAATTTCATACTATATATAAATGGCAAATAACATTTATTATTTATTTTATAAGATTTCCATTAATATTAAGAGTTATTTGGAATTATATATTTGTTCCATTTCATTAACCCACTTCTTTTATCTGTCTAAATAGGTCATAATATAGTAACAAATGTATTTAATTAGGTTTTTCAGATCAATTTACGTTATTTTTATGTAATAAAGTTAATTATTTAAACATTTAGAATATTTTTACTATCGAGATACTTTTTAAAAGTACTTACGAAGATGTTTCAACTTGTAGATACGTATAAGAACGTATAAGAAGATACTGTTCACTTGTTCTGTAAATTTAATTTCACTTTAGTCAACTTACAAAACTCTTTTGAATATTTAGAAAGCACTATATTTTAATATTACGCAAGAAACCGATCAGTAACACTAAATTAATTACTAAAAAAAAACGAAAATGTATCTCACTACACTATGGCTTTCATTCAGGACCATTGAAATTTTTTTGTAGAGCATGCGTATGACCGTATACCTATACGGTATTAGTCAGCGATTATATTTTTGAAATAAATATTTCTTATGCTTCAACAAGCAAAATAACCGAAGTACCATAAATATTTAATAACTGTACTGTTACTATAATCAATAATTATAAAAACTAATATAAAGTAATTAAATTTTATACAAAAAAAAATATATAAAAATATTGTTGCTGTTGTTCAAGTATTATTAATAATATTATTAAAACAAGTACAAGCAGGTCGTAGATAAAGTATAGCGTAACTCATGCTGTAAATCATTTAACGCACTCACGCTACGCGGCTTCGTGCGCAACTTTTCCATTAGTGCGTAAAATGCTTCTTATCACACACGTTACGTAATATATACTATAACGTATAAATTCCAGCTTTTATTGCACATATCACAGTAGTGATAGTAGCTTATATCAAAATTGCTTATTTAAAACTTTAAAGCATACCTATCTAGTTTTGTAAGTATTTTTAAGGAGAATAAAAAATTTCCAACTTTTTTGTTTGCAAAATTCCAAGGAAATAGTATATTGTATATCTAGGCGGTAAAGCCTTAAAAGAGCACTTTACTGCCATAGTATAAACAGAATTTCTTAACCTACACAATAATTGTTGTTTATATTGACTCTTAAAAGGTTTATGTTAGGTATAATATAAAATTAATTCTACAGCAGACCTTACTGTTAAGAATAAAATGCAAAAAGTCTTATTAAATGGATGATTGAAATTATAAACGCAAGAAAGCATTATGATGCTCGTAAACGAAAAATTGGGAAAACAGAGTTTTTATTGTAACGGACCATTGTAGATAATATCACATTAAAGGATTAACCACAATAAATTATAGAATACTAAATATAGAGGGCCCAGAGCAGAAAAGAAAAATATTATCTTCTACGATAAATGATGCAAAGAACACTAAACAAATACGTTTCTACCAATCCTTTTACGTTATTTTTTTAAATTAACCTCTTTTCTCAATGGCAGCGGTTTCAAAATTACTTTCATAAAAATAGCTGTAATTTTTAGTGTACTTAATATGATTGACTTCCACAAAGAATAAATATCATAAATGATACAAATACAAGTAATTCAAATACATAGTATACTAGGTACACAAGAAAAATAAAGTTAAAGATGCAAAATATGTTTTGTAACATATGTTTACGTTAGTTTCTGATTTTTAGGAACAACACAGGCAATATATGAACGCAGCATACTATAGAAATTTTATTTGAATACAAATAATGAGTTTTTATTTTATTGTGGCGAATTGTCACTTTGAATTAATGTCGGCTGAATTATGTAGCGAATTGTAATTGCTCCTGTTACTAATATCGACAGACAGATTTATATATGTACGTACAAACGATTTTATGTGCAATAAAAGAGCTATTGGTAAAAAAACAATCAAAATTAATAAAGCATATGGGCAGTCTGTGATAATTAAAAATATTTCAATGTTTTTCAGCGAATTTGACGAATGTTTTTAAAAATGAAACAGAATAACAAAATGCTAAGTATTATGAATACTTCTACAATATTTAACATTTATTTTTGGGAAAGTAATTTTTGGTTTTGCTGCTTCTATCTAATTAATTAATGAATGACAACGTCAAAATAAAAAAGACGTAAATAAAAACCAATGTTACCACAAGTGGCATCCCGTTGATCTTCAAAATTCTTCCAGCTTTAGGAACTTTACCAACCAAAATATAAGTTTCTGAATCTATAAAATGTAATCCAAATGATACAACAACCTCTTTTCTTTGATCATTTATAGATTTATGTTTATTACGTTTATTATCTGCTTGTTATGTGTCCTTTGAGTACCTGACAAAATCATTTCTATCTTCATCATCATGCATGTTAAGAAGATTCTCTTGATAGGTCCAACTGTCCAACTGCAGTTTTTACTTGTACCAAACGAACATAGTTATTTAGGTAGTATGATCTTCAGTAAGACATGACATCAAATACAGATTGAAACAATTTCGGTGGAGCTTTTCCAACTTCATTTAAGGGTCCGTTGAAAAATCTAGTAATTTATAGTTTTGATCATTTAAAAAAATAGCTATTTGTCTATTAAGAGCGGAAAGTAATGGTGATACTTTGTCGCTAGCGCGTCGCGCGGCAATTTGTCGAAAGCGACAAAGATCTTTCCGCTCGAATTACACACTGGACTTTTTCTACGATCACACGATAATCAAAATATATGGACTTGGGAGGTTGACTAACCAGATATTTTTTTAAACGTATGTATTTTATTTTTAATTAAATTATCAATATAACCTTCCGCTACATTACTACTTTTCCAGCAGTAATAAATATCTTTCAATAAATATAACGATAACCTAAAAAGTCGGCAATTTATATTAACCAATACAATGAAAGTGAAGTTAGCTGCAATGTAATATTTTTCAGAATACGATTTTTAACCGCGCTGTTAAATTTGATTTAACATCGCGGTGTTAGTAATATCGATGTTAAGTTTACAGCTGTTATGAATATTTGTACAGAATGACCCTATAAATAAATAAATATTCTTCATCAGGCGCACTTCGAATAAATTCCTCTATTGCAGGAAATTAATTACTAAACTGAAAGTAAACATGAGTCATATGCTCCTACTACCGTTTTTTTTGGTTGCATAATTTTAAGCATATTTTTAAATAACAATTGTTGTTACAAAACGTCAAGTATATATGGTTTATGTTAAATTGAAAAAGTCTCATTAATACTTTATTCAGATACAAGTACCTACATACCTACAATTGGAGCTTGAATGTTTACATTTACATGTGATCTGTTTATAGCAAAACTGTTCACTGGAGTTTGACATTGGCTTTCAAATATACATCACAATCTGACACCACAGAAAATGAAATTGAGGTATTTTCATTAATTTTATTTGAGTTCTTAACATAATCGAAATAAAGTCACAGCGTTAACGTATTAAGGTTTCCTTATTTCAAAGAACTTTCTGCGCAAGCGTAACTGTCAATATAAGGAAAACTTTATAAAGGCAACGCATAAAAGTGGTGTGATAACTCCCCAATATGTTTACAATGATTGCTGTTAATAACTTTTTGCGTTGTTGCCACATTTTTCTCATAAATCTCACTTCTCGTTCAATAATTTGGTAAATAACACCAATTTTATTATTTTTCTTCATAAACAATATTGACACCGCTATAGATTAATTCATTGTATACTTCTTAGATATTTTTTCTGTTTAGATATAATTTTACGAATTTTTCCAATCATAATTTTAAGCATATTTTTAAATAACAATTGTTGTTACAAAACTATTTTTCTACTTGTATTGGACTGATGGCATGTTTTCCATTACGTGTAAATTTGTTTCAACTAAAAACTTTTATAAAAATATTCCAGATTTTTTGAGGAGCTTCAGGAAACTAGTCAGAATTATATATATATATATCTTTTTCAATAGATTTTCATTATATCCAACATACAGACAAAACATCCTTAAAAGAAACTTAAGTTTTTGATCTGCAAAAATAATAATTTAAAAAATACTTAAAATTATGCAACCACCATTTCTTCACGATATGTACTAAGTAATATCCAATCAACTTTTGCTAATGAAATTTTGCAAATTACTTACGTTTATGCCTATCAGTCTAGTCATTTATTTGTTAAGATATAAATAAACAGACTTTTAAACAATTATTATTTAAATAAATTAATTAGGACAGATATTTAAAATTGTGCAAAAAATTAAAGGGTTTATGATTTATTTAATATTTAGATGCATTTTAGTATAGAAAAACTCTTTTCGGCAGAAATATCATGCTTATAAAACAGCAATAATAATAATGCTCATAAAACAGCAATAATAATAAATAGTGAAAAGGTGAATTTGTCCTGCTTTTATTTAAAAAAAAGTGATTTTCTTCTACTTTTTGGATTAATAATGATAAATTTTCTTAAATTATGAAAACTCTGAATTACCGGATTGTACAATGGAGTCCACATGGTCTCTTGTATTTTCACTAAAATTCAGCCACTTTTTATATTGAGTAAATTTTAGATGATATCCTAATTACTAGCTCAATTTTTTTTTAACAGAATGGTCCTTTTAATGTGCAGATGAGTAAAATTTTTAAATTCATTCATTAGAATTATTACTTAATATTAGTAATCCATAAGGAATAAAAAATTGATATCAAATAGAAAGTTTGTATCATGTAGTATAGACGGCAAAGAAAATTCCGGGATAAGTTGCAAACACAAAAACAAACTTTTGGTTGTAAATTTTAGGGTGTAAAGTTTACCGAATTAATCTAGATTATAACATAGTAAAGTTTTAGTTAAAAACATTAAAGGGTTAATGTATTTATTTCCAGATGAGTCGTTCTGATAGCCGAAGGGTCGTGATACGACCCATAGATTGGAAAAGTACCGGTATATTTAGATGTGAAGTATCCGCCGAAGCTCCGTCTTTCGCTTCGGCACAGAGTGAAGCCAAAATGGAAGTCGTTGGTAAATATATAATAAATATTTTTACTGTACAGTGATGACCATTTTGAATGAAATTAACTTTGATATCGTTTAAAATTTTTAAAATCAAATAATGAGGAAAAAAAAAATTTATTTTTTTAATCCTTATTTAAGAGTACGTTAGAAAAAAGATTTAAGTATCTGAAAGGAAAAATAATGACGTAAATTCGTTAAAAAGTTTGGGTATAGTATTAGTTCAAACAAAAGCAATTTTTCTTCAAAACTTTTTCTTAATGTTATCAAAGGGGTACATCGTCGAAATAATACGAGTATATTAATATCTACCTAAAAATGCTCATTTGTCTTAAACCGGTTAGAGCACAAATCGGCTCATTTTTCGGGTCCTCAACAATTAAAGAAGATAATTTTACAATTCCTAAAACTCTCACTATTTTACTAGAATACTTGGGGCATAAAGCCCAAGAAGTAGTTGTTTTTTCCTTAGAAAACGGTCAGGTCTGGTTGCAAACGATTTATGGTTTCTATACCTGAGAGGGTGCACGTAGAAATATTTTTCTATTTTTCAATTTTTGATTTTTGACTGTACCTCGTATACTGAGATTTATTTCCAGTACTTTGTTAATTTCCATTAGCAGATACCTTTGATCTGTTGGTTTGCAAATGAACGGAAGAATGGCGCTTTAACGACTGTATATTGGAATCTAGTATTCACCACTTAAAACGTAAAATAATCATTCTGCATCCTGTTCTACGAGATAAGAAGAAGTATTTATCTAGTCTCTGACGAATCTCCTTATATCTCCAAATCTGGAGTGTAATTGGTTAATTTTTATTACCCTCACTTTTTGTCCAACTAGGTCTTTTTTATGTCTTCTATTTCTTTGTCAAGTGCTAGTCCTTTGGGCCCATAAATGTATATCAGTTTATTCCCTGTCTGTTGAGTTCATCTAGGTACTTTGTCAATTTCCGATATTCGTCTCCGGTTTTAATTATTGACTGTCCCTCGTATAGTGAGATTTATTTTCAGTACTTCGTTGTTTTGAAAACTTACCCATTTCTGTATTGGATTAAGCTAACAAGAACCAGTGCAAATTGAGAGATTGGTTCATAACTCAGGAAAAGATCACTATGTGACTAAATGTTTCTCAAGTGTTATATATTGAGCATGGAATCGGTATGTAATGTCCGAACCTGCAACAACATACAGGCATAAAAAATAACTAGCTAAGGTATTTTTTATGTCTTCTATTTCTTCGTCAAGTGCTAGGCCTCCGGGCCCATAAATGTATATCCGTTTATTCCCTGTTTGTTTTTCTAGGTACTTTGTCAATTTCCGATATTCGTCTTCGGTTTAGAGATTTTCTTTCACGTTTTTTTTATGTCATATTAATTTCTCCTGCTTGTGCATTTTTCCTATTCTTGGTTCTTTATTTGCTTCCGTGTTGTTGTTTTTGTTCTTCTCGTTCCTTTGTTGTTTTTAGATTGTTTGAAAGTCTTTTCTTTCCATCACTTGGTTTGTCTGCATCGTTTTCGAGTTTCGGTGTTTCTGTTCTTATAGGACTTATGGGGCTCTTTGAGCCTTCGTCTTCCCGTCTTTTCCATTGATTGGCTTTTTCATCTCTCAGTACTTTCCTGGGAATTGTTTTCTTGTTACCTTCGTTTTCCTTCCTCAGTATTTCCTTAGCTTTCTTAGTTTCTTTGTTTCTTGTATTTGTTTTTGTAGTTCCCTATCTCGCTGCTCGAATTTGACTTTAAGATCTTTCATAAGTTGACATTTTATGTCAATTTCTATTTCAGACTTAGAGTCGGTAGTTTAATCGTCGTCTGTGTCTAACATTATTTCTATCACATCCTTTTTCTTCGGTTTTGGTTTTGCCTTTGCTTGCTGTTCCTCCTCTGATCTTAAACTAGTAAACTACGCAATTGACTTAATTTTTTTCAAATAGAATGCCATACTTTTTTCCACATTTTTAAAACCGAAACCAACTTTTTCCCAAAAAATTTGAATTTGCACACCCCTTTTTAAAAAACCGCAACTTTATGGGATTTAAAGATAACGCTTTGAAATTACCAATGTACAAAGACAAAGAAAAGATTTTTTTAGATTCCGTTTGAAATTTTTATTTTGTACTGGTTGGTCTTAAATAAATTTTACATTCCAAAAACTTGAATTGAAGTTTTTCCAGTTTTTTCAAATGGGGCACTCTGTATAAATATTTATCATTGGTTACTGGATTTTATCCCCTTCAACTATACTATTTACCGTCCTCACCTAATTTCCGTCGTTTAAAAGTTATTTGATAAAAACACATTCTTTGGTAAGTAGGCTGAAATGTCAGAATGATTATTGTTTCTATAGTGACAGTTCAGATTAATTTTTGCTAATTAATAGTGTTTTTTGTGCGTTAGGTAACATTTTACTACAAATGAATTGACATGATTTTTGTTTTGGGAGAATCCGACAGAAACTGTGTATTAGCAAAAATAATTTATAACCAACGATATCCTGAGTGACGCGTTTCAGATAAAAAGAGTTTTAAAAAATTGCTCAACCGATTTAACGAAACTGGAAGTGTGGCGTATAAACCACCAGTAATCCCCAAACGTGCTATCCATGACGACAATCAATTAGGGGTTATTTTCGCAGTAACAGAACATCCAAATACAGGTCAGCAAAATATTTCTGAATTGGTGGGTATTAGTGTTGGACTGTTGGAAGAATATTAAAATATCATCATTATCATCCGTACAAAATACAAATGCATCAAGAGCTGAAAGACATGGATTTTGAGAAAGCATTGCGGTTTTTTAACTAAGTTAATCAAAACTTCGGCAAGATACAGGATTTTTCGAAAGAGTATTATTTTCTGATGAAGATTCATAATAATGGATTTCTATTATTATGCCAATGAAAATCCCCACATCGTCAGAGAAACACACAGTCAAGATCGATGGAGTGTAAACGTTTGGGGAGGTATAATTGGGAAACATATAATGGGGCTTCATTTTTTCGAAGGCAAATTAAATGGTCTGATGTATCTAGATTTTTGGCTAATATTCTTCCTCTTTTGCTTGAAAACGTTCCCCTTGCCTTAAAACAATCAATGTGATACCAACATGTCGAAGCGGGAGCGCATTATTTACGTAAGGTAGCAGATGAATTACATCAACAGTTTCCTAATAGATGGATCGGCAGAAATGGTGCAAAAATATGGCAAGCTCGATCACCGAACTTAACAAAATCTGATTTTTTTAAGTCCGGTTATGTTAAGAATCTTATTTATCGAACGCCACCTACAACACCTGAAGATATTATGAAGGAGCAAATAATACAAGCATTTAGATCTATTACACCTCAGATGCTAAGAAACGTATCGGCATCATTTCACGAACGAGTAGATTTATATATATGACAAAATGGCAGACATTTCGAGCACCTCTTATAAAAAAAACTGGATAATTTTTAATTAAACTAGAATTGTTGTTGATAATAACCTTTTTATATTAAAAACATGTAAAATTGGTCTTTGAAGCAATATGATTGTTCATTCGGACTTTATGGATTTTCTACCTTTGATGTTATGTGAGAACAGCCTACTAAGATTTTTGCCAAAGATGTGTTTTTTTCAAATAACTTTTATACGATGAAATATAGGTAAGGAGAGTAAATAGCCAAGTTGAAGGGGATAAAATCCAGTATCCATTGATGAATATTTATACACGGTAAAATAAAATTTTTAAAAGGAATCTAAAAAAAATCTTCAGTCCTTTGTCTTTGTACATTTGTAATTGAAAAGCTTTATCTTCAAATCCCATAATGATGCGGTTTCTTAAAAAGATATGTGCAAATTCTTTTGGAACAAGGTGGTTTTCTCCGAGATGGCTGAAAGTTTTACAAAAAAAATGGAGAGAACTATTTCGGTTCTAAAAATGTCGAAACAAGTATAGCATTCCATTTGGAAAAAATTAAGCCATATCCGTAGATTACTAATGGACCACCCTGTATACATGAATATAATTTTAAAATGTTTGATTTTAATTATCCTTGACATATACCTTTTGAATAAATCTGTAAGTTAAACACAATAAGAGTTATAGAACGACAACAGAGGTTTACCGGACCCTGTATATTTCCATTTTTTTTTGCAAATAATAAAATACCAAAAATTATTTCATTTTACAAACAATACAGATTGTGTATCGATGCAGTTCGATCGCTATCGCGGAAAGTGGAAATTAGTAAATACTTCCAAATCAGTGGCCGGAAGCAGAAAACATTCTATCTTAATAATGTACCAATTTTCATAATATATACTTCGGTTACTGAGATAATTAAGATTTTATTTTTAATTTCTTCCCGCAATTTTAACTTGCATTATTAATTAAACAAGACACAGGAAAGTTTGTATATGTCCCAAAGCTGCTACGGCAAATAAGCTTATTACTACACGTTTCGAGATACAAATAGTTAAATTTTTGCTTGTTTATATGCAAGCAGAGTAAAAGGTACACCCCTAACACTGAGGATTTGTCGCGAATACGGTTCGTAAGGAAGAAACGGCAACTAAGTTAGTAGGTAAATATAATGCATGAATGTTAGTATACACACATATGTTGTCGACTCTTTGTTGTTTATTTTGGGTATGCCCCGATCCATTTATTTTTCAAAGTTGTTTAATATTTAGATAGAATTACTAAATATATTCTTGAAAATTAAAGTAGTTCTAAACGTTCTAAAGTTAATTAATTTAATATACAGATGTTTTAATAGGGTTTTCTTTGTTTTGCTGTCTAATGTTGGAATTATGAGAATTTCCTATAAGCTACAGAATCTGTAAGGTATATGTTGTCATGTTAATTTTCACAGATTTTTGCTTACAGATCTTACTCGAATCCTATTATCAAGAGTCTTTCGGATAAAATGCATTTATTACGAAAACAAAATGGGGGTTGAAAATATTAATAATTTTATGCCCTATAGGTTCATACTCTAATTCAAAAAAGGTTTCTTTTCATATTCTGGATCTAAAGTTTAGATTGCTTTTAAAAAGTCTTGACTCCCGTGTGTCTTGCAGATTTAAAAAACCTCTTTTACTTCTATATTTGGAGTAGGGTTCAGGACCTTACAAACAAGTTTAGGCATGCTACCGGAAGAGTGATATCTAGTCAAACTGTTAGAATAAAGTTGCATGCATCTAATTTAAGAGCCAGAAACCGTAGTTCACATCCACGGTTGACTACGTATCAGCGTGCATGCAGATATCGGTGGGCGAGAGAATACAGTACCTAGTTGGAATTTTCAGAACTGGACGTACAGTATGTTTACGAATGAGTCCAGATTTTAGCTGAATATGTGTGATGGTCGAATATTGGTGTGAAGAGAAAGACGACAGCGATACAATGAACGTTTAATGGCGCCAACCACTCTTTTTGGTGGTGGCTCAGTTTGCGTGTGGGGAGGCATATGTTATGATGGCCGCACTGATTTAGTGGTGTTAATGAATATGACAATGACGGCTATACGATATAGGTACATGGTTATAGAGCCAATAATTGTACCATTTTTTGGGGCATTAGGCGAATCATTTGTCTTTATCGACGAAAATCCGCGCCCACACCGTGCGAGAATTGTAAATGATCGCATTGAATATCACTGTTTTAAAAGAATGAACTGACTACCTGATATGTATTGAATTAAGCATGTCTAGACCGAAATGTCTAGACAATTAAACTGACTCGAACAGCGCCCCATGACCCTAGAACAGCTCGCCAATTCATTTGCAGAGAATATGGGAAAACATAATAGTAATAATAATAATAATAATAATAATAATAATAATAATAATAATAGTGTTATTTACTAAACACCGAAAGCATCATCCCAAAGCATGCAAAGAGAGATTCCACATACCTCGAAATAAAGGGGGCAGAGGCATAATAATAATAATAATAATAATAATAATAATAATAATAATAATAATAATAATAATAATAATAATAATAATAATAATAATAATAATAATAATAATAATAATAATAATAATAATAATAATAATAATAATAATAATAATAATAATAATAATAATAATAATAATAATAATAATAATAATAATAATAATAATAATTCCGCCATAAGGGCAACCTTATGGCGGAAACTGAAGGGTTCTTACAGGCAATTCAAGATCAAGTGATTTGCACCAAAAATTACAAAAAATTCATTCTTCGTCAAGACGTAAAATCCGATAAATGTAGACTCTGCCATGACAAACCAGAGACCATACAGCATTTGTCATCAGGATGCTCATATTTAGCTCCTCGGGATTACAAGCAAAGACACGACAACGTGGCAAAGATATTCCACCAAGCAATATGCAAAGGTTACAATCAAATTACAGAAACTAAACCATACTACAAATATGAGCCAAAAGACTACATGGAGAAAGACAGTGTTACAATATATTGGGACAAATCAATAATTACAGACAAACAAATAATACATAACAAACCAGACATCTTAATAATAGACAAAAACAATAAGGAGGCGCGGATCATTGACATTACGATACCCTGTGATCACAACATGAAAGAAGCGAGAGCAGAAAAAATACATAAATACATAGATCTAGCACATGAAATAAAAAATATTTACCAACTGAAAGAAGTTACAATCCATCCACTAATTGTATCCACAAATGGCCTGATCGAGATACATCTAGAAAAAGAAATGGAAAAACTTAAAATTGAAAACAAAATAAGAATTATACTCACCGCACAACAGGCCGCCATAATGGGAACTTGTCGTATTGTCCGACGAACGCTCACACATGACTAAGCTGTTGATCAGGAATGATCCCGGCCTGGTCATGCCAAATCCACCTGAGAAGGTGTGAAAAAAAAAAAAAAAAAAAAACAAAAAAAAAATAATAATAATAATAATAATAAACCGTCCAGACGCCTAACTAATAGAGTCAAGAAAATTTTCAAGAAAATTAAAACCAACACGGGACATCCAAGGTATAAGGAACACTTATGTTCATATATGGACCTTCTTAGGCAAAAGCTAAAGGCAAAATCCAAACGATTAGCTCGTTACGTTAAATGTACTAAAAAGAAACAGCAAAACCATTTATTTAACACCAATGAAAAGCTGTTCTACAGACAACTTAGTAGTGCCGGAACAAACAACTACCACAATCTTCCAAGTAAGGATGAACTTTTTGACTATTGGTCTTCAATATGGTCCTATTCTTAAAAACACAACGAGGGCGCAGCATGGATAGAATCCGAAGTGGGCAAATCAAACATTGCTCCAATGATGTTTGATAACATCACAACAGCTGATGTAAACCAAGCTATAGGACAGATTAATAGTTGGAAAGCTCCAGGAATTGATAACATCCAGAATTTCTGGTACAAAAAATTTAGCAGCTTACACGAAGTATTGGCATCGAAATTTACACATATTCTTCAACATCCAGAAGACATTCCTGCCTTTCTTACTCATGATTTAACCCATATGCTTCCCAAAACAGCTAACACACAGGATCCTTCCCAGTATAGACCAATCACATGTCTTCCAACGCTTTACAAGATATTAACATCATGCATTACTAACAGAATTTACAGGCATGTGGACCAAAATAACATCTTGGCAGAGGAGCAAAAGGGATGTAAACGTGATCACCAGGGTTGCAAAGAACAGCTTATTATCG
The DNA here is from genome assembly GCA_035357415.1 of Ophraella communa. Classification (NCBI taxonomy): domain Eukaryota; kingdom Metazoa; phylum Arthropoda; class Insecta; order Coleoptera; family Chrysomelidae; genus Ophraella; species Ophraella communa. The sequence continues at coordinate 26,699,788 of CM068981.1, forward strand.
ACTCTGTGATCCTAAGGCAAGCGCAAAAGCAATGTCGCAACATCTCGACTGCTTTTGTAGACTACCGTAAGGCATTTGAAAGCGTGCCTCATTCCTGGCTAATAAGCGTTTTAAACATCTACAAAATAAACCCCACCATAGTTTCTTTTCTTGAAGCTTCGATGAAGCAATGGCGAACAAGCCTTCAGTCAGTATATTAAGTCAGTAATGGTCAGTATATTAAGACTAACGACATTTCTATTCGAAGGGGAATATTCCAAGGGGACTCACTTAGTCCATTGTGGTTCTGTTTGGCAATGAATCCACTTTCTACCATGCTCAACAACACTAAACTTGGCTTCAATCTTAAGATCAATAAAAATACTAACTGCACCGTCTTCCACCTCCTTTATATGGATGACATCAAAATTTTTGCTTCCAATCAGCAACAAATCCAACATCTTCTGGATGTAACCGAAAGGTTTTCCAGGGATGTACGTATGCAATTTGGATTAGATAAGTGCAGAACCTTAAACATCGAGAAGGGAAAAATTATCAATGGAGATTTGGCGCTCCCTAATGGAGAAATAATCGCTGCTATGCAAAATGGGGAAACATACAAATACCTGGGTTTTCAACAGGCCAGGTTGTTGGAACAAAAACAGTCCAAGTCCAAAATCAGGAATGAGTTTTCACAAAGGTTAATTTCGTTACTAAAATCTGAATTGAACGCAGGCAACCTAAACCGAGCTATTAATACATATGCCGTACCGGTGTTGACCTACTCGTTCGGCATTTTACAATGGACAAAGACCGAATTGGAAGATATTCAGAGAACAACCCGGACTATGATGACAAAGTACAGATGTCACCATCCAACATCGTCAGTGCTTAGAACAACACTACCGAGAAAGGAGGGAGGAAGAGCTTTATGCGACATAATAAATCTGCATAACAAACAGATAAATAAATTGCGAGACTTCTTTGTTACCAAATCACTGTCATCGAATTTACATAAATCTGTCATAGGAGCAGATAAGAAATACTCGCCTCTAAATTTAGCAGACCCTAATATGGATTTAGAAATAACAACTGATGCTGAAAAACAAGTAAAATGGGCCCAAAAAGCTCTACATGGTCGACATCATCACGACCTAAACCAACCACACATTGATAAAATTGCATCAAATAGGTGGCTTGCTGACGGTACCTTGTTTCCAGAGACTGAAGGATTTATGTTGGCCATTCAGGATCAAGTAATTAGTACTAACAATTACAAAAAATTTGTTATCAAGGACCAAACCATTATATCGGACAAGTGTAGACGTTGCCAACAAACGTCGGAAACGATACAACACATAACATCTGGATGTTCAACGATAGCCAACACGGATTATTTACGCAGGCACAACCAACTGTGTAATATTATCCACCAGAAACTAGCCAACAAATATGGACTTCTGAATACCTATACACCGTATTACAAGTACAATCCACAGGCAGTGCTGGAAAATGCAGAGTTTAGACTCTACTACGATAGGTCCATTATCACCGACAGACAGGTGACGAATAATCGACCCGACATTGTGGTAGTGGATAAAAAAGCCAATTCAGTGCTGCTAGTCGATGTTGCAGTTCCAAACAATAACAATATTTTGGACAAATACAATGAAAAGATAGCAAAGTACACCGATCTTGCTATAGAAGTAGGGCAGATGTGGCATGCAGAAAAAGTGGAGATGGTACCGATCATCGTATCATCAACTGGACTCATTCCCAGAAGTCTTGAAGAATGTCTCAAAAAACTTGAACTTCATAAAAACACTTTTATTGACTTGCAAAAAGCAGCAATTTTAAATACATGTCACACTGTTCGGAAATTTTTAAATATGTAAATTTTGAGCCTAATCCCATTTGCGTTTACGCTCGGGATAGGTAAATATTACCAGCGAAAGCTGAGTAAGTGCATAAGTCTTTTGATAATAATAATAATAATAATAATAATAATAATAATAATAATAATAATAATAATAATAATAATAATAATAATAATAATAATAATAATAATAATAATAATAATAATAATAATAATAATAATAATAATAATAATAATAATAATAATAATAATAATAATAATAATAATAATAATAATAATAATAATAATAATAATAATAATAATAATAATAATAATAATAATAATAACCCCGCACGGGGTAGTTTTTCTACCTGGGGAGTGACGCCCCCACGGGTCCGAGTTACCTGGGCTACCAGGGGAAAATGGTAGTACCTGGCAGTAGGTATAAAATGCAAATACAACGATGTCGAATTTTAAAACTATATTACCCCAGGTGGGTAGAGCACTACGCTCACAATCCCACACGACCGGTGTACCTGGTATGTCGGCTGTCTGCTCCACGGATTCTGGGGGGAGCAATAATTCGATTGTTACCGATACCTTGTCACTCAGGAATCGTCAGGTGAATCGACATTGCAACACCTACAACTCTTGTCGCGTTCAAGTTGATGACAGAAGGGCTTGTTCGAAAAGTGATGCATCTTCTTCCTCGGTTAGCGGCATGCGCAGCGTGACACCGAGTATGGCTACTGCGACAACACAAGAGGAAAATAACACCAAATCTCCTCCACCGGTTTCAGCTGTTTCTGGAGTAACGCAGGACGGTACATCCATGACCACTAAAGCCGGAAAGCCCAGGAAGCGTATGAAGTGGACTACTGAGATGAATTCCTTCATTATACGTTCCTATTTTAAAATCACTAAAATTGAGACAGATCTAACAACTTACAGATTCGCCCTTCATCGAGCATTTATAGAACAATATCCGGAGTTTCAACATGTTACAGAGCAACGTATTGCTGACCAGCGTCGAACAATTATTAAAAACAATTTACTACCTGGTCCACTAATGCAACAAATACGAAGTGAAGTACTTCTTGAGCTCCAAACAGAAGACGATCATAATGTAATCCAACATACAAATGATCAGCTGAATAATATGAGACTTGATGACCACACTAGCGATGAGACACCAAACATTGATCAAGACGAAAACCCAAATACAGACAGTAACACACAACCTGACGAACAAGAAAATGCTGTTGCCGAACTCTCTAAAGCAATATTAGAATTTGATGGTAGCAACCCAATTCACCGACCAATATTGCCCAAACTCAAAACGAATAAAAACACCAACAGGATTCTAGCAATCATTAATTTACTCTTAAAGGATCGTGCCAAGGACTACCGTACTCTGGAAGAGATACACACCCTTATCTACTGTGGTGCAGTTGCAGTTGTCCGGAGTCACAACCAACAAGTCCGGTTTCCGAACAAAAAGTGTACCGAAAAGAAGAAACCATATAAACCTTGGTGGCAACAGCGACTTGAGAAGTCCATTAATGACATACGGAAGGAATTGGGACAACTTACAGAATTTAACAACAACGCCAAACCGTCCAGACGCCTAACTAATAGGGTCAAGAAAATTCTTAGGAAAATTAAAACCAACACAGGACATCCAAGGTATAAGGAACACTTATGTTCATATATAGACCTTCTTAGGCAAAAGTTAAAGGCGAAATCCAAACGATTATCTCGTTACGTCAAATGCACTAAAAAGAAACAGCAAAACCACTTATTTAATACCAATGAAAAGCTGTTCTACAGACAACTTAGTAGTGCCGGAACAAACAACTACCGCATTCTTCCACGTAAGGATGATCTTACTGACTATTGGTCTTCAATATGGTCCAATCCTCAAAAACACAACGAGGGTGCAGCATGGATAGAATACGAGACGGACAAACTAAATATTGCTCCAATGTTGTTTAATAACATAACAACAGCTGAAGTAAACCAAGCCGTAGGAGAAACTAATAGTTGGAAAGCTCCAGGAATTGATAATATCCAAAATTTCTGGTACAAAAAATTTGACAGCTTACACGAGGTAATGGCATCAAAATTTACACACATTCTTCAGCATCCAGAAGAAATCCCAGCCTTTCTCACTCATGGTTTAACCCATATGCTTCCCAAAACCGCTAACACACAGGATCCTTCGAAGTATAGACCAATCACATGTCTTCCAACGCTTTACAAAATATTAACATCTTGCATCACTAACCGAATTTATAGGCATGTTGACCAAAACAACATCTTGGCAGAGGAGCAAAAGGGATGTAAACGTGGTCACCAGGGATGCAAAGAACAACTTGTTATTGACTCTGTGATCCTAAGGCAAGCGCAAAAGCAATGTCGCAACATCTCGACTGCTTTTGTAGACTACCGTAAGGCATTTGACAGCGTACCTCATTCCTGGCTTATACGTATTTTAAACATCTACAAAGTACATCCTACCATCGTTACTTTTCTTGAAGCATCGATGAAACAATGGAGAACAAACCTTCAGTTAAATATAAATGGTCAGCATTTTAAAACCGATGAAATTGCTATTCGCAGAGGAATATTCCAAGGTGACTCACTTAGTCCATTGTGGTTCTGTTTGGCAATGAATCCACTTTCTCACTTGCTTAACGACACAAAATATGGCTTCAATCTTAAGACTAATAGTAACACCAACTGCACCGTTTCCCATCTCCTTTATATGGATGACATCAAAATTTTTGCTTCCAATCAAAAACAAATTCAACATCTTCTGGATATAACTGAAAGGTTCTCCAGTGATATACACATGGAATTTGGTTTAGATAAGTGCCGTACTTTAAACATCGAAAAGGGAAAAATTGTCAATGGAGATGTGGCGCTACCTAATGGAGATATAATCACTGCCATGCAGAATGGGGAAACCTATAAATATTTGGGATTTCAACAAGCCAGATTGTTAGACCAAAAACAGTCCAAGTCCAAAATCAAAGATCAGTATATACAAAGGGTTAGTTCATTACTAAGATCCGAACTGAACGCAGGAAACCTAAACCGAGCCATTAATACATATGCCGTACCTGTGTTGACCTATTCTTTCGGTATTTTACAATGGACAAAAACCGAATTGGAAGATATTCAGAGAACAACCCGAACTATGATGACAAAGTACAGATGTCACCATCCAACATCGTCAGTGCTTAGAACAACACTACCGAGAAAGGAGGGAGGAAGAGCTTTATGCGATATAGTAAATCTACATAACAATCAGATAAATAGACTACGAGACTTCTTTATTACAAAATCACTGTCATCTAATTTACATAAGTCTGTCATAGGAGCAGATAAGAAATACTCGCCTCTAAATTTAGCAGACCCTCATATGGACTTGGAAATAACAACAGATGCTGAGAAACACGTAAAATGGGCCCAAAAAGCTCTACATGGTCGACATCATCACGACCTTAACCAACCACATATTGACAAAATAGCATCAAATAGGTGGCTTGCTAACGGTACCTTGTTCCCAGAGACTGAAGGATTTATGATGGCCATTCAGGATCAAGTAATTAATACAAACAACTACAAAAAATTTGTTATTAGGGACCAAACTATTACATCGGACAAGTGTAGACGGTGCCAACAAACGTCGGAAACCATACAACATATCACATCAGGATGTTCAACCATAGCCAACACGGATTATTTACGCAGGCACAACCAGCTGTGTAATATTATCCACCAGAAACTGGCCAACAAATATGGACTGCTAAATACATATACACCCTATTACAAATACAATCCACAGGCAGTGCTCGAGAATGCAGATTTTAGACTCTACTACGATAGGTCCATTATCACCGATAGACAGGTGACGAATAATCGACCCGACATTGTAGTAGTGGATAAGAAAGCTAAATCGGTGCTGTTAGTCGATGTTGCAGTTCCAAACAATAACAACGTTTTGGATAAGTATAATGAAAAGATGGCAAAGTACACCGATCTTGCCATAGAAGTGGGACAGATGTGGCATGCAGAAAAAGTGGAGGTGGTACCGATCATCGTATCATCAACTGGACTCATTCCCAAAAGTCTTGAAGACAGTCTTAAAAAACTCGATCTTCATAAAAACACTTTTATTGACTTGCAAAAAGCGGCAATTTTAAACACATGTCATACTGTCAGAAAATTTTTAAATATGTAAATTTTGAGCCTAATCCCATTTGCGTTTACGCTCGGGATAGGTAAATATTACCAGCGAAAGCTGAGTAAGTGCATAAGTCTTTTGATAATAATAATAATAATAATAAACCCGCACGGGGTAGTTTTTCTACCTGGGGAGTGACGCCCCCACGGGTCCGAGTTACCTGGGCTACCAGGGAAAAATGGTAGTACCTGGCAGTAGGTATAAAATGCTTCAACCACAATGTCGAGTTTTAAAACTAAATTACCCCAGGTGGGTAGAGTACGCTCACAATCCCACACGGCCGGTGTACCTAGTATGTCGGCTGTCTGCTCCACGGATTCTGGGGGGAGCAATAATTCGATAATTACCGATACCTTAACACTTAGGAATCGCCAGGTGAATCGACATGGCAACACCTACAACTCTTGTCGCGTTCAAGTTGATGACAGAAGGACTTGTTCGAAAAATGATGCATCTTCTTCCTCGGTTAGCGGCATGCGCAGCGTGACATCGAGTATGGCTACTGCGACAACACAAGAGGAAACTATCACCGAAGATCCTCCACCGGTTTCTGCTGTTTCTGGAGTATCGCAGGACGGTACATCCATGACCACTAAAGCCGGAAAGCCCAGGAAGCGTATGAAGTGGACTACTGAAATGAATTCATTTATTATACGCTCCTATTTTAGAATAACAAAAAATGAGACTGATTTAACAACATACAGGTTCGCCCTTCATCGAGGATTTACACAACAATATCCGGAGTTTCAACACGTTACTGAGCAACGTATTGCTGACCAGCGTCGAACAATTATTAAAAACAATTTACTACCTGGTCCAATAATGCAACAAATACGAAGTGAAGTACTTCTTGAGCTCCAAACAGAAATCGATCATAATGTTATTCAACATACAAATGATCAGCTGGATAATGTAAGACTTGATGACCACACTGGCGAAGACAAACCAAACATTGATCAAGACGAAAATCCAAACACAGACAGTAACACACAACCTGACGAACATGAAAATGCTGTTACCGAACTCTCTAAAGCAATATTAGAATTTGATGGTAGCAACCCACTTCATCGACCAATTTTACCCAAACTGAAATCCAATAGGAACACCAATGGGATCCTTGCACTATTTAATTTACTTTTAAAGGATCGTGCCAAGAACTGCCGAACTTTGGAAGAGATCCATACTCTTATCTACTGTGGTGCAGTTGCAGTTATCCGAAGTCACAACCAACAAGTCAGGTTTTCAAACCAAAAATCTATTGAACATCATAAGCAACATAAACCTTGGTGGCAACAGCGACTTGAGAAGTCAATTAACGACATACGAAAGGAGCTGGGACAACTTACCGAATTTAAAAATAGCATAAAACCTTCCAGACGCTTAACTAATAGGGTCAGAAAAATCTTTAAAAAGATTAAAACCCACACTGGACATCCAAAGTATAAAGAACATCTATGCTCATATATGGACCTTCTTAGACAAAAGCTAAAGGCGAAATCCAAACGATTATCTCGATACGTTAAATGCACAAAAAAGAAGCAGCAAAATCATTTATTTAACAACAATGAAAAGCTGTTTTATAGACAACTTAGTAGCGCTGGTGGTACAAACAACAACTCCAACCTTCCAACTAAAAATGAATCTACTGACTATTGGTCTTCAATATGGTCCAATCCCAAAAACACAACGAGGGTGCAGCATGGATAGAATCCGAGGTGGACAAGTCAAACATTGCTCCAATGATGTTTGATAAGATCACAACAGCTGAAGTAAACCAAGCTATAGGAGAGACTAATAGTTGGAAAGCTCCGGGAATTGATAACATTCAAAATTTCTGGTACAAAAAATTTGACAGCTTACACGAACTACTAGCATCAAAATTTACACATATCCTTCAACATCCAGAAGACATTCCAGCCTTCTTTACTCATGGTTTGACCCATATGCTTCTCAAAACAGCTAACACTCAGGATCCTTCGCAGTATAGACTAATCAGATGTCTTACAATGCTTTACAAAATATTAACATCTTGCATCACTAACCGAATTTATAGGCATGTCGACCAAAATAACATCTTGGCAGAGGAGCAAAAGGGATGTAAACGTGGTCACCAGGGATGTAAAGAACAACTTATCATTGACTCTGTGATCCTAAAGCAAGCACAAAAGCAATCTCGCAACATCTCGACTGCTTTTGTTGACTACCGCAAAGCATTTGATAGCGTGCCCCATTCCTGGCTCATAAGCATTTTAAAAATCTACAAAGTACACCCTAGCATAGTTAATTTTCTTGAAACATCGATGAAACAATGGAGAACAAACCTTCAGTTTAATATTAATGGTCAGTATCTTAAAACCGATGAAATCGCTATTCGCAGAGGAATATTCCAAGGTGACTCACTTAGTCCACTGTGGTTTTGTTTGGCAATGAATCCACTTTCTGCCATGCTCAACAACACAAAATATGGCTTCAATCTTAAGACTAATAGAAACACCAACTGCACTGTTTCCCATCTTCTTTATATGGATGATATAAAAATTTTTGCTGCTAATCAACAACAAGTTCAACATCTTCTGGATATAACCGAAAGGTTCTCCAGTGATATACACATGGAATTTGGTTTAAATAAGTGCAGAACTTTAAACATCGAAAAGGGAAAAATTGTCAATGGAGATGTGGCGCTGCCTAATGGAGATATAATCGCTGCCATGCAGAATGGGGAAACCTATAAATACTTGGAATTTCAACAAGCCAGATTATTAGACCAAAAACAGTCCAAGTCCAAAATCAAGGATCAGTATACACAGAGGGTTAGTTCATTACTAAAATCGGAACTGAACGCAGGAAACCTTAATCGAGCAATTAATACATATGCCGTACCTGTGTTAACTTATTCGTTTGGGATTCTAAGATGGACAAAAACTGAATTGGAAGATATTCAGAGAACAACAAGGACTATGATGACCAAGTACAGATATCACCATCCAATATCCTCGGTATTTAGAACCACATTGCCGAGAAAGGAGGGAGGAAGAGCTCTATGTGACATAATCAATCTACACAATAAGCAGATAAATCAATTACGAGACTTCTTTATTACTAAATCAACATCATCTAATTTACACAAATTTATTGTAGGAGCAGATAAAAATTATTCCCCTCTAAATTTAGCAGGTTCTAATGTGGATTTAGAAGTAACAACAGATACTGAGAAACACGTAAAATGGGCCCAAAAAGCTCTACATGGTCGACATCATCACGACCTTAACCAACCGCACATTGACAAAATAGCATCAAATAGGTGGCTTGCTGACGGTACCTTGTTCCCAGAGACTGAAGGATTTATGATGGCCATTCAGGATCAAGTAATTAATACGAACAACTACAAAAAATTTGTTATCAGGGACCAAACTATTACATCGGACAAGTGTAGACGGTGCCAACAAACGTCGGAAACCATACAACACATCACATCAGGGTGTTCAACCATAGCCAACACGGATTATTTACGCAGGCACAACCAGCTGTGTAATATTATCCACCAGAAACTGGCCAACAAATATGGACTGCTGAATACATATACACCGTATTACAAGTACAATCCACAGGCAGTGCTCGAGAATGCAGATTTTAGACTCTACTACGATAGGTCCATTATCACCGATAGACAGGTGACGAATAATCGACCCGACATTGTAGTAGTGGATAGCTAATTCAGTGCTGTTAGTCGATGTTGCAGTTCCAAACAACAACAATATTTTGGACAAATATAATGAAAAGATAGCAAAGTACACCGATCTTGCTATAGAAGTAGGGCAGATGTGGCATGCAGAAAAAGTGGAGGTGGTACCGATCATCGTATCATCAACTGGACTCATCCCCAAAAGTCTTGAAGACAGTCTTAAAAAGCTCGATCTTCATAAAAACACTTTTATTGACTTGCAAAAAGCGGCAATTTTAAACACATGTCACACTGTTCGGAAATTTTTAAATATGTAAATTTTGAGCCTAATCCCACTTGCGTTTACGCTCGGGATAGGTAAATATTACCAGCGAAAGCTGAATAAGTGCATAATAATAATAATAATAGTGTTATTTACTAAACACCGAAAGCATCATCCCAAAGCATGCAAAGAGAGATTCCACATACCTCGAAATAAAGGGGGCAGAGGCATTACAGATATGCGGCTAAAATATAAACAACAAGTAGAACTTATGCGAAAATACTTTCATGAACGAGCAGAACAATCTCAACTTCATCGAGCAATTCTTAATTTATACAAAAATTTAACACCTCTAAACCTATATAATGCCCAATATGCTTATGACTCACAGTACTCCCTCTCCACACTAGAAACACAATGGAGAGAGAAGGAATTACATGGGCGATATCCCAACCTACTTAATAATACTCATCTGGATAAAACTGCATCCATTGCATGGCTAAATAGAGGAAACATTTTTCCAGAGACAGAAGGGTTTATGTGCGCCATTCAGGATCAAGTAATACCCACTCGATCCTACCTAAAATACATTGTCAAAGATCAGAACGTTACATCTACCCTATGCAGAATGTGCGGGGAAAAACACGAAAATATTGAACACCTGATTAGTGGATGCAAAAAGCTAGCCCCCCGAGAGTATACTAATCGCCACAACAATGTAGCAAAAATAATTCATACAGTAGTGTGTCACAACTTAGAACTAAATCAGGAGAAAACACGTTATTATAAATACACACCACAACATATATTAGAAAATGACCAACGCCTAGTGTACTGGGACAGAGATATTCAAACGGACAGGCCCGTTCAGCACAATAGACCAGATATCCTTATTTTTAATAAAACTAAAAAAGAAATCCTCCTAGTGGACATTGCTATCCCAGCCCCTGCAAATATACATGCAAAACATAATGAAAAAATTGAAAAATACTTACTCCTCTGTGAAGACCTAAAAGAGACCTGGCAAGCGAGTATAGTAAAAACAATCCCAATAATAATTGGAGCTACTGGAGAAATCCCGAAAGACCTAAAGAAAAATCTGGAAAGCATTGGACTATCGAAAAACATCCAGTATGACCTACAAAAAGCTGTAATCTTGAGTACCTGCAACATCATCAGGAAGGTCTTAAACAAAAAATAGCAAACGCTTTAAACCTTGTAACTTACCTTACCGGTTAAAGTGAAATCATCCGACCTAACGTGAAAAAAAAAAAAATAATAATAATAATAATAATAATAATAATAATAATAATAATAATAATAATAATAATAATAATAATAATAATAATAATAATAATAATAATAATAATAATAATAATAATAATAATAATAATAATAATAATAATAATAATAATAATAATAATAATAATATATAATAATAATAATAATAATAATAATAATAATAATAATAATTCAGATTCAGTACGTACGTTACTTTTAACAATATATTTTAACAAGTAATGAGCTATATTAGTCAACATACGTCTGCTCTTCCACCTAACCCCTAAAAGTTCTAGATTGTACAGAACAAAACTAGACGATTCAAATTACAAATAGGTATCACTATAAAAACATAAGCAAATTTAAATTAGTTAACACTTTACAACTTACACAATAAAGTACCAAATATTACAAATAAAATGCAAGAGTATTCACTATGACAAAACTAAGATTGTGTAGAAAAGTAATGGTCGAAAAGTGCCCTTTTAAGTTTGTTTGTGGATAATTTCTGATGATAATTTAATAAGGACCATGCCAAATAGAGTGACAGCACTAAGGCAAGCTAGGGGTGGATACACACGATATTAATTTTTGTGAAAGGACTTTATGACCTGCGCAGTAAATAATTTAACATTTTTCAATTTTTTCTGTTTTATTTTAACTGTTTTTTTTATCAAAAATTTATTTGTTTATTTTATTTTTTTGGGTATAGTGTAACATGAAGGAATAAAAATTAACTTATTTCATCGAATTTTGATTTATTATTAACCAATGACAAAAAGAATTACAGATTTTTGTAATATCCACTTCAATTGTTGAGCAGTGTATATTGGTTTTGTAAAGATCAGCATAATATAGTTTTTTCCTGGTTTTTCTATATATTATCATTACACAGTTATACTGATCTTAGAGGGAAATACATCCAGGATAATCCCTTAGGGCTAATAACATTTAAGCTTTTATATTGTTATGTATTTACTTCCATACTTGGTCTAGTCTTAACACTACTTAATCAACATCAGGTAATTACCTTGAAAAAACAAAATATAACTTAATTATGTCAATCTGACGATGCTCGTTGTAACGGAATAGCTATCATTGTAATTTAAAAACTAATTTTTTATTTAAACGTGGAAGTTACGTTCAAACGAATAGTTGTTTATTATTCTTAGTAAGGTGGACTTCCACAGAGTAAGGGTTTGTACAATAAATTTAATTTTTATTTCGTTGTCGTAAAGTTTTCTCAGTAGAGTGATCCTAGATAAAAAACGGTCCTGAAGCCTTAATGGTGATTCACAGGATATTTGGGAAAATAATGAGCTTGAGACCTAAAATAATCTTCTGGTCATACCAAATGATTATCAAGCCTATGACCACATATATTTATAACATTAAACAAATTTTAATACATTTTTCGCTTTAACTGAGGGTGAGTTTGAGCCAGAACTTGCTTAATCTATCCACAATTGTCTGTAAAGACAAGATTGAAGCAACAAAGCTATAATGGCTGTAATCATAATACCTATATGAAAGAAAAACTTACAAAATAAGTCTACTTTTAATATTTGGCATTAAAGGGAATAAAAATGCATTAATTTTTATTGGAGAAAGGTTGGGAAGAATTGTTTATAGGTATACAGGGTGTCCAGGAACTTAATGCCAAAAATTCGGGAGCAAATAGAAGAGGTCAAAATAATGTTAGAAGTTCAAATAAAATTTTGTCATACGAGCCTTCGTTTCCGAGTTATAGAGCTCTAAAGTTTGGAAATAAAAACCTTTGTTTAGTCATAATTTCTAAACTATACATTGGAATACTATAAAATTCCAGTGACGGATTGCATACATCCATGTCCTGTGTTTGACGGTATAAATGAATCTACATTACGTACAGATAAGCAGAGACGGCTTGTGCCCATTGGTTAATAATCCGTAATTTTAAAAGGGACCATCTGAATAATATTTACATTTCAAAAATAAATTTTTCAATCCATTTACTAATGAAAATGTACTCTTTTTTGAACTCGATAAAATTAAGGGTTTAGGAGAAATTTGAACTTTTAGATCTGATCGCCATATTTTGTAAAGACAGACATTCTGAAGAGAACTATCAATAGCAGCCTTCTTGATGAAAACAGTTCAATTTTACTTTTTCTTAAGCCAGTCCCATGGTCAGACTTTAAACGCTTGAACTAAAACTAAAACTGCAAAGCAATTGTTTTATTGCGTTTAAATACTATCTTAAGGAATTTTTAATTATAAGTTGTGACAATTATTGATAGTTCTCTTCAGAATGTCTGTCTTTACAAAATATGGCGATCAGATCTAAAAGTTCAAATTTCTCCTTAAACCCTTAATTTTATCGAGTTCAAACAAGAGTACATTTTCATTAGTAAATGGATTGGAAAATTTATTTTTGAAATTTAAATATTATTCAGATGGTCCCTATTAAAATTACGGATTATTAACCAATGGGCTTATCTGTACGTAATGTAGATTCATTTATACCGTCAAACACAGGACATGGATGTATGCAATCCGTCACTGGAATTTTATAGTATTCCAATGTATAGTTTAGAAATTATGACAAAACAAAGGTTTTTATTTCGAAATTTTAGAGGTCTATAACTCGGAAACGAAGGCTCGTATGACAAAAATTTATTTGAACTTCTAACATTATTTTGACCTCTTCTATTTGCTCCCGAATTTTTGCCATTAAGTTCCTGGACACCCTGTATAGGTTCAGAATCATTTCTCGCATATAACTATAGAAACAATTTCGTAATGGACCTTCATAAAAGAGGTTTTAAAATATGATATCGGTCAATAAATCTGATAATCAAAATACTTTTTTTTAATCAAAATTTTCCTTTATCCATTAATGAAAAATCTTTCTAAACTATTTTAATGTGTCTAACGCTTCTCTCACTTTTAGATACCATTTCTGTTAAAATACTTTCAAATTACGCTTTTCAAATAACCTCATTATTGGGTCGGAACCTCTTTCCAGCGAGTCACTTTTTGAGTTTTTTCTAGAATTGGGAGCCAGATTTTAAGAATGCGACAGGCGTGGCAGCAATTCGAAATCTGAGTATGTTTTTTTATCCATCGTTTTCATTTTACTTGTTACATGATGAAACAACACTTTCTGCTCTTTGAAATGAGGCCTTTTCTTGGCAATTTCGGTATTCAAACTATCCAACAAATCGATATAATAGTTACTGTCAATTGTTTTCCAAGTTCCACATTATCAATAATTATTATGCTGATTATTGCGTCTTTAGACGCTTTACTCTTTGCGGTCCACTTAGCTGACTGCAGATTTGACTCCAGAGCGAAATGGTGAATTCATGTTTTATCCATTGGAATGTACTGATGCAAAAATTGATCGTTAACATGTTCAAACAAAGCTTCGAATAATTTATTGGTTGTGAAGAACATTAAAAGTAGAACTTTCTATACCATTCTTCAACTATTTATTTAATTTTTTAAATCATAATGTTTTTAGTAAGCTGAACTTCCACAAAGTAAAGCTTACTACAATCAATTCTATTGGTTGTTGATTTTCTCTGGTTGGAGTAATTGTGACATCTATTTGGTGCAAACATTACCTTTTGATAACTGCAGAATTTCAGCCACCTCTTACAACCAGTCAACTGCAGTTGCCAAGAGCTAAGTTAGTGTGCTTTATTGAAAGCACGGTGCTGAAAAAACGACTATAACCTGGGGGGTGAGCAGCAATAATAGAACCTTTTGGAGCTTTTATAATGTTACTCGATTTTTTTTTTTCGAGCAAAAGAAAAAATAATAGTAAGCTAGATTAGGTTAGTATGGTGTGGTTATTTTCAACATTTTAGCGGCTTTGTTCTAAATTTACAACTAAAGCCATACTTACAACCCCAACACACACACACACACACCGTCGATCTCGCACATGTACCTCTTAAAGAAATTGATTGTAATAACCTTTACTTTGTGGAAATCCATCTTATGAAGAACATTAAAAATAGAATTTTTTAAACACAACTTCCACTATTTATTTATAAAATTACTTTTTTAAACTCAATGACAGACTTTTCTTTTTATTTGAATTATTACAGCCCTTCCTACGGAAAATCCGGTGATATCGGGGGTGGAAGACGAGTACCAGATAGGAGACGAAATAAATTTGAATTGTACTGCAGGAAAAAGTCATCCGGCTTCAATACTCCATTGGTATATAAACGAACAGCAGGTATTATAATTAGTAGATGATGTAAATTCGGATATTTTTTCAGTATAAATATATTTTTTGTTACAGATCCAAAAACAAGACGCCCTTATTCCCTATCCTGACGAACAGCATTCTCGCGGTTTAGTATCGTCAGTGTTGGGTTTGAAGTTTATATTAAGCAACCATCATTTTCGCGGTGGTTCGATGAGGGTGAAATGCGTCGCTTCGATGACACCCTTGTTATACGAATCTGACAGGGAAAGTGTCGTGCATACTAAATCTTTACCCTTGAGAGAAGCACTTTTATTAGGTGAGTTCATTTTTGAATTTTAAAAAAGGGAATTTATGATGTTTTTTTTTATTTTTTTACAGTTAAAAGTTCGGGTAATCGGTACGATTACAACGCCAACTTTATCTTATTGACTGCGATATATTTTTTGACGTGAGTGATTTAAAATTATAAGTTAACAAAAAAATGATAGTGGTTAAAAATATTTGTGCAATTTGATGTCGCCTTGAACTATGAACTGCTAGAAAATAATTCTTAGTGTCTGTTTCGACTGTGATAAAAAGAAAAACTTGATTTATCTGCCCTTTTATTAAAACCCCCAGTGAGACAATTTCAGCAAAATTATATAGGTATTTTTGCGTGATTTCTGATAATACTATCTCCTTTAAATTTCCCTTGGCCTAACTTTTTATTTCCAGAAATGATTTTAAAACATTTTAATCTTAAACAGAGCTATTGAAAAATGTTTGAAACCGTTTCTAGGTTAGTACGGGGAACTAAAGTGACGAAAGAAAACTCACCCCCGTCAACCCTCTAGGCCCCACCTACCCACAGGTTTAGATTGCGAACCCTTACTTGTGTACATCATTGACAAGAATATACGAAATGTTATCCAATGTTATAAATCATATTTGTACAGGGTGAAACATTAATTGTGAAACTTGGAATATTCAATAAGATTTTTGTTGAGCTACAAGTTTACTAGAAATGTCAATTAAGGGGTTGATGGGGGTGAGTTTCATGTCACTTTAGCTAACCCGTACTAACCTAGAAACGGTTTGAAGCATTTTTCGCTATCAGCTTTCGTTCGTGAAATATAGCCCATTGTAAGTTTTAAAATTGAGAATTATATAACAACTTTCTTATCGCTATCATCAAAAAAGTAAGATAGTAAATATCATATCCCAGTTAGTGGACTTCTCGGTGCCAAAATGCACCGTCCAATACGCCACATTATTAGAAACGTCACTGTCGCCATTATAGATAGGTCAAAGCATTATATTATCCAAACAAACTTTTGCCTTATAGTAGTTAGTTTGCATTAAGGATCATTATAATATAAATTTTCTTGTTTATGAGTTATTATAGTGATAAAAAGACACATTATTATTGTTAATTAAGGAATATTTAAAGAAGATTTATTTTGTTTTATATGAAAAAGTTTGCTTTTGAGGTTAAGTAATATTATTTTAATTTTTTTTACCTTAGAAGAAAATAAACTTCTTTAAATATAACTAAAACTATTCTTTAACGATAATAATGTGTTTTTTTAGCACTATAATGTCAAAAACTCTACAAAAAACAAGAAAATGTATAATACAAAAAACGTTAATGTAAACTAACTACCATAAGCCCACAGGTTGTTTGGATATAATGACTTATGACTTATGACTTATGACTTATGACTTATGACTTATGACTTATGACTTATGACTTATGACTTATGACTTATGACTTATGACTTATGACTTATGACTTATGACTTATGACTTATGACTTATGACTTATGACTTATGACTTATGACTTATGACTTATGACTTATGACTTATGACTTATGACTTATGACTTATGACTTATGACTTATGACTTATGACTTATGACTTATGACTTATGACTTATGACTTATGACTTATGACTTATGACTTATGACTTATGACTTATGACTTATGACTTATGACTTATGACTTATGACTTATGACTTATGACTTATGACTTATGACTTATGACTTATGACTTATGACTTATGACTTATGACTTATGACTTATGACTTATGACTTATGACTTATGACTTATGACTTATGACTTATGACTTATGACTTATGACTTATGACTTATGACTTATGACTTATGACTTATGACTTATGACTTATGACTTATGACTTATGACTTATGACTTATGACTTATGACTTATGACTTATGACTTATGACTTATGACTTATGACTTATGACTTATGACTTATGACTTATGACTTATGACTTATGACTTATGACTTATGACTTATGACTTATGACTTATGACTTATGACTTATGACTTATGACTTATGACTTATGACTTATGACTTATGACTTATGACTTATGACTTATGACTTATGACTTATGACTTATGACTTATGACTTATGACTTATGACTTATGACTTATCTCAAGCAATGGCGTCAGCGACGTCACAATAATGTGGCGTATAACATCAATACGCACAGCACTTAGCTGCAAATAATTCGAACGTCGATCATTTTTGATAATTCTTCACAGAGCTCTTCTATATGCATGTGCAACAGTGTCTTTTCACTCATATCGAGCCTTTTGAGTGACAACCAAACTTTGTAAATTTAATAATGATTGCAAACATTTTTTCGTTAATAATCTTGCCTCTACCCATTTTCACGATAACATTTAAGAGGGGCGTCAAAAATGTGACAGCTGAAAACGGGTGGCAAGCCTGAATTGTACCCAAAATTTCAATCATTTTGTAAACAACAAATCTAAAGAACGCCTTTAAATTACGTATTCAAATTTTAACAGGATATAGCTTAGACCTTTCTCTAGGAGATAAGGTTTTTTAGTTAAGTTTTATATTGCAATAAAAGAGATATTGGTGTTTAAGTGATGGTATGTTTTTAAAAAGTTTGACAATTTGTGATCACGAATTTTAACGCCAGAAGCTTAACTCCTAAAGAAAGCATAGAGAATGCGACTAGCAAAATATGAAGTTAAAGAAAGGTATATTTTTTGAGATTTGTTGCACGCAAAATTTAAACATTGCACTAATCTGTCAATTTAGTTCAACAGTTTTGGTGGCGCTTTTTTCAAAGACGTATGTCTATTCTAATTCTCCAAATCCAAACTTCACTTAACATAACCAACCTAACCTTATTTCTCGTTTATAACGTCAAAAGATAATTTTAGTGTTTTGCTTTTAAATACATAATTGTCTATATTAATATTCTATAATTTACCAAAAGTTAAAAAAAAATAAATTTAAAGTATATTTTCACAATTTGTGTTGGTTTTTACATAGTTTATAGCATTATCCAACTGTGATATGTGCAAGGAGTTTAGTGTTGTGAACCGTTGTTATTTCCTAAATTACTTTTTACTTAAACACAGTTGTCTTATTTTAGTCGAATTGGTAAAAATGTGAGTTTTGAGAGACCTGATTTTTCTTTAGGTATACTTTTTTAATCTTTTAAGTTAATTATTATATCTTTATTTGTTATATAACATAAACCCAACCTAAGGGATTTACATTTATAAATTAAAACTACATATGTAAATATTAACAGCTAAGTGTTAAACTGTTTTTCTAAATAGGCAAGATAATGTCCACAAAGTAAGGGTTTCTACAATATTTATTTACATGTTCAATATGTATAAATATAATAGCTTTCTCTTTAGATAATGTGAAGAATGAAAATTTACAGTCAAATATGTAATATTTTTATTAAAACAGTTTTACAAATTTGGGTTGGATACTGAATACATCTGTTATCTTTATATATATATATCCCCTCACCATTAAAAGTTTGTTGGTAAATGATAAAACAGACCAAAGGGTTCCATATTCATGTCAGAATGAACTGGGTACATATAATTGAGAAAATGAGTCCTAAAAAGAAAAACATAAAACATTTACTTGTTATTTACTATTAATATGCAGATGTTATTTGCCAATGTTTAAAATGTAATTGAACCCTAAAATAAACATTTGTATTTTAAAACACATAGTAGCCCACAATAGGTTTCATATTGATGTAGCCATGGGTTCTATAAGGGTCCAGATTCAATGTTTTTGAAGAAAGAGTTCTAAAATATAAAAGATTAGAATTAACAGTAAAAATTATTAATTATTTACTATAAATAGAATAAACCCGGTGTGGGCAGTTACTTGAGGTCCAAAGATTTTGAGAAAACAGTAGCATATATTTTGAAAACCATTGATTTATTTCTCCAACAATTTAATTATCTAAACATAGATGAAATAACATATATGGTTGCCAGAAAAAGTATATTGCTAAAAATAGTATTTTCAGGACACTTTTGAAATACTTTAGAAAAGTAGTAACCTATTGAATCTTGTAGAAATATTTTGTTTTCCATATTCCACCTAATAAAATAATCAAAAATTAATCAAATAGTTTTGACTTAGAAAATGATACTAATATTCTTCCTGGTCTATCCTAGTATTTAAAGTACACAAAGGATGGCTTAAAGGACGAGTAGCATTAACACTTCTCTGAGGTGCCCTAGTAAAGACTCTTACATGAAACCAAAGAAATATGCCATCCAGATAATGCTAATTATTTAGTATCAAGAGGCAAATTCACAGGGGAGTACACAAAATACCACTGATTTCAATTTTCCAAAGAAAATACTTCAACATGGGCAAATACTATTGGTAGGTACTCAAAAAGAAGAAAATTCATGTATCTAATATGCCAAATACCTTTATCAATACATATTTTAAAACTAAATTTGATATTTAGATCTGAATCATAGATAATAAAATAAATATAATACCTACCTATTAATTGTAAAAAATTTAAACCAGTAAATAAACAAATTAAAACTTCCCTCTTATTACTTCTGATTACTAGATGGAGAGTGCTTTCAAATGTAAATAAAATATGGATCTTTATAAAATAAATAAAATTTTTTCATTTGTGTGAAAGATACCAGTTAAAAAATTCAGTTACAATCCTATTGGATACATTTTAATTTCAATTGATTCCACAAAGTATGGGGTTGACATTTTTGGAATATAATTAATAGCCATAATTTACCTAATGATACAATTAGTTTTATTAAGATATACCCATATTAACAATTATGTTTAGTACTTGCAAGAGTATTGTTGGCCAATCACTGATAGTCAGCTTATTCCACTTCTTTAGGTATCTTGAAAACAGGTCCACAAAGTGTATTTCTATAGATACTAGATTGGTTAGTTATTATCGTAGGTTATTGAAAACATTATTTTTTTCTTGTGCCACATTCTCAAAATAAAAATAAACTATAGGTAAGCTTTATTGTAGTGAGTGCTTTACTTTGTACTCCATTTTTCATTAAATCATGGATCTGGGTGGAAATTTAGGAATGTCCAATACTCTCTAAAAAATAAGTGATATTTATTTATTTAGGCAGTAAATAATTAGCAAGGTACCTACTTACTTGAAGTCATATTGAAGACAGACTAACCTGTTAATGTTTACAAACATTATAGTAACACTTTTGCAATAATCATCAAACGTTTTGGAAAAGTATTTAAATTTTTTCCCACAAAATATATTCTAAAAATTTACATCTACTTCAACACCTTCAAATATTACATCCATCAGAAAGTAAATAAATTAATCTCTGGGGTGCGTTCACAAATAAAATGGAAAAGTACTTCTTTACAATGTAATGTGATTGAACTGACATTTGGTTGGAGACGAAAAATACTACAGTGTACATCTATTTTGGAACGACCTTTTAAGATATTATATGATATAACTTAGCTTTTTTATTTGTATTGTTTTAAAATTGTTTATCTTTAGAATAACATGAATAATTATAATAATTGTATTCTATTAACGGTTTTATTGGCTGTTAAATATCATCTATTTGATGATATAGAAAAAGAAAGTTGTAAGGATTACGTATTCATCCATTGTACAAACTATTGTAAATGAAAAATGCTCCTATATATTATAACTGGTGGTTACTGGTTACCCACAAGCAAACCACACAACAAAAAAGTTTAAAAATAAGTATTCGTTCTGTGTGTACTATTGACAGACTTTGAACTGCACAAGCTCGGTAAAATATTACCGCAGTCTAAAACACGGTACGAAATGTACTCCTTTGGGAACGTCAAAACACATTTTGGAACGCGCGGACATTTTTCCCACGGTAACAATATTTCGTTTTTGGAACGCACTTTGGCATTGGAATGTGAGCAATGTGTACAATGTAGCGATTTGTGAACGCACTCCAGATGAAACCTTAGACAAGGAAAGAGAGAGGACTGCGCATTGGAATCAATTTATGTAACCCATTTACCACCAAACTAATGGCGGACAATATTGACATAGGCGTATCATACGATTTTTCTTATACGATTATTAAATAATCATTTTCATTATTTCGTATTACAAATCTAATTTAAAAAAGTCTTTAAATATGTACGGCTCCAAAAAAAAACAACAATCATTTTAAAACATATTTATTTAATAAATATTACAATTTTAATCTTTTTTAAATATATGTTTTTGTTTCACGCCACTGCAAAACTATTACATCTATAAGAAAATAATAACAATTAATTGAAAAATAATATTTTAAACTGAATGAAAACAATTTTCAAAAAGTATGTACTATTAATTTAAGTTATCATACATAACATAATATGTGATTTAGTTAAACATCTATTACCTGAAAGCTGTAATATTAATAAAAATAAATTTCAAGGAAATAGTTTTAAAATACTTTTTACCTATGAAATGAAATTCCTTCCTCTTTTAGCACTCTGACTGTTGCACTTATAAACTGCACTATTAACCATTTTAAAATGTCTATTCAGGTAATTAAAAAAGGTGAAAATTAATAAAAAAAACTAAAAAAAATACAATTCGACGTTCCAAATTTGTTTACCACCAAACGTTTGAAAATTGGCTTCACACACACGAATAAGGTTTTCACTGCCATGCGCTGTCCTCTCTCTTTCCTAGTCTAAGGATCAAACTAACAACTAACCTCGTTTAATTTTGCATTGTTGCCAATACATTTCAATCTCAATTTTAAAAAAGGTATAATTACATATTTTCCACTTTATTTCAATTTTTCTTTAGACCATGTTGATGTGTGTATATTCAGAAACCGTAATATGTTTTTATTTTAATTAACATATTTATTCTAATAAATACCTTAATTAGTAGTAGTTAGTACCAGAGCTGGGTAGTATGTGTCTAACATGTTAAATCCCATTTTTCGTACTGGTCACCGTTATAATATATTATTATATTCTAATGGAGCTTTGTTTTTACCTATAAATCAGTTTCATAAGTACCTACGTTATTTATTTTTTATATTTTCTATATCTCTCTTTTCAAGAACCCCTTTGTACCCTGTATTTATAATTATTAGAAGAAATTATTTTGCGGATATTATAATAAAGGACATCCTAATATTTATATTTTTATTTTAGTGTACCTACAAGTACAAATAAGTACACCCCCTAAAAAGTTTGGAAACTCGGCTGGTCCGACGCTGGCCAAATTCAATATCAAAAGTTCAGGCAGTGCCACCAAAAATTTTTCGTTAGTTAAATGTATTTTTATTATTATATATTACATTAAAAATACCTGCACATCACATAGTTTTAATACTAATAATTTGTCCTTTTTAAAAAAAGTATCCTTCGGATACTTGTATCCGAATACATTTTTAAATGAAAGTATTCGAACTTTTTAAAAAAGTATCCGGATTCATTTTGAGTATCCGTATCCGGTATCCGGATACTTTTTTTCAATATCCGACCCAACTCTGGTTAGTACAATAAATTTCATTAATTAATTATTTGTTAGGAATGCCGAAATCTTATTTTATTTTATTTTTTTTATATATCCATATTTTAAATCCTAAAAACAATTAATTTGTTACGCCTATGATACAACAATATCACAACAAAACTTCGAAAATATATCCAAATAGGATATTTAATTTAAATTATACAGGTATTTTTCATCTGTTTATCTGTTTCAAGGTCAAATGTTTGTGTATGTCGTGAAAATATTCAAAGATTTACGAAGCAAAATTCATATTTTCATCTCTGTCTTAGACAAAGAAAGTCAACAAGCTCTAAAAATATTCAAATTTATAACAAAAATACTAATTTGAAACCACTATCGCCATCTACTGTTCATTCTTGTAATTTAAAAATAACCAGATTTTTCACTAAATTCAGGCAGGCTTACCAAATTAGAAACGCCCCTCTTAACGTTAAAGTATATAAAATATAGTCCGTTTGGAATTAAATGTACCAAAGCCAACATAACATATTTAATTTGTAAATCACTTTGAAACGGGTTTTATTAAAAACTTCCTCTTTCGGAACATTTTAATTTTCCGCTAGAAATTCTCAAAGAAAATAATAAATAATATTCTAAAATATAGTTTATAGTGCTTAAAAATATAAACTCGTATAGTTTGGTCAACTGAAATAGGAAGGGGGTTCGTATCATAAACTGTATGAAATACATTTTTTTAGCGTTATCATGTCCAGAAATGTAAATATAAATGGAACAGATTTAACGCGTTAAATAATATTGAAAAGTTGCATCACGTTAAGATCAATAATAGTAAATATAGTAGTTTTCAGGGAACTTTTGTTAAAAAACACTACCTATGATTTGGTAAGAGCTTTTAATATCTTTAAGAGATCTATCTAAAGCATCTTAAGAACTCTATGGATACATTAATTCCATATTATTAAACTAAATGATTTTTCTATATTTTTAAGCTTAGAGCACATGCTTTGTTTCTGTCAAAAAAAAACGGTAAAGGGTAGTTTAAACTTTGGATTAGCGGTGCATTCATCTGCTATCATAATCGCAGTAAAATCCCACAACCCAATGGCCAAAGCTATTTGTCCTGAAATATTTATTTTATCAATATTTTACAACTTCTATGTGTCACTTTTAACAAACTTTTTACTAACTCTACATTTTCCTACTTGGATGCCTTTTATCTCATTTAAATATTATCCATAGATCATCTCTTATTGATTATTATTCATTTACACAATAAAATGTCTGTATTTATATCATTAATTCAACTTTTTCTTATGCCCTAAGCTTTAGCTTTATAATATTAATATAGGCAAGTCCTAAATCGTGAAACTGGTAATACAACTAACTATAATCATATTGAGTGCAGCTGAAGCTTTATTAATTCATAGATACAGAGTGAGATCATTAATAATAGTTAGGATAGTAGATTAAAATTAATGGGACATGTAATTAGATTTCTCAAAAAACATTTCGAAATAATGTTGATGTTAAAGGGCCTCCTTCAGTGACGTGTTTTGAGTCAGGAGGCAATGGAAGTTCTAGTTCAAGAGTTGTATCTTTTACACCGTTTGGTCGGTGAATAATGTCTGCCTTGAGTTTGTTGGATTTTGTAGTGTCCGCTTTGGTGACAAATATTTTTCTTTAGTATGTTTCTCCTAGATATTCTCCTTGATAGCTGGCGCCGGAGGCGATATTTTTTTGCTATTTCTTGACATATTTGGTTGTCATGTGGCAGATCGATTGACGGTAGTTACCGTACTTGTCTGTTGTAGCAATACATGAGTTCGTAACTCTTCTTTGTCTGGTCTGTTCTTATCTTGGTGCTGACTATGTATTGTACTACAATCTTATTTAGAATATTTCACGTATTTTCTTTTACCTGAACCTAGAACATTAATTCTTAAATTCCTTGATCTCATTAATCCTTTTGATCATCTACTTCTCTTAATTTTTCCAATTCTATGAAGGTGTAACTTTAGGTATAACCAAACTTTGTTTGGTTTCTCTAATTATTTAGTAAACCTCCTGTTGTCATTCAGATACCTACAAGTACCACTTTTATTGCTTGATTCTTATTAGAGTAATAATTGAATAAGTCTTAATTGGGTTTATTTTCTTAGCCCTTTTTATGTTTTCGTTGACTACTGGGGATGATCTTGTTTTGTTTGTTTTTTTATTATTGTTCAGCCTTTTGTTTCTACTTTTTGTTACCCTTAATTCTATTTGCTTGAGGCTTTTCATCGTTTTTCAATTTTTTGTTAATTGAATTTGGGATTTTATTTTCACCCCTTCTTTATGTACCTCCCTATAGATCTTCCATACTACTTCTCCTCAGGATTTTCGGTTTTTGTAAATTATGATTGCACTAGATTAAAACATAATATTATGTAATAATATATTATATTAAAATATCTAAAAAAATGTGTTTTATAAGACCCTTATTCATTCAAGAAAAAGAAGGAATATATTTTATGGTTTAATTAGGCACAGAAATTTACCCGCTTTAATTTTTTTTTCCTTAAAAATAGTTAATAACGCTAAAAATGATGGTATTTCATACAATTGGACATTAGTAATAGTTGGTTTTAAGGATATTTATTATTTAAGAAATATATAGTGAGATTTTTTTTGTTTGTAGGCCACTGCTTTGAATAAATTAAACAAATAACTTTTTTTCCCAGCGATTTATGGTGAAATATACGAGTTTTACTTTTATCTATAAAAACTAGAAATATTTTTTTGTAACTTTGTAAAATGTTGATTTTATTTAAACGTGAAATACATAGCTGGCATTTTTGTTTGGATTGTGTAGGGTTGTTTTGTTTGTAATATACGAAGTATAAAAAAAATATTTTTCTCGTAAATATCCTTAATTAATACTAACCTTTATTTAACTCTATATAGAGAAAAAATTGTTTTTATGTACGCTACTACTTTCTACCAATATAAAATTTCATTCTGTATATATTTAAGCTAAAAATATGCCTCTTATTGTAAATAAAGTAAACTAGATTGTTTATTTTTATGTTTTTTGAAGCATATAAAAATATTTTGATAGTTTAATCAGGTTAGTTATTACTATAATTTGAAATAAATACTGGGTTTGTCTTTCATAGGCTTAACAGAGATTAAGTTCAAACTCTTTTGCAGGACAGAGATAAATTTAATTATTCCATGAAAGGAAGCTTGAATAAAATAATTAAAAATTATGAAAATCTACTTAATTTCAAATATTTTAAAAATAAATCAAAGCGTATTTTAAAGGAAAGCAAAATAAATCTTGGAATCTCTATTTTAATTCTATTACCACAGACATATCTTCTGGTGGAATAAAATTAAACACATGCAAGGCCAACATACATCTTTAAAAATCTCTGCCATTAATACATGACAATTAATAATATCTATTCAATGTTGGTCCCGATGATATTCATTTAATTTTTCATAATAATCCGCATAAAGAAACTCTTAAAAAATTACTTCTTAACAATATGATCAAGAAAATATATTTTTAATGCAGCTCAGTTCAAGGACTACTATTACTGACGACTTGTTCATTATCTAATCTGCAATAGCTAACGCCGTAGCTGCTAAACAAAATATAATCTCAATTCAATTATAAGGGTTTGTCTGAATACTCCTAAATATATATATTGTTAGAAATCACCCGAACAAGAATTAAAATTATTTATCATTTGAATCTATTTGTTTACAAAAGCCGCTGCCGGTCAAAGGGATTATTGAATGGTTGAGGCCCTAAAAATAGTAAAAATATTTGTATGGGTCGGCATTCTGATAATCTCGGTGTTCGGGTTCACATGCCGCTTATTTAGTATTTTTGTTGTATTTTAAATTAAAAGAAATATAAGTTATAGACGAAAATCCAGTGTATTTTCGATAGTGTTTCTAACATCAGAAGTGAGATTGTGCTTAACGCTTACAGTGAATTTTGTTATTAAACGCCGTTATAAGAAGTTGAAAAACATTTTACGTGTGGAAATGGCTACCAAGGAGGGAGTTTCGACTCAAACACTTTTGGCTGAACTGGTTAGAGCTATAACGTCACAGCGATCCTGTGATCAGGTAGATTTGCCCTATTTGACTCGAAAATAATGAATCCAGTAAATGGGTAAGTCAAGTTGAAATTATTAAAATTGAAACAGGCTGGTCTGACGTTCAAACCTTAACAAGAATTGGTCTATTTGTACTGAACGAGACAAAAAGATGGTTCGAACTTTGGAACCCTGATAACAGAGACTAGGCAACTTTTTGTATTGATTTTATTGAAGTTTTTCCACCAAAAAGAAACCTTGGTCGTATGCTAGAAGACGCAGTTTAATTTTCTAGTTCTTTTATAAACATTTATGAATCTTATTTACATGAAAAGTCTGCAATGTTAAAAAGTGTACGTGCAAAATGGTGTGAGACTGATTTTGTAGACCAATATGTCAAGAAAAACCAAATGTTATACCATAAACACTTCAACACAGATGGACCGGAAAACTTACAGTGGTTTGTTCCCAGGCAAAGCCGATTGGGCCTTCTTTGAATATTTCATGATGAACAATGTCATGTAGGACATGAAAAAACATACAAATCTATTGCTGAACATTTTTGGTTTCCACGAATGCGGCAATTTGTTAAATGTTACATAAAACATTGCGTTATTTGTGCCGAGAAGAAAATGAGGACTGGGCCGTTACAGGGATTCGTGCATCCAGTCAAAATTCCCAAAGAACCGTTTCACACATTGCACTTAGATTGCTTAGGACCATTGCCCGTGTCATCCGAGGGCTATAAGCACATTTTGGTTATAGTGGATGCTTTTACCAAATATTGCATTATCATGCCTATGAAAACCGTAACTACAGCTGAATCTCGTGAGAAGTTGCAACATGTCTTATCGCTATTTGGAACACCCAGACGAATAGTAATGGATACTTCTTTTAAAAATAAAACATTTTCAAAATATCTGGATCAATGGAACATCGAGTATCATTTTGTTACTCCAGATGTACATAGAGAAAATGGACAAGTTGAACGATATATCCGAACTATTAGAAACTTGTTAAGAATCGAAACTAAACTGAAATCAGAATGGCCGAGTGGATTATGGAAAATTCAACCTGATCTTAACACAACTATTTAAAAGTCAACAAACAATGGTTTTTGAGCGTTGATCTGAAAGAATTTTTGGAGTCAGATAGTGATTCGGAAGTAAGTAATAGCGAATAAACTTTGTTACTGTCTCATAGTGATTACGTCAGTTATTTTGGTCTCTACTCCGATAGTGATAGAGCCAGGTGTGAAGCTGCGGTGTTCACAAATATAATTTGACTTTATTTATTTATTTATTTTTTCTGTCTTTGTCTCGGAAGTAGCAAAGGCAGGTGTGAAGCTGTGGTCTTCACAAATATAATTTGACTTTATTTATTTATTTTTTCTGTCTTTGTCTCGGAAGTTACAAAGGCAGGTGTGAAGCTGTGGTCTTCACAAATATAATTTGACTTTATTTATTTATTTTTTCTGCCTTTGTCTCGGAAGTAGCAAAGGCAGGTGTGAAGCTGTGTCTTCACAAATATAATTTGACTTTATTTATTTATTTTTTCTGTTTTTGTCTCGGAAGTAGCAAAGGCAGGTGTGAAGCTGGGGTCTTCACAAATATAATTTGACTTTATTTATTTATTTTTTCTGTTTTTGTCTCCGAAGTAGCAAAGGCAGGTGTGAAGCTGTGGTCTTCACAAATATAATTTGACTTTAATTATTTACTTTGTCTGTTTTATTGGTCTTTGTCTCGGAAGTAGCAAAGCCAGGTGTGAAGCTATGTCTTCACAAATATAAGTTGATTTTAATTATTTACTTTGTCTGTTTTATTGGTCTTTGTGAAGTAGCAAAGCCAGGTGTGAGGCTGAGGTCTTCACAAATATAATTTGACTTTATTTGTTTACTTATTTATTTTTTTTTGTTTTATTGATATTTGTCTCAGAAGTAGCAAATACATGGTCTTCACCAATGTCGTGGAATGGAAGTCTCGACTTCCCAAGTTGATATGTGCTGGTGAGGTACGTAATCGTATTTTTGCAGGTCTGGCCGGTAAGGAGTGAGACGTCGAGAGCGACGCCTCTGTCAGTATGGCCGTGTTAGAAATCACCCGAACAAGAATTAAAATTATTTATCATTTGAATCTATTTGTTTACAAAAGCCGCTGCCGGTCACAGGGATTATTGAATGGTTGAGGCCCTAAAAATAGTAAAAATATTTGTATGGGTCGGCATTCTGATAATCTCGGTGTTCGGGTTCACATGCCTCTTATTTAGTATTTTTGTTGTATTTTAAATTAAAATAAATATAAGTTATAGACGAAAATCCAGTGTATTTTCATACAGTCGACAGAAGCAAACATGGTCCGCGGAAAATATGCCAACTAATTTCAAGGTTATCACAATCAGCCAATCACGAGCCAATGTTAACGATAATATCAATTTTAGTGGCTGCATAAGTGAGATGAAAATACAACTACAGCGACAAGAACACGCCCACCCAGGGTTCATGTTTGCTTCTGTCAACTGTAGTGTTTCTAACAATATATATAACAAATTTAAACTTGAGGAAACAGCCAGGGTTTTTGGTGGGTTGTAATCAAAGAATACTCTTTTTTTACTATTCCAAGCTTTCGATAATGTTTATTATCTTTTTCAAGGCTACAATTAAGAAAAAACATGTGTTAACATTTGTTATGATTAAAATTATGTAAAAACTTACTTGCAAAGTGAGCAGTTTTATTATAAAAGCAAAAGTACATCAAACAGAAAATTGTCACTGGTTTTAAAATTAATTATAAAATTATTAAAACCAGTGACAATTTTCTGTTTACCAAGCTTACGACAAAGTTCGGTATACGGGTTGTCTTAGAAGATATCAAAAAATGTTATTAACAAAAATAGTAGATGTCTTTAGGGTCTATATTTTGAAACTATACAGAGTGTTGTATAACTTAGTAACAAACCAAACATATGATGTTTTAAATAGGAACCCCTGTATATTATACTGCATTCGGACTGCTTACATTTTTTTGAAGATTTTTAAATAAGGTTTTGATACATTATACAGAGTCCTTCAGAAGTTATGGACACGTTTATGTAAAAATCGTAGGTAAATCAATGCTCTGTATCTTATTGTACGTTGAAGAAAAAAAAGCATTGTTTGTTACATTCAACGTTTATTTCTTTCACATAATAGGTTAATAATGGTTTACAATAAATATTACCAAATAACTGCTTTTATCAACTTTGGATATAGGGAACGCTTAACAAAAATGAAAGTTACATAATCGAATATTCTATTTATGATATAAAATACAGGGTGTTCCATTTGAAAGAAGAGAGAAAATGAAAGGTTCGAGTTATCGTCCACCCTGTATACAAAATGGAAAATAATTAATATTTAATAAAATACGGTGATATTGTATCATATTACGAAACTCTGTTAGGCAAAGTACTTTTTTTTTCTTTAACGTACAATAAGATACAGAGCGTTGATTTACCTACGATTTTCACACAAACGTGTCCATAACTTCTGAAGAGCTCTGTATAACGCATTAAAACCTTATATATGTATATTATACCGAATTCGGTATAATATACAGGGGTTCCCGTTTAAAAAATCATTTGTTTGGTTTGTAACGAAGTTATACAACACTCTGTATAGTTTAATGTAATTACAAATTATGGACCCTAAAGACATCTACTATTTTTGTTAATAACATTTTTTGATATCTTCTAAAACAACCCATATACCGAACGTTGTCATAAGGTTGGTACACCCTGTATATTTCTTAAAAAAATGGCTAATGAGACCTTTGGCTAATGAGACCAATTAGAGACTCTGTGATGTTGCATTGGGTCCCTTCTAAGACAATTGTAATACTTTTCTGTTAAAAAAATGCCTTTTCTTTGAGTATAATAATTCTTGGTACATCTTAACAAAATATGTCTTCAACTTTTGTTCATAAGTTTCTTTTTATTTTTGATACATAAATTGAATCACTTATTTTAATGTTGTGCTTGCAATATTTTTCAACTACTTCGACCTTGACATTTCAGTCTTCTTTTTCGCTGCAGTGCCATGGCCTGTTACGATGAGTTGATTCCAAATTGGTCTTATTAGCCAAACACCAACTCATTCGTTTTATGGTCCTTGTGTTCTGTGGTGCGTTGGGGATCGCAGTGTCACTCTTGGAGCACTAACATGAAGTTAAACTTTAACCTTTAACCTATTCTGTTTTACCACGTGGTATCATTAACACTTTCAACCGGTGGAATGTAGTAACGAATTTAAAAATTAAATTAATATATTGTGTGTTTTTATGGTGAAATGTTTTCCTGTTGACAAGGGCGGAAAGTGGGCATTAAAAGCCCGCGGCTGTATTTGCACGTGTGACACATCACTGTTTTCCACTGTTTCCTACTTTTATGTATATTAAAAAACCGTTGTAGTTGAGAATTGAACCCGTCCGAGTGATAGACAAGCACGTACATAACTGCGCCATCAGGCGTTTTAGAAAACATTGCTCATATTGTAGAATTAATTTATAATGTATTGTTAAATGTAATATCCTCATCTGAGCTTTTTTTCGAGATAACAGTTCATATGATTCATCTTCAAAAATGTAATATTTGTTTTGTCATACGCTAGCACTATAGTATTCCAATTACTTTTATTCATTTATTAATAGAATGTTAGGCAGATTGGTACGTATAATTTACAAATGTCAAATCCAAGGCACACTTTTTCAATGCTAGAATAAAAACATCGTAGCGTTATGAATTTTCCGCCCTTTGGTTAATAAACAATATACTTTCCGCCTTATTTTTCTTATATTTATTAGCGGAAGACAAAGTCCTAAAAGCAGTCATGGATTTCATAAAGCATATTATAAAGAATAATAATGATTTATTAAAAAATATTCAATGAATTACTTAAATTAAAAAAAAAGAAATAAAATTTTAAAAACATTTGTTAAATATTCAATATTCTATGCTCTGTCTTCAAATTAATCGATACAAATGTCAAAAAAAGTAAAATATTTAACAAGTATTCCAAAATAAATAAAACACTCTTTTTTGTTTCGTCCTCATTGAGTACTCAACAGAAAAAGAGTCCGTTCTACTCCTTGTGATAAAAGTCTACTATTGTGTTCCTTGGTCCTGCGTTTAAGAGATATTAAATAGACTTTAATAACGGCAATTAAAGTCACTTAATTTTTTCTGATGGATAAAAGGCAAGCCTAGTACATCTACTGATCTACTAAATAACTTCCGTATGTAAAGAAGTCTATAAAAATACTGAAACAGATTTTAAAATGGCAATTAAATTTTTTTGCAGTATCTTGCCGCTATACATAAAAATATTTAAATATGGATAGTTTTGTTGTTTTTAAGAAAAAATAAATTTTTGTCCAAGAAAATTTGTGTTTTTATTTATTAAAATATGTTCCATAGGCTTATTTAAACATTTTACAGTTGCAGATTTAAGTACAGGTATATGAATTAAACCCGGAATATCGTCTTTTTATTAGCCTGTCATTCAATATTAAAAATATAAACTAATCATTGCGCAGACGGAAATTATGGAAAAATAATTCTTTTTGTAATAAAAACTTTGTCTTTCTCACATCATAATGAAGAAATGATCCGTCCTGTTGGAAAGTTAGTTCGACCTGTGAAACAGTACTATCATTTTCCAATATGTCAGTGTTCAGCGGACTAATAATTTATTCTTAGGTTTTTCTTAGTATACCAGTCCAAATTGAATCTGAGCGATCATAATGACTCGAATGTGAATTATCATAATGGCTATTTCTACTTTGGTGTCTACTGTTCAGAATAGTTGGACAGAACTTTTCTTAAACCATGTTATTTTGCCTTGCAGGATATATTGTAGTAGTTCGTATTTATTGTGGTTTCTCAAGGAAACTTTCGAGCAGGAGCAGTCAACATTGTTGAAGGTGTACCCCAAGGGGTACTGTATTGTCGCCGTGTCTGTACAGATTTTTTGCGTCAGACTTCCCTACAAAACAAAAACTGCTCCTAGCAATAATACAAAAGAGAGACACAGCGGAAAATTTAGTAATGCAAAAAATGTGGTAATATATTAACAACTAAATTTAAATAAACTTAAATTCAATACGTCAAAAACAGAATATATGGTCCTGTTCGAAAAATTCATGGCTTAAACATACCTATTCAAAAAACTGTATATTTAAGAACAACTGGAGCTCAGGGAAAACCTCCCAAATACCTAGGTTCAGCATAATACTTTGAAAACCAGCACATCGATTTAAAAAACTTATAGAATCTCTTAAAAATCTTTTTTTTTAAATGTTTAGGACAGAACTTAACCTAACCTAACCATGACTTATGGGTATTCAGCTTATCATCGATATGCAGGTTGTGCAGAATAATTGCCTTAGGATGATCCTTTGGAAAAGCTTGGGTTACTGTCTACAAAATGATTGAGCCAATACTCCAAGGATTCGAAAGTTTGTTATCAAAATTAAAAACAGATTTAATAACTATAGAATTCCCAATAGCCTTAGGGATACACTTACTAATAATATCGGTTTTACCGATTAGTTTTTCTAGAGGTTACAGCATTACGACATTCTCATGACTCATGGCTTTAATATACACTACTAAACTTATTTACAATATACACACATCAACATCGTCTAGTGATATTGAAAAAGTAATTTAAATTTTTGAATATTAAATGTTTTTATCAACATTTTTATGTGATATTTAGTGAAGTATATAATATATTTAAAATTGATAACAACAAAATTATTAAATTTTAAATTTAGTACATAGTATGACTCCCTCTAGCATTATTTACAGCTCTACATTTTCTTCTCATACTTAAAATCAACTCATCTATCTTGCCCTGCTCAACAGCTGCCCATTCTCTTTAAAGACTAGTAATTAATTCCTACCGATTGTTAAAAAAAGAACGTAGACGAATTGTCCTGCTTTTTAGCAAATCCCAAGCATGTTCAATTGAATTAAGAACGGAGGATTGAGCGAGACTCAATTTCCAAATAATCCAAAATTCTCCCAGCCACCTGAGTAGGAGCATTATCCTGCATTAACAAAAAATGGGGTCCGATCGCTGCAGCATATGGAAGCACAACAGGTCGAAGTGTAGGATTTTAGTAATCATTTGATCTTAAAAAACCTTGTAACGGAATGAGATCGGTTCTTTCACCCCAGGTAATGCCTCCCCATACCATTACTGTACCGCCTCGATAACTGTGTACTTCCTGAGCCGTTTGCAAACGTGCCAGTGGGCCTGGCTGTCTCCAAACTCAAATTCTTCTATGGTCTGGATAAAGACCACACCTGGATTGATCAGTAAACAATACTCTTGGCCATCTTAAGTCCAGTTTTCGTGCTCTTGTGCCCAAACTAAACTTGAAGCGCGATTGCCACGTGATAATGGTGGAACTCTTATTATTCTTCTAGCATATAAATTTGACTCATGTTAACGCCTAACAGTTTGTGCACTTACTGTAACATTATGCACTAACTGCAGGTCAGAAACCAACTCAGACGCTGTTACCGTTACATTTCTTTTGGCACGTACAGTTAAAAATTGGTCTTGATTTGGTGCAGTCGCACTTTGGGAGCCCAAAAGATATTTACGAACCATGCCTGTATTACGATATCTTTGTCAAAGTCTACAAATATCACTTGGACTTGTATCTATGGCCTCTGACACAGCGGTTTGTGAAGCACCAGCTTGTAGCATTCCCACATTTCATTTCATTTCATACATTTGCTCTTCTCTTAAATGTCGTCATTCCATGAGTTTTTTAGTTATACCAAGCACCACCAGTGTTTATTTTAGAATAAAAGTTTAAAAGTAGTTCAATATCGATATTTTATTGCTTCGTTTTTTTTATTAGCAATAAGAATTTTTGTTAAAATTTATACTATTTTATTAAGGCACAGTGTGTTATAGTTACTATATATAACATTTTATTAAAGTTTCACTATATATAAAGAAACTGAATAAAATTTATTAAAATATTCCTAGATCATGATGATGTGTAAGTAAAAATTTATGAAAAGTTGAACTCCAGATTAGTATAAATGATGTAGGTACGAATGGATGTAAATAGTTATGAAAGATAGGGACCACTATTTTAAAAATAGGAACTATATTGATTATATGTCATGAACCCAAATAGCAGGGAGCCCCATGGGGATATTATGGAAATAATACGAAAGGGAATAACTAGCCAAAAGAGCAGGCGTTCTCTCTGAGAAGTCGAGGAAGACTGTATTATACGTGCTTCTTATTACCAAAAAAATTTGTTAAAATAATTTATGAATAATAAAAGATTACTTGCTGACCCGTGCGAAGGATTCGCACTATAAAGTCTTTGATATTACAACTGTAAATATAAGAGGGTGAAAATGAATAAATATTTCCACAGGTCTGAGATATTTAATTGGAAATGGGATAAAAAGTAGGCATTTATTTCGACAGTAATAAATTTATTTCAACTGTTTTATAATTTATAAAACTTTTTTAAAAACAATATTAGCAGTTATTATGCGATAATCATTGATTTTTTGACATGTTTCTTTAATACAAAAAATATTAATATTACTAAATTTGAAGATTCGTGAAAAAGCCGCATATAACTGTCTATGTAAAAAAACAGATTCTAATAAAACAATCCTGCCCTTGAAGCGTCTGGCCTTGAGCTT
Organism: Ophraella communa; assembly: GCA_035357415.1. NCBI lineage: Eukaryota > Metazoa > Arthropoda > Insecta > Coleoptera > Chrysomelidae > Ophraella > Ophraella communa. Next base: position 26,735,925 of record CM068981.1, read on the forward strand.
TATTAATGTTTGTGAGATTAATCTGGAAAATAAGTGCAGTTTTATCGGAGTGAATTTAGTATAAATGCAAACTTGCCCAAGTAAGTCACAACCAATCTTGTCCCGTTTATTATTTCTTGTTTTGGGTTAATATTCCTTATTAACAATTTTTTAAACAATTTGTGAGGTGGCTGTTTTAACGAAAAAAATATTTTTTTTTATGCAAAGTGCTCGACGTAGATTTTTAAAATACACATCGTCAAAAATAGAAAATAAGACCCTTAACTATGTATTTCTTTAAAATTTCTTGGTATTCAATGAAAAAACACCTTTCAAAAATAATATGTGAGATACCAATATATGAAGTACACTGAATATTGTCGTAGTATACCTTTTACAAATTCTATTTTTTTACAAGAATAGCTTTTAAGCTAATTTTTTTCGAAAGTTTTGAGCTCTTGAAGGACATCTTTTAAATGTCTGTATTTAAGTTATGCTTTAAGTAGATGTGGCCTTTTCGTTTTTGTATAACATTATAGATAATATTTTCAAGAAATAAAAAAAGAGATTATCTCTCAGAAACATTCAATATTTTGTCGTGGTCTGGATTAAAAGCATTTATCTACAAGGAATTTTGTAGGGATTCAAAGAGCAACAATTGAAAATGATCGAAAAAGGATTTTTCATAGAGATTCGAATATTCGAATAAGACACTTGTTCGAGATGGAATCATTTGAAATTCAAACCGATAAAGTTCACAAATTACTTTCCTATGCAGTCACTCGAAGAAATTTATGCGAGTTTAACATTTTCTTTTCTTTAAATAGAGCGGACGGGGTGGTGGGTAAAAGTAAAATAAAGGTAAAGTCTTATTCCATTCAACGCCGTCGCCGCCGGACCGCCTTAACATCGAAAAACACGAGCAAAGTTTTTGAAATCCCTCAGGAAACGACTCAAATTAGATGCCACTTGGGTTTATAATATTTCAGCAAAGTTTCTTCTTAAATTACCAGAAAGACATATCGCGTTTTTCATTTTTAAAAAATATTAAAACGCATTATTTATTGTTATTAGTATTTTTCTTTTATTGTTTGAAAAATCGCCAATAAAAGAGAAAAAATCGTCGCAGAGACTAGCAAAGACACTACTGGGAGTGTATCTGCATTACGAGAACAAATTAAAAATCGAAATAGGTGACACAAGGTCCTGGAAAATGTGCACGTAGTCCTAGAGTTTATATTTTAAAAAAACAAGAATAATAGCTTAATAAATACAGTCTTACATAATAGCTGACGATCATTCCATTCACAAAACTCTGTTTTGTTGATTACAAGATAGTGTTTATGAAAATGACAAAGAATGCCAATCGATTCTCTTTGTTCCGCCCTCGTGCTGGAAACGCTGTATCATTATTCAGGAGTTATGCTTACGCTTGTAATCAGTGGCGTGCTATTTGTTAAAAATGGGAATATCTCTGGTAATAGTTATTTTTATTGAAATGAATTTATGAATAGTTAATACTCAGTTTTTTACTTAAATAATAGTGTTAATCTTACTTAGAACATTAAAAATAAAACTTTTTTAAAACAAAACTTTCTCTATTTATTTAAAAAATTCAACAAAGTAAAGGTTACTACAATCAATTTCGTTATTGTTAATTATACAAATAAAATTTAATGTATTTTAAATTTTAATTTCTACACTTTTTATTAATAGGTATTAAATAACCAAAAGGATTCTAACCCTGGACAAACACACGATAAACGTGATCCGTCAATATAATCTAAATAACAGAAGAAAACACAAAATAAATTTAATCCAATGCAAAATACTAGTGCAGTTTATAGTGAAAAATCATTTGCCGTAAGTACTTTTACCAAAATTTTAACGGCTTTATTAAATCTGGTATTTAGTTGCTACCTTAAACTGAACCGAATTTCGTACGGTTCGAAAATACACAGAAGACATTCAAGGATTAATAAAAATGCTGACAAAAATTCACCCACATCTGGAAGAAAGAAATGTAAAATCGAAAAAAGTTCCATTATCTACAGAACCAAGAAATGCACGTCAAGAATGAACTGACTCAATCAGGAGATATTTATACATCCCAGGATCCTTAGTTACATACGGATATACAATGGATATCATTCAGTGGAATATTCAATGGCTCTTCACGCATGTTGAAATGCTCCAGTTATCATTAAAACAAACAAACCCACAACTTATCTGTTTGCAAGAAGCAAATTTTAAATCAAACACAAAATATAGCTTAAAAAACTTTAACCCTTATCATAAAATCAGAATACACGCTGCTAAAGCCAGTGGTGGAGTATCAAATTATGTCAACTCAAGTCTAGATTCAAAAGAAATACCATTGGAAACGAACTTAGAAGCTGTAGCTATTAAAATATTGTTCCCTAAGACATTCTCCTTTTGTAATGTGTATATACCTTCAGATACGGATATTACCCCCAGACATTTGGAAGCCTTGATAGAACAACTGCCCAAACCTAGAATCCTAGTAGGCGACTTTAATTTCCATAACACAATTTTTGGCTGTATTTCCACAGATAAAAGAGGAGAACAAATAGACAAATTCCCAGAATCAAGCGGTCTTACGTTACTAAATACAGGAGAGAAAACTAGATTCAATTCTGTTACAGGCAACCACTCTGCCATAGACCTTGCCATGTGCGAATACTGTCTATCCGCAACTCTAAAGCGGAAAGTACTACCTAACACTTACGATAGTGACCACAGTACCGGAACTTGGACCAGTAGATGGCAATATAGACCTAATCATTGAAAATTTTACTACAGAGTTAACAAAAATTGGAATAGAGACAGTAGGAAAAACATCGAAAGCAAAGCGTCAATACACTGTATCTTGGTGGAATAAACAGTGTCAAGAAGCAATTACATAAAGTAAACATTCCTTTAACGTACTAAAGAAACATCATACGGAAGAAAATTGGGTACAATACGTATCCACAATTACTGAAAACACAACACCGTCAGAGGTCTGAAATAAAATTCGTAGACTCAAAGGAATACCGTATAATCAAAAAATCAACTCCCTTAATCTCAATGGAAATAACATTACAGAAGATCTACAAACTACAAATACATTAGAAACCTCATTTCAAAAGCACTCAAATGATGCAACATATGACCCATCAGTTTTAGAACATAAAAATTATGTTGAAAAGCAGATTACCATCAGTGATAGTAACAATGCTCTGAATGACCCAATAAGTTTGCAAGAGCTAAATGATGCACTTAGTGGGCTAAAACACTCCAGTCCCGGACCCGACGGAATACCATATGCTTTCCTAGCCAACCTTCCTGAAATTGATAAAACCCAATTTCTTTTTATATACAACTTCCTTTTCCGCCATCATTTAGTAAAAGAATCAGCGATTTCAGTAAACGTCTTACAAGTGTTACACATAATGATTTCAGCTACCCACTCCCGAGAACCATAAGAATTCAACAATGTAACCTAGAGCTACTGAAGTACCCAAAAGAGGACACACATCTATCTCTCATTCACCACCAACATAGTCATTACAAAAAACATTGCCTATACAGATGCATCAAAGTCTTCCGAAGGCGAAGCTGTAGGGGTAGCTGTTGTTACCGAAACATCAACCTCGAAATACCACTTACAGCAAGATAACTCAATTTTTCTGGTGAATTTTATGGTATCCTCAAGGCCTTACAAGACTTTCAAAATCAAAACCGGTCGAAAGCATTAATTTTCACTCATTCATTAAGTGCAGTCCATAAAATTCAAGAATTACACTCAACTCATCCAGTCTCAGCAAAAATAAAAAATACTATCTTGGTATTTTATACAATAGCAATAAAGAAGTGACACTAGTTTGGATACCATCTCATGTAGGAATAGTAGGAAACCAGAAAGCTGATCGGATGGCCAAAGAAACCAGCACAATACATGAAGCAGCACGAAAAAACTATATCATGGTTTTTCTATATCATTGCACAGTTATACTGATCCTAGAAGGAAATACATCCTGGATAATCTCTTAGGGCTAATAACATCTAGGCTTTAATATTGTTATGTCATTACTTCCACACTTCTTGGTCTAGCCTTAAAACTACCTAATCAACATCAGGTACCTACATACCAACAAACAAAATGTAACTTCAATATGTTAATCTGATGATGCTAATTCTAGCGAAACGGCTGTCATTGCATTTAAAAACGTATTTTGCAAATAAATAGTGGAAGTTTAGTTCAACCGTTCAACCGTAGTTGTTTACTGTTCTTAATAAGATGGACTTTCACATAGTAAGGGTTAGTACAATAAATTTCATTAAAATATTATACTCAGGGTTTCGTAACTCCTTGATTTCTCGATTGGATTAAATTTGAGGGGATGTATGGAATAGTTGAAGGATATGCAGGATTTTTTATAAAAGGTAAAGTAGTTTTAAACAACTTTATTAAGGTTAGACTAAAAAATCATTCAATGTTTCACCAAAAAGGTAATCTTGGTAAAAATGAGCAAATCCAACGGTATTATTTTAATTTAGTACCACAATATAATCGGGTTTAAGGTTGTACAAACTTTGTTCTTATTACTCAGAAACAATTAAAACTCTACAAGTGTACGAGTTACCTACTTTGAGGATAATAGAAACTTTTTTTTAAAAAAGAAATATTTCTACTGAACTAACAAATTTATTTATTTAACACAGAAATAACAAAGACGTTTAAAATCAAAACTAACTTCAGAAATAAAACTTAAAGAAACAGACAATATTCTTTCCTTTATATAATATTAATTACGTAATATTTACCAAAATAGTAAAGGGGTTAAAAAATAATATTATTGGGTTACAATTAAAATGGGTAATTATAAAATAAAAGAGCAAAGAATTATATATTGAGATGAATAACTAAGCTTAGTAAAATTAGTAAGTTCAACTTACCTCAATAAGTAATAATAAAAAGGATATCTTAATAATTTTCATTTAATCATCAGATACTTTTTCTTTATTTCATTAAAAGCATTCAATATAATAATTTCTTAAAGTAAACATTCAAATAGATAGAGGATGTACTTGACAATTTAATCTTGGATAGGATCCATGGTATCAATCAATAACAATCCAAATATGTACAATTCCAATAAAAATTCCCAATTCATGTATTAATGTACAATTGACATAGTTTTCTGTTGAAGTCAAAGTTGAAATATAAAACAAATAAAAATGGAACAAAATTAAAAAAAAAACTATTAATCTCTTTCATATGTTTAGCAAATAAATGTGTAATTTTAAGTAGTTGAGTTTATTAATATTATTTATAAAGTGAAAGTACTTACCAAGTTACAAATAGATAAATGTGAGCCTTCGAAAACTAAATAAGTATACCAATAAACCATCACAACCTGAGATGTACTTGAAAAACCACAAAAACAGTATAAAAAATTGTTATAAACAAAGTTAAATTCAGTGTACAAACTCTTATATCTACATTTTTGGACAAATAACTTGTACTAGTGATAAAAAACATTCATATAGTGCAGAGTGAAAGTACTATATCAAAACATAATTAATAAACATTGATAAAAGACATTTTAGTTAGCAAATTTGTATGTAAGTTAATTAAGTAAGTTTGTTTATTAGATATAAGATGTTGATCTTTGATAATATCAAGAGATATTAAATAAATCATTGCTTATAACAGTGAGTACATAGCTCAAATAATAGTAATTTAAAAAGTTTAAATTTTAGTTCTTAAAAGATAAAATAGTATTTAAAAGTTGAAATAGGATTAGTTTAATGAATTTATACATAATTTAGGTGTAATTTATAATTTTAGCTCAAATTTAAAAAGTGTACAATATTTTTGACAGGACTGAAAACAGCATATTTCAAATCAAAATTTTATAGGAAAAAAGTAATGTAAAAATAATTAAAATAGATTTTTAGTAAATATAAAAAGTTAAACTATCTTTTTATTATCAAAGATATAATCAAAAATGTAAAATCATTACCTCATTTTTTGAAAATTTAGGTTATTTTTTGAAATGATGAAAAGTGAATTTTGATTTATACATCATTCTTGTCATAATCTGGCGAGTCTATAAAAAGGCCAAAAAAATTGAAATCTCTCTCTTGTTCCGGTCCGATTGAAGCTGAACATGTCAATTGATAACTAAAAGAAAAAAATCATTAATCAAAAGACCATTTATGTTAAATTAAAACATTTAACACCAAAAATATTTGTATAAAAGGATTTTAAAAATATTAAATCACTTACCAAAGAAGTAAATTTGAAATAATAGATCCAGATTACCATAGAATTTATTAGATTGCATCCTGTCATCATCTCCCTGACCACAGCCGGCAGACATTTTGAAATATAAGCTGTTCTTGTTCCCGAGTGTAGACTACCGTTGGAGCCGATCTCTTTGTTTCGGCATTTTCCGCCTGACGTGGACGAAATTCAAAAAAGACTTTGATATACGAGGTATGTTGAACAATTAAAAACTTATAATTTCTTTGTGATTGTGTATAATAGTGAGTACTAGAATTCTTTACGGTCTAAAATTTTTGTAAGAGTATCATTTTCATTTTTATCAATAATTAGAAATTTGTAACGGTGAATGTAATAAGCATATGGAAAACTATTAATAGTTTTTATACATTTTCTTTAGTGAACAATTATAATAATTAAATGTTAGTGTATTCTATTAAAATGTTTTAAATATTTAGTTTCTCTGAATCCTACCCAAGATAAAGAGTGGGATTTCAAATTCAAACAGATAATAATTTGACTGAGCTAATTAAAATTTTTATAAGGCGCCCAACAACAAACAAACATAAGAATAATTAATTATTATATTAGTAAACAATTATTAAACATAAAATTAAGTAATCATTAAAACACCTATAAAACCTATAATAATAATAAATCATACTAAATCAATAAATAAAATAAATAAAATAAAATAAATAGTAACTAAATTAAATAAAATATTAAAATCCTATAAATTAAGCCATTACAAATTGACAGGCTATAAATGAATTAGAGTAAATAATAAAATAATAAACAAATTCAAAATCAATAAAATAAAAACATTACAATATATATATATATTCAAACAGATAATATATATTGTAATAAATTACAATTAAAAAAAATTTAAATGTTTGTATAAATATAGTTTAAATTGATGTTGTTATCAAATTATTGTTTTTATGTTTTAAATTTTTATTTTTAAAGTTTTGTGGGGCTATAATTTATATTTATTTATTTTTCAATTTTCAATCTTCTTGTTATTTTCTTTTACTTCTTTTTCTAGGGCTTTTCCATTTTTCTTAACTTCATTTATTTGTTTCAAATGATTCTCTTCTACTTCCATAATCCTCCCAATCATTTCTTCTCTAACTTCTTGTTTGGTACTTCTTATTTCCTCTTGTAATTTTTTATTTTGTTCCCCCATTTCTTCCTTTATCTCCTCAAATTTCTTATTAAATGTATGGCTTAATTCTTCTTTGGTTTCTTGAAACTTCTTATCTAGTTTCTTATCCATTTCTTTCATATCTCTTCTCAAATCTTCATTGTTTTTGTTCATATCTCTTCTCAAATCTTCATTGTTTTTGTTCATATCTCTTTTAAATTCCATTAAAAACTTCATCATTGTATCTTGTTCCACTTCTCTTTCCATCTTTCTGGCTTGTTGTGCTGTCTCCTCTTGGACTTCTTCACTTCTTTCATCCATTACTCGATGATCTCCAGATCCCTGATTTCTTTCCTCATCTACTTGTGTACCTATTTCTTCTGCTGTCTTCTCTCCCACTTGTTTACCATCTCTCAGTGTCATTTTATCCATTTTAAATAGTTTTATTATGTTTTATCAAATATTAAATATAAAATTTTATTCTAAATAGTTTTAATAGTCAATTAATTACTTTAACCAGTCAATTTTTTATTATAGCCAAATAATTTATTATAACCAACAGTTTTTTTATTAAAGCCCCACGTTGGGCGCCATTTTTGTAATAAATTACAATTAAAAAAAAATTTAAATGTTTGTATAAATATAGTTTAAATTGATGTTGTTATCAAATTATTGTTTTTATGTTTTAAATTTTTATTTTTAAAGTTTTGTGGGGCTATAATTTATATTTATTTATTTTTCAATTTTATTCTGCATTTATTAATCTCAAAACACCTCAAATCTCTTTATTTTGTTACCATTATATTAAAAAAAATTTTCTCTAACTCTAAATCTGAAATTATTATAGTTTTAGATTTGATCTACTTGAATCAATTTTCAAAATATAAAAGACTCTTATCAACAGAAGTCGGTTCAAAAAAAAATAAAATCCAACGATGAAACTATTTATTTTACTTATTTTATCAAAATTTTAACATACCTTAATCCTACTGAATGATGCGACTATGGTTTTTCTTACGCGCATTTACCCACGCACAAAGGAAACACGTGATATTTTACTGTTATTTCAAAGAGCAAACTGAGAGGTAGGAGACAGTGTGTGCATCAGTATCAACAAGATGTTTAAGTATTTTGTTTATTCAAAATCAAAATTATATCAAAATAGTGGTATAAAGATATTGAAATCTATTTTTACAAACTTTATAATTATTGGGAAAGTGAATGTAATAAGTGATATCAAAAAAAACATACCGTATTTCACTTGTCGCTTTTGTATAGTGCTGAATTACTCCATTTACGGCTTCTTACACTGGATATTCTAAACACGTGGAACCATTAACGAGTGGATGCTTGGATTTCGAGTACTTCTAGTGGATAATTATCTCGTTCTCACCATGTTATAAAATTATTAGAAAATTTTATTGCTTCTCCAGACGTCCAATGTTTTAGATCACAAGGTTAGTAGAATAAAATTTTATTTTATTTCGTGTATATAGTTTTTATTATTATAAAAATCCCATTTCCAATTATTATTAGCTTATAAATTTGTCTTAACTTGTACATAGGGTTATTATGCGGCCATCTTTATTTTTAACAATAGTCGGCCATTGATTTATGGTAATTTTTAAAATATACTGACGTGGAGTGGCCTTTTTATCAATTTAGAATGCTCCCGAATTTTCTTTTCCAAGGGCTTATATACCCTCGGTCAAAATTGCATAATGGCTGCCTTTTCGAGCGTGTTTTGTTTTTTTATAACCTCTCTTACATCAAATTTTTGAAAAATTGACTTTTTAATTATACATTTTCTGACCTTAAAATTGTTTCAAATCAAATCTGTGTAATTTATTTCATTATAAATTAACATTTTTAGAATTTTAAAATCAATTTTTCCTTATTAAAACTTTTTGGCCAATAATTTTAACAAAAACTGAAATTCTACATATTCAAATATGATCAGATAACTTTTATTTTCAATGACACCCCTTATATTAGCTTTTATTTGCTTTTAAAATTTACTACGTCATAGCGATTCAAATACAAAATTTATCAAATAAAAGAGTTAATAATATCCAAAATCATCAAAGAACGACTTAAAATTAATTACCTTACAACAAAATACAATTATAACAAATAGTAATATCAATTAATCATCTAATATTAAGTTTAAATGTCTTTCCACTACAAGCACATCTTTTAAGTTTATGATCCGCAGTTTTTAATCATCACTTCACTATTTATAGTGTTTTTTATTGACTTTATCATTCATAATGTCCTTGATTAAACTTTTATTAAACAGTCTTAGCTTGTAAACAAACACATCACTTTCTTACAGTTTTGTTTTTACATGTAATATATTTCAATATCTTTATTTTTTTAGATTAGATTCTGACTTAAGTATTGTATTTTATCAAAAACTGATATGTACCAGAAAATAGGAAGTACTGGACTTGTACTGTCATCCGATACATCAAACTACAGGACTCATCACTTGATGCTTAATTAAATTTGAAAATATTATTTGGGGTAAGTAAAATCTATTTATCAAATTATAATCATTGTCTATGATTTATTTATTTTGCTCTATCATCTAAAATTAACTTGTTGAGGTTTAAATTTTTGTACCTTATACTACTAACTGAATACAGTTGAATAATCTCTATTTTATATGATAAATTTAAATAATCTAAACCTACTTATTCTTATTTTATAGCTACTTATAAAAAAATTATTGAACTTATTATTTTTAACATTGATTATAAATTATTTGGATTTTAATCTACTAATAATCTTTAATACTTTAATACTACTTTAATCCTACTAATGTTGTATTCGTATGATTCATTATCAGCATATTCTAATACTTATTTACTTTTTATTTTTAGTTTTAAGCAACATAAGGACCTTGGACTTGATTCTTGGATCGACTACTGGTGTTAGTGCTCATTCTTTTGAACTCATTTTGTCAAGATATTTTGGTGTTCTTGTGTGAATTAAGATTTACTGGATTGGCTCAAATAAAGAAATTTTTTGGTGTATTGATTGTTTAATGAAAAGATTTGAAAATAACATCCCTGTTGAATAGTTTATTTCAATTCAAGTTATATTTTGGGTAAGTTATATTTATTATTATTTTAAAACATTACAAATTTCCCCCAATTTAATTTTAACAAATTATTACTCTGTAATAATTTTTAAAATTTAATTCCATTTTATTTCCTCTAAATCTATTACTCTTCAAATTCTACTTTGTTATCTTTTAATTTAAACATATACCTTAATTGTATCTTATAAACAATCTTCATTAATATTTAACATAAATTCTAATTCATAGAGTTGTATATAACCACTAACTATTCATTGATAACTCATACTTTATTCCTAATTTTAAAATACAATATAATATTTACTTATTCTAGTATCTACATCTTAAACTATCTTATATTCTAAATTTAGCTAGATTTTTAAAATGTTGTATCATTGGTGGTATGCGTATAAGTTTTTAACGTTTACCTTTCCCCTTAGTAAATTGTTATGTGGATTTCTTAAAATATAACTGTTTTCGAAAGCTTTTTCGATTATAAACGGTCCTATAAACGGTAATTTTAATTTTGCACACTCATTATTTCTTTTATTAGCTACCTGTAGTGACCTTTCAATTACCCAATCCCCTTCTTTGAATACCGTTGGTTTCTTTAAATTTTTGTATCTCCTTTTTATATACCTGTCTGCATTTCTTTTTAATTTAATGTTAACCTTCTCAATTAAACTATTGTATTGTTCTTTGTTTTCTATGATCCATGGTCTGTCTGGTTCAATATTTTTCATTAACTTTATGGGTGTTTCTTGTGTTGCTGTACTTGGTGTATTATTTATAAAGTATTCTATGTCTTTAATATTATTTTCCCAATTTCTATGTTCATTATGTGTCAAGATTCTAAGATATTTTATTATTTCTTTTATGTACCTCTCTGTAGGATTAGATGCAGGGTGTCTAATACTTGTAAATGTTAGGATAATATTATTTTTATTCATAAAATTTTTAAACCTTTTATTATTAAAATAAGTAGCGTTATCTAAAATACATCTTTTTGGTTTACCTACTTCTTCAAAATTCCTTAACATTATTTCACAGATTACTTTAGTGTTCGTTTTACTAGTGGGTTTAATATAAATAAATTTTGAAAAATTGTCTACAATAACTAAAATGTTTTTATTTCCCTGATAGCTTTTAATTAAGTTTGACATGAAATCTATTGATATAACTTCTAATGGTTTTTCTGAATTTATTGTTTTTGGTATATTCTCATTGTGAAAATTCTTTTCTTTGCTTAATTGACATATTCCGCAGAATTTGATCACTTCTTTAACTATTGCTAGATCTTTCTTGCAAATATAGTTTTCCCTCCATATCAGCCATGTTTTCCTAACTCCACAATGTCCATATGCTTGATGAATCTCTGTAATTATTTGTTTTGCTAACTCTTTTGTAATGATGTATAATTCATTTTCTTGTAATCTCTTATAGTAAATACCATCCTTTTCCAATGCCCTTTGTTTTTCTTTGTCTGATAAACTAATTTGATTCTTCTTTATTTCCTCTAATGAAAATATACCTTCCTGTTGTTTTAAAATATTTAAACCTACTTTAATTGAATTTTTACCTCTTTTATCTTCCCCATCCATTCTACTTAAATAATCTGCCACTATATTTGACTTCCCAGTTACATATTTAATTTCAAAAGAGTATTCCTGTAATAATAATGCCCATCTATGAATTCTATTGTTGCCAAATTTATTGTTTAAAATTGAAGTTAATGATTGATTATCAGTTTCTATTGTAAATTTATTCCCTAATAAGTAAAATCTAAATTTAGTAACACAAAAAATGATACTCCCTAGTTCTAACTCACTCACACTATAATTTTTCTCATGTTTTTTGGTAGTTCTTGAAATGAACCCAATAGGTACCTCTATATCTCCCTGTCTTTGTATTAAAACCCCAGCATATCTATTTATTGAGGCGTCTGTTTTCAATATGAATGGCAAATTGTAATCTGGATAGTAGATTTTTAATTTATTTTCAAAAACATTTTTAATTTTATTAAAAGCATTTTCCTTTTCTTCATCCCATTTCCATGATACCCCTTTCTTTAACAAATTTATCAACGGTAACTCTAACTCACTAATATTAGGTACTTATCTTTTGAAATAATTTATTGTCCCAAGAAACCCTCTTAATGTTTTTAAATTGTTTGGCGATTTGAATTCTCTAATTAATTTTGTTCTGTCTGGATCCATTTCTATACCCTTGTCATCTATTTTATATCCCAAATAAATTATGCTTGTTTTAAAAAATTGACATTTGTCCCTATTTAATTTTAAACCTGCTTCATCTAGACTTTTTAATGCAATTTGTAAATGTCTAATGTGTTCTTGTTCATTATTGGAAAAAATTAAAATATCATCAATATAATGCAAAATGAACTTTTCATGTTTATTTAAAATTTGATGTAATGCTCTTACTAATGCAGAACATGCTCCTTGTATCCCGAATGGTACAACACAAAACCGATATATTACCCCATCTACTGAAAAACCTGTAAAATCTCTCGAATCTTTATGTAATGGTATTAACCAAAAACTATGAACCAAATCTAATTTCGAAAATACTTTAGCATTTGTTATCCTACCTAAAATTGCATCTATAGACATTGGTGCTTCATATTCAGGTACGGTATATTTGTTAATTGTTCTGGCGTCTAAACATATTCTGATGTCTCCATTCTTCTTTTGTACGACTACTAGCGGATTGATGTACGGTGTATTGCTTCTTTCAATTATTCCATCTTCTTCCAATATTTCCAATTCTCTCTTCACCCTGTCTTTTAACTTGTATGGTATAGGATATGTCTTCACTTTAAAATTCTCAATATTTTTCACCTCCATCTTATGTTCATACTTGCAAGCTACTCTTGGCTCCTTGGACATAAGTTTTCTATACTTCAATAACAATTCTTTTACTGTATTGTAATATTTTCCATCACAATCTAAACTCTCATTTTCCAATACATCTTCTTCATCTCTTCTACCTACTTCATATCCATTGTTTTCTTCTTTATCATTTTCATAATCACTTTTAATACAATTAATACTCTTCTTATTGTCTTCTACTTCTTCTACCATATTCATTGATATCCATATACCATCTAACCTTATTTTCTTTTCTTCATAATTGATTATGGTTTCTAATTTTTCTAGTATATCATTCCCTATTATTACATCACAATCTAAATTTGGTACAGCTAGTAATTGACAATTTACAATGATTTTATTTAAATTTATTTTAATGTCATAGAGTTTGTTTACTTCACACAACTTTTTGTTGTTAATACCAGTTAATACTACCTTTTGAATTTTCATTTCTTTTTCTTTTATATTATTTAATTTTGATATTAATTTTAAATCTATTAAAGAGGTTTCGCTTCCTGTATCAATTAAAATTTGAACTGTTTTGTCATTAATTTTACCCTGAATATATAATAACCCATTATAATGTAATTGATCTAGTTTTTTATTTAAGTTAATGAATTCACTGGGGTGGCATAACGCAAAACTTTGATATAGAAAGCAACATTTTAAAAATCCTGCTGATTAGTAACACTTTCTCTACCAGTGTTCCTTACTCGTTCTACTATGATTTCTTGTCCAACCTGACTCCTTGGCTCTCTGTCCAAGCTTCTTCGTCTTCCATTATTTCCATCGTTATGTCTATCATTACTTCTTTCCAGACTTCTTGTCCTATTTTCTTCATTCCTTTCTCTTCTTGTATGATTTACCCTTCTTTGGAATCCATTATTGTTATGAAATTGATTGTTATTGTAGCCTCTATTGTTATTATTCCCAGTCCTATTTTGATTATTGTTTATATTGTTATTATAGTTATTATATCTTTCCTGTGTATTTCTTGTATTATTGTTATTGTTATAATTATTGTTATTGTAATTATTATTGTTATTGTTTCTCCAGTTATTATTATTATTTATATTTGAATTATAATTATAATTACGTCCCCAATTACCTTCATTTATATTATTTGTTCTGTTCCTATTGTTGTTAAAATTTTCATTATTTGTTCTTTGTTGTCTATTGTAGTTTCCCTGTTGTCTTGTGGCGTTTTCGGCTCTCTCTCCTCTTTTTCTTTCTAATCTTTGTAAATATTGACACAAATTGTCCATTGTTTTTATGTTTTGTATTGCAATCGTTTCTGTTATTTGTTCTTTAAAATGTCTGGCCAAATATAACACAATATCTTCTTCAGATAATTTTGGACTTAAGTGCATGACCAAGGAATACAACTGCAAAGCATATGTATTCGGAGAATTTCCCCTGTTATCGTCATATTTTCCAAAGTACAACCTTTCTCTAATCCGTGATTGTGCATTATTCCCCCAAAAATACTCTAGGAATTTGGACTCGAACTGCTCCATTGTATTTATCTCTTCCTCTTTGCTTATGAACCATATCAGTGCATGTTTCTCCATATGCTCACGAATAATTTCCCTTAAAATTTCCGGTTCTTGTTCCCATCTTATTTTATTTTTAATCATCTTCATAAAAACCACTGGATGTATTTTCTTATAATCTCCATCGAACTTCATGTTGTTATTATTTCCACAGTTGATTATCCTTGTTTCTCCAGACATCTTCATCATCTCTCTTTTCATATTTGAAACCTTTTCTTCCTGTTCTCTCTTCATTTAATTTAAATTGTATTCCATTTCTATTAATTTTTGTTTATATTCTTTGTTTTCTATTTGTTCTACTTCTTCTTGTATGTTTTTGATTTCCAATTTAAGTTCTTTCTTAGTTTTCTTGTTTTCTTCTTCTGCAATTTTGAAGTTCAATTTTATCTCCTTACTCAAGTCTTCCTGCACTCCTTGTATATTTTTATTTATTTTCATAACTTCTCGGTCAATCTTCTTGTTATTTTCTTTTACTTCTTTTTCTAGGGCTTTTCCATTTTTCTTAACTTCATTTATTTGTTTCAAATGATTCTCTTCTACTTCCATAATCCTCCCAATCATTTCTTCTCTAACTTCTTGTTTGGTACTTCTTATTTCCTCTTGTAATTTTTTATTTTGTTCCCCCATTTCTTCCTTTATCTCCTCAAATTTCTTATTAAATGTATGGCTTAATTCTTCTTTGGTTTCTTGAAACTTCTTATCTAGTTTCTTATCCATTTCTTTCATATCTCTTCTCAAATCTTCATTGTTTTTGTTCATATCTCTTCTCAAATCTTCATTGTTTTTGTTCATATCTCTTTTAAATTCCATTAAAAACTTCATCATTGTATCTTGTTCCACTTCTCTTTCCATCTTTCTGGCTTGTTGTGCTGTCTCCTCTTGGACTTCTTCACTTCTTTCATCCATTACTCGATGATCTCCAGATCCCTGATTTCTTTCCTCATCTACTTGTGTACCTATTTCTTCTGCTGTCTTCTCTCCCACTTGTTTACCATCTCTCAGTGTCATTTTATCCATTTTAAATAGTTTTATTATGTTTTATCAAATATTAAATATAAAATTTTATTCTAAATAGTTTTAATAGTCAATTAATTACTTTAACCAGTCAATTTTTTATTATAGCCAAATAATTTATTATAACCAATAGTTTTTTATTATAGCCCCACGTTGGGCGCCATTTTTGTAATAAATTATAATTAAAAAAAAAAATTTCAATGTTTGTATAAATTGTAGTTTAAATTGATGTTGTTATCAAATTATTGTTTTTATGATTTAAATTTTTATTTTTAAAGTTTTGTGGGGCTATAATTTATATTTATTTGTTTTTCAATCTTATTCTGCATTTATTAATCTCAAAACACCTCAAATCTCTTTATTTTGTTACCATTGTATTAAAAAAAATTTTCTCTAACTCTAAATCTGAAATTATTATAGTTTTAGATTTGATCTACTTGAATCAATTTTCAAAATATAAAAGACTCTTATCAACAGAAGTCGGTTCAAAAAAAAATAAAATCCAACGATGAAACTATTTATTTTACTTATTTTATCAAAATTTTAACATACCTTAATCCTACTGAATGATGCGACTATGGTTTTTCTTACGCGCATTTACCCACGCACAAAGGAAACACGTGATATTTTACTGTTATTTCAAAGAGCAAACTGAGAGGTAGGAGACAGTGTGTGCATCAGTATCAACAAGATGTTTAAGTATTTTGTTTATTTAAAATCAAAATTATATCAAAATAGTGGTATAAAGATATTGAAATCTATTTTTACAAACTTTATAATTATTGGGAAAGTGAATGTAATAAGTGATATCAAAAAAAACATACCGTATTTCACTTGTCGCTTTTGTATAGTGCTGAACAACTCCATTTACGGCTTCTTACACTGGATATTCTAAACACGTGGAACCATTAACGAGTGGATGCTTGGATTTCGAGTACTTCTAGTGGATAATTATCTCGTTCTCACCATGTTATAAAATTATTAGAAAATTTTATTGCTTCTCCAGACGTCCAATGTTTTAGATCACAAGGTTAGTAGAATAAAATTTTATTTTATTTCGTGTATATAGTTTTTATTATTATAAAAATCCCATTTCCAATTATTATTAGCTTATAAATTTGTCTTAACTTATACATAGGGTTATTATGCGGCCATCTTTATTTTTAACAATAGTCGGCCATTGATTTATGGTAATTTTTAAAATATACTGACGTGGAGTGGCCTTTTTATCAATTTAGAATGCTCCCGAATTTTCTTTTCCAAGGGCTTATATACCCTCGGTCAAAATTGCATAATGGCTGCCTTTTCGAGCGTGTTTTGTTTTTTTATAACCTCTCTTACATCAAATTTTTGAAAAATTGACTTTTTAATTATACATTTTCTGACCTTAAAATTGTTTCAAATCAAATCTGTGTAATTTATTTCATTATAAATTAACATTTTTAGAATTTTAAAATCAATTTTTCCTTATTAAAACAGCTGACTTTGTGGAGTAAACAATGTCAGCCATTTTGACAATTATTAATATAAAATTTAACAATTGTGAGCTAATATTTCTTTTTGGCCAATAATTTTAACAAAAACTGAAATTTTACATATTCAAATATGATCAGATAACTTTTATTTTCAATGACACCGCTTATATTAGCTTTTATTTGCTTTTAAAATTTACTACGTCATAGCGATTTAAATACAAAATTTATCAAATAAAAGAGTTAATAATATCCAAAATCATCAAAGAACGACTTAAAATTAATTACCTTACAACAAAATACAATTATAACAAATAGTAATATCAATTAATCATCTAATATTAAGTTTAAATGTCTTTCCACTACAAGCACATCTTTTAAGTTTATGATCCGCAGTTTTTAATCATCACTTCACTATTTATAGTGTTTTTTATTGACTTTATCATTCATAATGTCCTTGATTAAACTTTTATTAAACAGTCTTAGCTTGTAAACAAACACATCACTTTCTTACAGTTTTGTTTTTACATGTAATATATTTCAATATCTTTATTTTTTTAGATTAGATTCTGACTTAAGTATTGTATTTTATCAAAAACTGATATGTACCAGAAAATAGGAAGTACTGGACTTGTACTGTCATCCGATACATCAAACTACAGGACTCATCACTTGATGCTTAATTAAATTTGAAAATATTATTTGGGGTAAGTAAAATCTATTTATCAAATTATAATCATTGTCTATGATTTATTTATTTTGCTCTATCATCTAAAATTAACTTGTTCAGGTTTAAATTTTTGTACCTTATACTACTAACTGAATACAGTTGAATAATCTCTATTTTATATGATAAATTTAAATAATCTAAACCTACTTATTCTTATTTTATAGCTACTTATAAAAAAATTATTGAACTTATTATTTTTAACATTGATTATAAATTATTTGGATTTTAATCTACTAATAATCTTTAATACTTTAATACTACTTTAATCCTACTAATATTGTATTCGTATGATTCATTATCAGCATATTCTAATACTTATTTACTTTTTATTTTTAGTTTTAAGCAACATAAGGACCTTGGACTTGATTCTTGGATCGACTACTGGTGT